>JAVDPK010000442.1:89593-109748 GCA_034780415.1 Cichlasoma orientale | reverse complement strand
CCCCCCCCCCCCCCCAAAAAAAAAAAATTTCTGTAGACTTCCGTGTTCATTGCACCATCAAGCGTGACATTAGTGACATCATCAATGAAGATTAATGAGCCCATCTCAGAAGAAGTCATGCAAGCCCAAGCCATGACATTACCTCCGCTGTGTTTCACAGATGAACTTGTATGTTTGGGATCATGAGCAGATCATTTCTTTCTCCAAACTTTAGCCTTTCCATCTTGGTGAAGGTTAATCTTTGTCTCATCGGTCCATAAAACTTTGCCCCAGAGTTTCTGAGACTTGTCTCTGTACTTCTTCTCAATTCCAGCCTGGCCTTCCTATTCTTCTTCCTATTTAGTTTGCATCAGCCGCTATTTATTGTTTGAATAATCAACGTAACAGGACACACCTGGGCAACAAAACACACATGTCAGTCACGTGTTCCAATACTTCTGCTCACAAAAAAAAATGGGTGGGTTCAGACAACGGGTGCTATCTTCTGAACTGTGTATCAGATCTAGATGTAAATACTTGGAAATAAAAGCTGAGATGTTTGATTTTTTGTCTCATATTCATCTTTTAATGTCAAACCCGAATGTTTTCAGTCTACAGTCTACTGTTCCAACACTTTTGAGGGGAGTGTATGTGTATCTGTGCATTGCACTTGTGCAATCTATGGATGCAGCTTTCTAATCAAAGCTGATAATTTAGCACATGGCACTTTTACCAGCACAGCAGCGGCCAAAGCATGCAGAATGCCGAATCCAGAGACTAATAGGCTTCATCATGGTGGTTACATCCATCTTTCATAAAAAGTCTATGCTGGAGACATGTCGAAAGTATTAATCAACTAATTTGGTTTGCAGTTAATATTGCCACATAGCAAGGTTAGTAAATACTTCAGTGCAGACAGTGTTACAGAAACATGAATATTCCTGCATTTTTCCAAAATCTTAAAAAATGAGTTTTATAATAGCTTAAAAAATGTATCATCATTAAATGATTTCTATGCAATGATAAAATAAATCTGCATCCTGAATTAAGAACACAGGAAAGACAGGAAACCCCTTACTTGGGGTCAAATTTGTCGTAATTTGTGATCTCACCACTACAGCTTATATATTCTTGCTATTTCTGCAAGTCACGTTGTTATGTTGCTTTGCACAAAGAAAACATACCCATGTGGCCAGAACAAGGTTTAAACCTGTCACTGTAACCTCCCCCTGTGAAACAGTACCGCACGCTCAACACCGGCCGCTGATTGGACAGATAAAAGAAAACGTCACAGTTTTTTTTGGCCGAAAGCGGAAGTTGTTGGCTAATGTGGACATGGGACAAAAGAGTCTTGCTTATAGCTGTGCTACGGTAAAAGAGTTGTTACGGTTAGCGTAATTATACAGGTGAGTCGGTAGTTCGCCTCCTTTTATATCAAAGCGTGTTCACAGGTCTCGTAATGAGCAGCTTATCTCGTCAGTTGGCTTTTTTTGGATAAAGTGTTGCCAACTAGCTGTCCAGCATTAGCAACACATGCTAGCTTGCACGCGAACAGAGAAAAGTGAATCGACTTCCGTTAGTCCAGGTGTGTTTGGTTTAATGTTTGCATGTTTCGTCTCCATTAACTTTGCTGTGTTTTAAAGTGTTAAGCGTCGGTGGTTATAATTTGTCGGACCCAGTGCGTGTTAGCTGAATTAACTGTAACCCATCAGGACTTCAGACTGTAAACATTTTACCTGTTTGTAAGAAATTTAAGTCAAGTTTTTAATACAACACTATAGGAGTTGACTGATAAGTGGCAGTGTTATGTTAAATAACACAGCTCCAACAGTTAATGATGACAAGTGTTTGTTTACCCCGTGTTACCTGTCTCTCCCCGATCCTGGCAGAGCCACCTGGAGTTTAGACATGGAAGTGCCTTGCTACCTGTCCAAACTGCTGTTTGAGCTCAACGAGCAACGGAAGCGTGACTTCTTCTGTGACTGTAGCATCCTTGTTGAAGGTCGCGTCTTCAAAGCTCATCGCAATGTCTTGTTTGCTGGAAGCGGTTATTTTCGAGCTCTTCTGGTTCACTACCTGCAGGTAAGGCTCAGTAAGGGTGTGTGTGTGTGTGTGTGTGTTTCTCATTGAGGGGTGGGAAATTGTAGGTGGTTTCTTTGAAGTAAATGCAACATTTTGGCCAAGATGATGTATTTATTAGGTGAGCCAGTTTTACCACTAGTTTCAAGGTCTAGTATGTTTCGTTAATGTGGCGGCTGGTTCCATCACTATTCTTTCACATATTGCTGATCAAAAGGGAAAAAGCAATCCAAAGCTACCAGGTCCGATGTGAAAAAGTAATTGCCCCCACTTGTTAAATTATGAATTGGCTGTGATTAACTACAGTTTGTGGAAAACTGAGCTTAATTACACTAGTCACACCCATGCCTAATTACTGGCAGACTTGCTGAATCAAGAAGTCACTTTAATAGAACCTGTCTGGCAAAGTGAAGCAGGTTAAAACATCTCAAAAAGCAACACATCATGCCACAATCTAAAGAAACTGAAAAACAGCTGAGAAACAAAGTCTGTCAGTCTGGAAAGGGTTACAAAGCCATTTCTAAGGCTTTGGGCCAACAGTGAAGCACAGTGAGAGCCATTATCAACAAATGGAGAAAACGTGGAACAGTGGCGAACCTTCCCAGGTGTGGCCGGCCTACCAAAATTACTCTAAGAGCACATCAACAACTCATCCAGGAGGTCACAAAAGAACCAAGGGCAATATCTAAAGAACAGCATTCCTCACTTGTCTCAGTTAAGGTCAGCGTTCACGTTTCAACAATCAGAAAGAGATTGGGCCAAAATAGCTGCCAAGGGAGAGTTCAAAGGAGAAAACCACTGCTTACCAAAAAGAACACAAAGGCCCGTCTCACAGTTGCTAAAAAACATCTTGATGATCCCCTAAGACTCATTAGTCTGTTATTGTTAATATTCTGTGGACTAATGAGACAAAAGTTGAACCTTTTGAAAGGTGTCAGTTGTGCTACATCTGGTGTAAAACTAACACAGCATTTCATAAAAATAACTCATACCAACAGTCAAACATGGTGGTGGTGGTGGTGCTGTGGTCTGGGGCTTCTTTGCTACTTCGGGACCTGGACGACTTGCTGTAATTGATGGAACCATGAATTCTGCTCTCTACCAGAAAATCCTGTAGGAGAATGTCCAGCTATCAGTTTGTGCTCTGAAGCTCAAACTCACTTGGGTTATGCAGCAGGAAAATGATCCAAAACACACCAGCAAGTCCACCTCCTGGCGGAGCCACCCGATTGAGATGTTTGGCATGACCTTAAATGGGCCATTCATGCTCAAAAACCCTCCAGTGTGGCTGAATTAAAACAATACTGCAAAGAAGAGTCGGCCAAAATTCCTCCACAGAGATGTGAAAGACTCATTGCTAATTATCGCAAACACTTGATTGTAGTTCTTGCTGCCAAAAGTGGCACAACCAGTTATTAGGTTTTGGGGGAAATTACCTTTTCACACAGGGCCAGTTAGGTTTGCATAACTTTGTCTTCTTTAAAATGAAATCATCATTTAAAAACTGCATTTTGTATTCACAAAGGTTATTTTTTATCAAATATTGAGATTTGTTTGGACTGAAATTAGATTAGATTAAACTTTATTGATCCCTTGGGGAAGGTCCCGTCAGGGAAATTAGGTTCCAGAACTCAAGAATTGAGGGGGAAAAAAAATAATCTCATACTTTGTATATGTACACATACACAGTATAAGATTACAAAAATCTCTGGAGACAAGTCATCTATGGCGTTGCAGCCTCACAGAGAAGCGCTGCCATTAATGTGCAAGAAATCAGGAAGGAGGCAAATACATATTTCATATATTTTTTTTTAATATGGTGCATTCACAAACGAGAGAGATGGTGCTCCACAGAAAACAATCTTAAGCAAAGTAAAAATTACAAAAAGACAGGTCAGATTAAAAGCACATAAGAAAATAATACTGTGTGAAAAAACTATGTATGCATAAATTAGAAGAAAAAATTTATTTTAAGGCTCAATAAAACTGTTACGAGCAGGGGGGCTGACTGTACATGCTGTATAGTTAAGGATGAAAACTTTAGCTGGATACTCAGCATGACTTGGAGCCAGTGGAGGAACATTAGCAGTGGGGTGATATGAAAGCATCTCTGACTTAGAAAATAGCCTCGAGGCATTTTTGTATCACAGATTTGCAGTTTGGGGAAATGGAGAAATTCAAAAACCTTTAGCTCTTTTTTTTTTTTAGGAACTATGATTTGCAATTTACTAATATTTCTCTACTTTTCCAGCATTTGTTTTTTCTGTTACGTTTGGATTAAAATGGTCTTATCTTTTGAATGCATCTCTTTTCAGGACAGCGGACAGCGCTACAGCACAGCCTCCTTGGACATTGTGACAGCTGATGCCTTCTCTATTATTCTGGACTTCCTCTACTCTGGCCGTTTGGCCCTGAACAGAAGAAATGTCATCGAGGTGATGTCAGCAGCCAGCTACCTGCAGATGACTGATCTGGTGAACTTCTGCAAAGAGTACATCCGCTCATCTTTGGAAATCTGCAGCAAAGATAAGGAGAGGAACGCAGAGAAAGAGAACCAAACAGTGGGTGGAGGAATGGGTCCTGCAGACAGTGGCACTCCTGCTGCAGCAATCTCCAGTGGTGGTGGCGTTGCAGAGCCTCATTCGCAGGTCTCAGAGGCAGATAGAGGATCAGGTTTAGGTCCAGAGTCTGTGACCTCAGGTAGAACACCTCTGTCAATTGTTGTCAACACCCCTCCAGGCTCCAACAGGGATATGGACAGCTCCTACCCTTCTCGGGAGGAGTTTGCATCAGGAAGCGAAGGGCAGAAGGGACATATTGATCAGACTAATCTCTCATCCTCCTCATCCTCTGCTCTGACTCCAGAGTTGGTGAACCCTAAGATAGAGTATGACCCTGATGAAGAGCTTATGGAGTCTCCTGACACCAAAGTCATGGAATCCTATCCTGGGCCTGCTCTGCATAATAATCATCACAGTAGGCTGCTTCCCCCAAGTCCCTCTCAATGTAATGAACGCTCCTCTTTGGGATACAGCCCTTCTTTTAATGCCAGGCTGATGGATGTGCTGGCCAGAGGTGAAGGCCCTACTCCTCTGGGGGACAGAGTAGGGCAGCGCTTTACCCAAGGACTGGGTAGCAGCACTGGTGGAAGTAGAATGGATGAAGGTCTAGGGTTTGTGGGATCATCAATTATGGAGATCCAGTCTGATTGGCTTGGAGATGATACAGGTAAATAGCAGAATAAATCTAAGGACATTTAACCAGTTAAAAACCTACAATGTTAGTAAATTGTCAAACCGAATAACGGGCTAGATTGTTGTTGTTGATAGTGTTGGTGTCTTACTCCCTCTTCAGGTGATACTTTAGTAGTGCCAGTGAAACTTCACAAGTGCCCCTTCTGCCCATACACTGCCAAGCAGAAGGGGATCATGAAGAGACATATCCGTTGCCACACGGGAGAGAGACCCTTCCCCTGTCCCATGTGTGGCAAGAGGTTCACACGACAGGAGCACCTTCGCAGCCACGCCCTTAGTGTAAGAACATTATGCACTGCAAGATTTGATCAGCTGGTTTTTCCAAAAAGAAGAGGGTGAAAAAGTAAACTTATTGCCACAAAAATGTATTGCAGGTCTACTTCATACTTCATTAATTACACTTTATGCAACTTTACTTCAGCAAACCTTCTAATAAACCAAAATATCACTATGAATGGTAAACAGCATTTGCATTACAGAGATCTGTTTCTGTTGCGTTCCTGTGCCTCATACACTGAACAATTAGAGGAACATTAATCATGTGTCACTTATTGCCAAAGGAGTCTCAGTGAAGGTGACCTGATAAAATACTTGACTGGAATATCTCTGTGCCATGCTGCTTCCTCCTTCTACTGTACTATATTGTGGATGCTAATATTTTGCAATGTACTCCATAACATTAATTTTAAAGCTTTAGTTACTTAACATCATTCCACACTATTATATCATGCTGTGTTATAAAGTTACCCACAAGTACATAAGTTATAAAAATAATTTCCAACTGTTTATTAGGTTAATCAACCAGTTATTAGTGATATAAACATAAAAGAACATGATTCTGAACAAGCCCATTCTGCCTAATGATTTTTTTTATGTACTTGAAGTGTATTTTGATGCTAACTTTTTTTTTTTTTTTTTTTTAATAAATGCAAGTATAATTTTTGAAGTGAATTTCAACAAGGCACTTGAATGAAAGGCTGCTTAGCTTTGGTGATGAGACATAATCTAGTTTAAACGTATAATACTGATACCTGTCATAGAGGAGAAAGCCGACTTATTGAGAACAAGCTGAAATTCTTCTTAACTTTGATTTGCCTCCTAAGTCCAGTAGTTTGACTATAGAAGGGAAAAAATATTTTTATTGTCATAAATTATTTACCTTGTAAAGCACAATTGCTAAATAACAGCACAGGGCGGTAGTGCCTTTGTTTTAGTTTTTCTGTGGTAATATCTGCAGTTACTGGTAGACTAACTTTGCCTGTTTGGAAAAGTTTAATCTACTGCCCAACTCTGGTGAGGATAGTCTGGCAGTTCTTCAAGACCACTTTTAGCCATAAATTGCTAGCAGTTAGTAGTAAATGTAAATTGATATCATTCTATAACGGAGTTCTTTTAAATTCAGTTTAAATTCAGTTTATTTTTCCCTATTGCCTGATGTGCGGTGAAGTACGATTAATGAGTGCAGCATAAATAAAATTCTCGTGCTGTAATTCTTCACCTTCACTGCCCAAACAGATGAATTCACGTGATCACTGTGTTGACCATCCACAGGTCCACAGACATTACTGGCCGGTGTCATGCAAGAGCTGCAGACGGAACTTCACTGGTCCTAATGTTTCACCAGGGCTCAGACGCTTCGGCACCTGCGACAGCTGCAACTGTGTGACCACCACTCACGATGAAACGGCACCTGTTCACCCTTCCAGCCAATCGGAGCCCGTGGAACGTGCAGACGGGGGTGCGGATTGGTCCAGTTTTATAGACGATGTGGATGAGGTAGAAGTCGGCAGAGTGGAAGACTTGGTAGAGAAACAGATGCTTGAAAGACAGCTGTCTGTCTGCACTGATGTAGTTCACACACTGTGAAGTTAGAGTTATACCCGGGGAAGAAAATGCTTCTCTGAACTAGCTGTCTGAGTTAGTGTGTGTCATGTCAAAATGTAGTCCTGCAGGTGTTGTTGGGGTTATAGTTTGGCATGTTTGTCTGTGAGCAGAGTTCATCACAATTGTGCAAGATGCAGTCACAAATCTTTAGTGAGATGTTATTTGTGCCATGGCTGATGTGATTCCCATCAGGGTGCTCTCTATATTATTTACTGTAAGATGACATATTTATTAATTAATTTGTGTCCACAATTTCAAATCTTAGACTTTTGCAGATATCATACTCCAGTGACTTGCCTGGCTGGAAGTGGGTTCTGTGTGTGTGTGTGTGTGTGTGTGTGTGTGTGTTTTCCCCCTTCTTTCTTTAAATCATCACTTTAGTCTTTTCTTTCCTGTATTTGCACAACTGATGAAAACCAAATTTCTGTGTGTGTTTTATGTAAGAAGACTGCCTGTCAAGGCAGGATTTCTGAACTTAGACGACAGACAGTTATCTTCTCAAATGTTTTGCTTGGTCCGAAAAATTACACTTCATATATAAAAAGAGTCTTGTGGGTATAAATGGGCCACTGGAGGTATTACTGCAATAAATGTTGTGAAACTGTGGACATTGCCCAGTTGCCTCAACTCTGACAATTCTGCAGATTAAACTGGCTTGTGGCACACTCTAGTGGTTACTCAGTTCAAACTGCTCACTTTGTCACTGTCTTGTTGCAGTCGTTACTTATGGTCTGATTACTCCCATCTATCCATCCATCCATCCATTCATCCATTCTCTTCCACATATCCAATTCAGGGTTGCTAATCAAGCCATCTTACATGCACGTTTTTACAGGTATGTGGTATTCACATCTAAATACCACGAAGACTTTACAAACTGGCTGTCACCAGCTTCTTGGACCTGGACATGAGTCTTCACAGGGACCCAGTAGCCAGTGTTTGGTCCCACAATAGGTATATTGCTAAATGATGCAGTAGTTGCCATTTAAACAATTACTTCAACTTAAAAAATACTAAAGTCATCTGGTGCCTTTAAAAGTTTGAGTTTAATTCACTAAATCCACTTTAGACTTTATCAAAGATGTAACAGCTGGATTAATACCTGTGATTTTAGTTTCACCTACAAATGACTGCTCACTGATGCTGGAGAAAGAACTCTAATTGTCAGAGTAAGAAGATTAACAGGCCACACTGGTTAGGATCCAGGGCACAGTAAGAACTATGGATAATATGTGTAATTGTAAATTAAGTCATCACTAAGATTTGAACATCTGTAAAAAATTATAGGAAGTGGAGTTTTAAAGACACTTCACTAGGGCCTATACCCTCAAGCAGTTTTCTATAAAGACAGTAAAATTAAGGTTTTTCTGAAATATCAGGGAAATGAGAATGTGGTAATTTTAGATATCCCCACATTCTCAGATCAGGGTATCCTGTCTAAAAGATTGGATTAATTTCGCAGTGCATGCCAACACTGTTTCTATGTAGAATATAAATAAAATCATAAATACGATGACTTTTCAATGTGTAATAACACCAATATGATCAGAGATCTTAAATGACCCCAGAAAAAAGTTTGAATGCTTTTTTTTTTGCATATAATTATCTCACTTATTAATTGGCTTGTTGGTTGTTCCATATTTTGAATTGCACAACTTTTTTCCAAGTGTTTTGTTGCTCTTGTCCCATTTTTAAATTGTGTTACCGGCATGTTTTCATTTGAAACTGCAATACTTAGTGCATTAAGTTAGTATCTGGACAGTTGCTATTGCTCTCTGCTGTATTTTATGTTCATATTTTAGTTTTAATTTGAGCGTTTTCGGGGCTTTGTGCACGTTTAAATTTAAAAGAAAAATTACTGAGCATACCGAGGAGGGCGACACGTCGCTCAAGCTGACGAACCGAACACCATAGAAGAAGAAAGTTTCGCGGCGCTTCCCACGGGCGCTTTTTCTTGGGGACGTGAAGAAGAGGGGACACATGGGCAAGTCGCGGGATTTAAGTGAGTTTGAGCGGGGTGCGATAGTTGGAGCCCGAAGAGCCGGGTGCAGTATCTCGCAGACAGCGAACCTGCTGGGCTGTTCGAGGACTGCGGTGTCTCGAGTTTACCGGGAATGGTGCGAGAAGAAGAAAACTTCGAGTGACCGCGGGACGACCGGGAGGAAGCGGCTCGTCGATGAGGACGGAGAGAAGTGGATTGAGAAGGTGGTGGAGGCAAATAACCAAGTTACGATTGAGGAGATACATGCGCTGTACAACAGCAGCGGAGTGGAGAAGCCCATCTCACTGAGAACTGCCCGGCGGACCTTGAAGAGGCTGGGCTACAGCTGGTTTATGCCCGTCGATGACCCCCTCACAGCCGGCGGAGCCAACGACAAGAAGTGACGCGAAAACTGTGAAGATACCGATGTCTTTATCGCCATTTCGGGATATAACTCAGCGATTCCCCGATTATATAGAGGGAGACGTGACAGCTTGAGAAGAGTTGAGAGTTTCTGGAGAAAACTTTGACAAGAACGCCTTTGCTTCCCATGACAGTGGTGCCGCTGCGGGTTTTTGTGCTTTCCTCAGTAGCGACATCTACGCTTCAGAAGGAGACTGCAGGGGGTCCGCGGCATACGACCAGCATCACAGCTGAACACCTCAAGGGACTGACAGTATCAGAAGGAAAACATTAAGTCCTCTATGATGGACTGTGCATGCAGTACCGAGAATAACCCGGAGACATGGATGTCCTAGTAAATAACTGGATTATTCCAAAATGTTTTCCATTATTCACAAGGTGCCCATTGTAGAGCAGTTCTGCCTTTTGAATGTACCATTTGTCTTTCATCATATACAGATGTACAAGATGGTTTTTGAGTAAATTCATTCTAAATGGAATTTAATTACAGTACATGCATCAGTTTAGTGAAATCTGCAAACATACATTGAAATACAGCATATAAGGCAAAAACAGAGTTTGTACAATTCTAATGAGCTTGAAAGTTAATATTTTGGTATGGCCATCTTTATTCTTCACAGTCTGTTGCAAACCTGGATAGTCATGCACTGGCAGTGTGCCTGGAACCATTTGAACACTGAAAAATGAAGCTGTTTCCAATCAGGTGCTTTCCAGGTGGTACTGCATGGTGGGCCAAAAATTTCAGAGTTCATAATTCCATCGATTTCGACAAGACCTCCAACACAACTGTCACTGAGCCTCTACTGTTTTACTGATGGCTATAGAGACTCACTTTTGTACCTCTCTCCTGACCTCCCCTATACATATTGACAATGGTAAATTGAAGCAAAACTTTCAAATTTGGGTTCATTACTCTATAATACCTGTTGCCACTGATTTTCAGCCTAGTTCTTGGCAGTCAGTGTAATTTGACAGAGTCAACTTTAAAAAACAAAACAAAAAAATAAAAGATAGTCTGACTCCTTGGAATCAAAATATAAATAAATAATAGTTGGCTCATGACTTTCTCAGTACTGTTAATTCTGAAAAGAAGATTTTAAGTTAATTTAATTGCCTTCAGAACGCTTCAAAAAAAAAAAATCTGTGTCGAGATGTTGGATTATTTTATTTGTTCCTCGCTTTATATCAGCATCTGTCCGGCACTGTGTGTTTAGAGAACACATTAAGTTTTGTGATTCAAAATTCCAAATAAACTATTTTTACAGTATTTATCAACAATATTCCATTAAGAAAACAAAAATACCTGTAAGTGGAATAAAGGGAAGGTTTGATTACCAAAAAGTCAGTTAAGTTGAAGGCAAACCCATCTGTCCAGTTAAGAAGAACAAACATTTCACCTGCTTTGCTGCAAATAAACCTGACCAATCAGGTTGGACAGATAATCCAGCATCCTGGAGGAGCTGCATGCAGCATATAGTTTGCTGCGTCTAGACTGTGATTTTTTTTTTCTTTCTGAGCCATGACCAGAATAATCAGTTGCTGCATTAATGAGCACGTATGAAGGTTTTGCATCAGGTGTTTCAAAACATGTCACTAAACAAATGAAAGGACCAGAATGGATGTATATAATATTTCTTGCACTACTGTTTTTTTTTTTAGTAAACCTAGAAATGGGAGAAAAACAAAACAAAACAGTTTTTAAGAACATAAACTTGTGGCACAATAGTTGCAGCAAAATCAAGTGTTTATCCTGGTTTAAAATGTCCTTTTTCAGAGTCAGCTGGGGCTCATTACATCTGAGTTAACACAAGATCCCATTCATGTAATAAAAGGTCATGGTCAAAGCAGTTTTTATTTAAATTCACATCAAGCAGCCCCTACCTTTGGAAAGCTCTACCTGCCTTTACAATATAAGAATAGCAACTTAGAGCAGCAGCATGCAGACCCAACAGCAGCTGTTAGCCTGTGCGAGAACACAGCGGCATCACTAAATGTTAAGAAAAATGCTTTATTTGTGCTTTATTCACAGTGAGTAAATATTCAGACTGTTGCAAAAATAACTTGAACAGCATTACCCTGGACTTTAATGCACAGGAAGGCAAACTTGGAGCGCTCATCACGTGCAGTGTAAAAACAGATCTTTCAGTGCCCCCTGCTGGCAGATTTGCATACAGGCAGAATCAGATCAAGGCTCACAAACTTGCTTCACGTCTGCTAAAACTGTAACCGGGAAGCAGCAGCTAATGATCCCACCCTCTACAGCAGCAGCTGACCACTGGCATAAGCCACAAATGCACAAGCAGCATATGATTGGCCACTTTTAGATTCGGCATCTCTAAACTAATTCAACAAGTCTGAAATTAACAGTTAACAGGTCGCCTGACTGTCTCAAACGGTTATGATTCAGTCCAAAAATTCCACTGGCAGATCAATAGTATGAGTTCTTTTTGTGACCCTTCTGTATCAATGCCAACATATGACTGCGAGCCATAATTGTGTGTTTTTGAAATTACAACTTTATTTAACAAAACATATTTAATAAAGGCATGGTACGCCTTTAAAAAAAATCATAGAAAAGTGTTTATTTAGCTGCTTGTTCAACAATTTTCCAGCAGCTCCCTCCAACACTGAAGGCAACTCAGTTAACTTAGGAAAATAATCTCTGCACAACTGCTTACATTAAATTAAAAACTGACTCTAAAACAAGGCACTGCATTGTGTAAGACATTTCAATAAGCTTAAAGAAAAAATGGTAAAAAAAAAATAAAAATAAATAATAAATAAGAACTCTTCTGCATGTTTGGGAATGATGGGATATTATATTGGAATAATCCAGTTCTTTAGTGCTACATTCACGTCTCTGGGTCATTCTCCTTACTGCAAGCAAGGTCCGTCGTGGAGTACTCAATCGTTGTCTCAGAGTCATTTGGCTTCTCGGACTGTAAGTCCGATGAGGTGTCCAGCTGTTCTGGGCCTGATGCTTCCTCAGCTAAAGCCTCCATCCCTGCAGCGGTGACCCTGTTGCTGCGGCTGTAACCCAGCCGCTTCAAGGTCCGCCGGGCAGTTCTCAGCGAGATGGGCTTCTCCACTCCGCTGCTGTTGTACATGGCATGTATCTCCTCAATCGTAGCGTCGCTGTTAGCCTCCACCATCCTTTCCAGTCGCTTCTCTCCATCCTCATCGACGAGCCGCTTCCTCCCGCTGGCTCCGCGGTCACTCGAGGTTTTCTGCTTATGCCACCATTCCCGGTAAACTCGCGACACCGCGGTCCTCGAACAGCCCAGCAGCTTCGCTGTCTGCGAGAGGCTGCACCCGGCGTTTCGGGCTCCCACTATCGCACCCCGCTCAAACTCACTTAAATCCCGCGACTTGCCCATGAATTAGCGGCCCTTCCCACGACCCCAACACAAAAGGATCTGCGGGAAGCGCTGCGGATATCCGCTGAGTAATCGTTCTTCTTCTATGGCTTTTGGTACGTTATGCTCAACACAGGCTTATTGCCGCCCTCCTACTGATGAGCCATCGTTGTTTATTACAACTATGTGGCAGAAACAGTGGAAGAATGAAAAAAAGGAGCATTTATTACTTTTTTACTGCAAAAGACTAGTAAGATACAGAAACAACATCTGCCATGTGTAAAAGTGAGCAAGGGTGATAGAGCAGCTTTAACCAGGCTAAGGCTGGAGCACTGATGGGTGAGCAAGCTGATGAAAAAATGCACATGTGGAACGGCAGAAATTATTAACTTGTATCACTGTGAAGACATAAATTCTGTATTCAGGTTTCTGCACAAGTACCATAATTATAGGGTTTAATTCTCGCTGAAGTTCTGCAACTGACCTGAGGAGGGCAGCAATACGACTTTAATGCATCTAGTTTTAGAAAGAAGAAGAATGTTTTCGAGTTGTTTTTTTTCTTGGCAGCGGATATCGGCAGGCTTTCCCCATCATTGCCTTTGTATCGTGTGAAGAAGCGGGGACACATGGGCAAGTCGCGGGATTTAAGTGAGTTTGAGCGGGGTGCGATAGTGGGAGCCCGGAGAGCCGGGCGCAGCATCTCGCAGACGGCGAAGCTGCTGGGGTGTTCGAGGACCGCGGTGTCCCGAGTTTACCGGGAATGGTGTCAGAAGCAGAAAACCTCGAGTGACCGCGGAGCCAGCGGGAGGAAGCGGCTCGTCGATGAGGACGGAGAGAAGAGACTGGAAAAGATTGTGGAGGCTAACAACCAGGCTACGATTGAGGAGATACAGGTCCTGTACAACAGCAGCGGAGTGGAGAAGCCCATCTCGCTGAGAACTGCCCAGCGGACCTTGAAGAGGCTGGGCTACAGCCGCAAGACGCAGGGAGAGGATGTCCTCATCGCGGCAGGGCTGGAGGCTTTAGCCGAGTACGCATCAGGCCCGGAACACATGGACACCTCGACGGACTTAAAGTGCGAGAAGCAAAACGACTCCGAGCCAAAAGTTGAGTCCTCCACGACGGACCTTGCCTGCAGTAACGAGAATAACCCGGAGACATGACTGTAGCAGTAAAGAGCTGGATTATTCCCGTATAGCATCACATTATTTCCCAGAGTTGCCCGTTGTAGAGCAATTCTTTAAAAGCCTGTTTTTCTTCTTTCTCTTTTTTTAAAATAGTTTTTTTCCCCAGATTATTCAGATGTCTTACAAAACGACACTTTGTTTTGTAGTCAAATCCTTATGTTTATTTCAGTGTAATTCGTTGTGTAAAGAACATCTTCCTCAGTTAATTTAATCACCTTCAAAGCAATTAAAGGAAATCTGCAGCCACATGCTGGATACCTTTTATTTATCCCTCACCTTATATTAACATCTGTCTGGTGTAAACAGAACAGCGCACATTATGATTATTATTTTATCATTCAAAAAACAATGTGAAGACTATAATGATCATAACTGTTATTGCAGCCTGAGCTCTCCTGAACCGTGCAGATATCCAGTTTACTACGCACTATAAAAGCCTGATAACTCATCCACAGTTACAGAGCTTTGGGACTTTTGCAGATATTGTACTCCACTGATTTACTTGGCTGGAAATAGAATGAGCGATTGAATGCGAGCGTGTGTGTGTGTTTTATTTAATTCATCACTGTAGTCTTTACTGAATATTCTATATTTGCACAGCTGATAAAAACCAAATTCTCTATGTGCTGAACATAGGTTTTCTGAGCTTATAGAGGACAGTGTCTTCTTAAATGTTTTGCTTTGTCCCCCACCCACACACACACACACACACACACTTTGCATATAAGAGTCTTGTGGGCATAAAGGGACCACTGAAGGTACGGCTGCAATAAATGTGGTGTGAAACTGTCAACATTGCCCCTTCAACTTATTTGTGTGATTTCATACAATTTTTTCCCCCATCAAGTACCAAAGCAGCCTGCGGCGCACTCTAGTGGTTATTCAGTTTAAGTCCATGCCAACAGCTGCTGCTATCTCAGGTTTTTGCAATAAATAAGCAACAGCTTTTTTCCACAGAGTATTCAGTTATGTCCTTAATGCAAAAATTGATTTCTGAGGATTCCCTGTGTGACCTGGACGAACACATTACATTGCAAATTGGACCTGTTTGGATGTCAGACCCTTTCCAGTAGTTTGATGAATATTCATATTCATGCTCGCTCTTCCTCGGGTCATGGACTGAAAGGTCCCTTTGGGGTGTAGATAGCGATGTCGATTTTGTGCCTGATACAAAGGTGTTTGATCCACATATCTGGCAATAAATGTTAAAAGCCGTTAGAGGCACTTGAAATCTCTCTTCCTTATATCAATATGACAGCCTGTAATAGGCCCTTAATGATGTGTGCAAATATAAATACTTCTTAGACTGCAGTAAGAGTGCCACTTTTTCCTTAGCCACCATCTTTTTGCTTGTGATTGTATAGTGCTATTAAAGCTGTGATAACCAGAATACCATCCATCCATTTTCTTCCTCTTATCCAGTTCAGGGCCGGGGGGCTGCCATAGGCCGAGCAGCAGGGTACACCCTGGACAGGGCGCCAGTCTGTCGCGGGGCTAACACAGAGAGACAGACAACCATTCACACTCACATTCACACCTGTGGGCAATTTGTAATCCCACTAACTGCATGTCTATGGACTGTGGGAGGAAGCTGGAGTACCTGCAGAGAGAACATGCAAACTCCAGCCAGATGGTGGAGTCAAACCCAGGACCCAAACCCACTGTTGGTGTGAGGCAACTGTGCTGCCCTAACCAGAATACATTGAGCTATATTATATTAATAAAATAAGTGAATTGCTTTTACAGGCATGTGTATTCACATCTAAAATCCCAGTTTTACAAACTGGCCCTCCCTGGACTCCCTGGACTTTATGGGCACACAGCTACAAATTATACAGTTTTGTCATCTAAACAACCACCTGAACTCACAAAACACAAAAGACATCTGGTCCCTCAAACCCCCATAAAACTATATGGGTTTAACCTTTTAATTCCTCATATTTTCCTTCCTCATAATCATTAAATCCACATTGTTTTTAATCAAATAAGAGTGATTCTATCAAACCACTGCACCAGTTTCATAATGTAATGATTTGCAAAACATTCAAAGCTTTAAGTAATTTAAACAGTGTATCCAGAATGGATGCTGATTACTTTTATTTGTTTTGAAGGTAACTAACTAACTTAGTTGACTGGCCTTTTTAAATATATTGCATTTTTTGTTGGATTATGTGCCAAATGTGTTCAATGTGTAACTGATCTGGACAGTATGCATGTAGTCTCTTTAAGACTCCTTAACTACAGAGCCATGCTGCTATAATGCATACAGAATGTGACAGGTGGTGTCCTGCTGAAATATGCAAGGCCTTCTGCAACGTCACGCTGCCCCCAAATCTATACATACCCTTCAGCAATAACGGTCAATAATCACTGCCTTCATAAAGGTGCAGCTTACCCGTGCGCACCATTGCTGATGTTTGAACAATGTGCTCATAACCAGACACGTGATTGCACAACTTTTCCAAGACTTTTATTGCCCCTTTCCCATTTTTTAAAATGTGTTACTGGCATGTTTTAATTTGCAAATGCAATCTTTTGCAAGAAAAGGGCATCTGTGCACTCATTCCTAGTTAAAAATCAAGCATCCCCCTTTCTGTAAGAGCATCAAGTCTGTACTAAAGCGGTTTGGGCAGGTGCTATTGCTCTGTGCTGCGTCCTGTGTATGAGCACAGCAGTCAGTTTTAAGTCTGGGCTGCAGCTTTGTGTTCAGTACATTTTTAATGTCAAGCCTGACGGTGGTGTGGTTGCACAGCTGAAAAAAAAACGAGGAAAACACTGAACCAACTCCGGAGGGCGACCATAAGCCTTCGTTATAGTCTATTGTACTAAAAACATCGAAGAAGAATGCGGATTTGCCTCTGCAGAGCTTCCCACCGTTACCTGTGAGTGGTTTGAAGGAGCGGGGACGCATGGGCAAGTCTCGGGATTTAAGTGAGTTTCAGCGGGGTATGATAGTGGGAGCCCGGGACGGGGGGCTCAGCATCTCGCAAACAGTGAACCTGTTGGGTTTTTCAAAGACTGCGGTGTCTCGAGTGTACAGGGAATGGTGCGAGAAGCAGAAAACCTTCAGTCACCGGGGACCGTGCGGGAGGAAGCGGCTCGTCGATGAGGATGGAGAGAAGAGACTGGAAAGGATTGTGGAGGCTAACAGCCAGGCTACGACCGAGGAGCTACAGGCCATGTACAACAGCAGCGGAGTGGAGAAGCCCATCTCACTCGCAACCACCCGGCGGACCCTGAAGAGGCTGGGCTACAGCCGCAAGACGCAGGGAGAGGATGTCCTCATCGCGGCAGGGCTGGAGGCTTTAGCCGAGTACGCATCAGGCCCGGAACACATGGACACCTCGACGGACTTAAAGTGCGAGAAGCAAAACGACTCCGAGCCAAAAGTTGAGTCCTCCACGACGGACCGTGCCTGCAGTAACGAGAATAACCCGGAGACATGACTGTAGCAGTAAAGAGCAGGATTATTCCCAAAATTGCTCACTGGAGAGCAATTATTTATTAATATTAAAGATAATATATCTTTAAAAAAATGTATAATTTTTTTCAGCTTATTATCCCCATGGGGAAGTTTGACCTGGACTCTAAAAAACTAGACACATCAAAACATTTAAAAACAAAGCAAGAGGCAGAGTGCATTTGAACCACCTTTCGGTGCAGCCTGTAGCCTCAGATTATTTTAGGCTACCCTTAAAGTCTTTATAGAAACAAAGCAGTTTTGAAACGGGTTCTTTGCTCTGTTGGACGTTTTATCACCTTCACAATGGTAGCCACTTGTACTGAGAGCACAGAATGAGGGCTGGATCACAAATGACTCTGCTTGTTTATATACACACTAGTCAAAAAACAATTTTAAGACTATAATATTTGTTCTGACCGATAATTGTTATTGTAGACAGACTGAAGAAGTCACTTGGATGAGTGACAGTTTCACCCACTGAAAACCACAAAAATTCAGCTATAACAGCTCATTAGCTCATTTTATTGCAAAATTGAAAAATAAAATCTACATCAAAGAATGCTAATAAAACATATAACTATATAAAAAATACAGGGAAAAAAGGAAAATTTAACTATTGACATGCATTCCTTATTTGTCAAAGCTTAAAGCCTTACAGTAATAATACACGTACACTGGAAACTATTTAAAAGATTGAGTTGAATTGACAATTTTTGCTTCATGGGGATGATTTTTTTCCTGAAAAAAAAAAAAGATGAACAACTGCACCATTGTTAACAAGATTAACAACAGTGCACGCATATTTTGATTTACATTCCAACAAGTGATTATTTCCCCTTTAATATTAATCATATGTTTGCATAAAGTAAATCCAAAGTGAGCTCCTGGCAGTGTGGAGAGGGAACTGCTGCAGTAATATATCTTTCATGATGTCATACATCCAGGTATTTTAAAAAAAAAAAAACAGAACATAACATTAAAGTAAACGTTGCACATAAAGCAGACAATGCAGTGTCACATATTGACGCGGTGTCCATTTGTTCTGCGCGTCTGTTTAAATAAAGTTGTAATTAAAAAAAACACGCAGCCACGTGATAATAGCTGCCAGTCATATGAGAGAAGTGAAAGAGAAACAATTCCATCGAAGGGTCGCAAACCGCGAGCACTGCCTCTGTTATTGAGCTGACGGTGCGATATTAGGACTGTGTTGTAACTCTGTGTTTTGCGGTTTCTGGAGACGCAGGCGGGCAAACTGCTGCCTGTAAATGTGAGACTCACTCAACTTCCTTGTGCGCGCAGCTGTAGCAGTTCGCAGGAAGGCTCACCTGTCTGCCATCATGCTCGCTCTGTCTCTTCTTATCGTTGCTGTTGTTTCTCAGACGGCGGCTCGGTACACCCCGGACTGGGCGAGCCTGGACGCCAGGCCGCTGCCTTCATGGTACGACGAAGCCAAGGTGGGGATTTTTATCCACTGGGGCGTGTTTTCTGTGCCCGGCTTCAACAGCGAGTGGTTCTGGTGGCATTGGCAGGGCCAGGAGCCTCCGGACCAGAAATGTGTTAAGTACATGTCCCAAAACTACCCACCCGGGTTCAGCTACCCGGAGTTTGCTTCTCAGTTTCACGCTCAGTTTTTCAACCCAGAAGAGTGGGCGGATATTTTCAAAGCTTCTGGTGCAAAGTGAGTTCACTTTCTCTTGAGCGATTTGACACGCACCTTTTCTAAAATACACAGAGTAGTGTCACACACGCCCTGTTTTACTTGCACACTCTCTTCATTGCAGGTATGTTGTCCTTACTGCCAAACACCACGAAGGATTCACTAACTGGGAGTCTCCAAACTCCTGGAACTGGAATTCTGTTGATACTGGTCCTCACAGGGACCTGGTGGGAGACCTGGCAGAGGCAGTGCGCAACAGGTGAGACCTCAAAACTTTTGTTATGAAGCTCAAAAAAGGTGGTTATTGTTGGGAGATGGTGCTGACACTGACATGCAGAGAAATGACTTTTAACCCACTGTCTTCCTCCTGCCTGTATTTTCATAACTCATCTTCCTGTTTAAAGCTCTTTACGTCACTCAGCTGTCATAAAAATGCATAAAAGTCTTACTTTGGAGAAGTTAGTACATTCTTTTTGACAAGTCATTGTTGGGTTATGATAAATGATTAAGCAACATATTGTTTTATTTCTAAAGATGTTCACTTTAAGAGCTTCAAGTTTAACTGCACCTTTCCAAGTTGCTACACGTGGCAGTGTAGTTGTTTAGATCAGATGTATTCCCAGATTTACAGTAAACTAGTGCAGTACACGTCCTGAGACCGGTTGCCAGTTGATGCTGAAATAATAATTACTGGGCAGAAGCATGAATATATCAGCATAAGCATAAATGATTAACTCGTGGCCCATGTGTAGACCTGAATTGGGCCACTGTAGAAATTATACATACAGTGGTGTGAAAAAGTGTTTGCCCCCTTACTCATTTCCTGTTTTTTTGCATGTTTGTCACACTTAAGTGTTTCGGAACATCAAACCAATTTAAACAATAGTCAAGG
>JAVDPK010000442.1:60746-79978 GCA_034780415.1 Cichlasoma orientale | reverse complement strand
TCTGTAAACTGTGTTCAAAGGAAACCTCCACATATAGCTGGTTAGGCACATGTAGTTGGCTCTAAAGAGGAAATACAGAGAGGGGATACAGCAGTATATGTCATTAGAACCACAGAAAGATATACAGTAGGCCTAAGGAGGATCACACTTGGCAATTAACACTCTTGCCAGTTATACCCTGTGAACCTGACTCACACACTGAAGATAATAATATTTGTTTGAGATTCTTTTTACTGAGTCTGGATATGCCACACAACTGTAGAATCACACAATGCTATAATCTATCATAATAATACTGTAGTATTTCACATTTGATATATGCTTTTTTTTGTACATATATTGTACTCAATAATCTCTACTAATCTAGAAATGTGGATTATATTATAAAATATACATCTCCCAATAAAATATCCCATTTTGCCAACGCATTCCATCCAAATATTAGAAAAAAAAAACAGGTCATGCTAAAAGATTTTCAAATTTTGTGTTCTTTCTTCAAAATGGCAGATTTGGACTTTTTTAGTATTCGTCGGGCTTCGTCACACGTCCCTTATGACATGCAGCCCTTTGTACGCATTCACACACACGAACCTTTCTTTACGCAGCATCCATACAAAACACTCGTATTAGAAATATCTGTCATGAAGTAGATTTGCAAATAAGACCCCTTTTAAACTCTTCAAATTTTGCTACACTTCGTACAGCGGAAACAACAGCGCAGAGAATTTCATTTAGTAAATAAAGAGAAACAAACACACACGTTCCCACACAATCAAGTATTACCCGATTTCACCACAGTTGCCGAACTTTGTCTGACAGCTCGACGGTTTCCTGCGTTTGGCGACTCTTTGGAGGGGTTTCGGAGGGCACTGCTGTTCACTGAATAGGATTTCTTCCAATCAGAGAGATCATCCCGTCTTTCATCAGTGCTCTGTGAAATTGAGAGGACGGCACTTCAAGTTAGGCGAGCGGATTCTGCTGAAAACTTTGACGGCTCTTTTATTTTGGGATCCGCTGCCCTCTTAATTAAGCAGTTGGGGAATCCACTCAAACAATATCCAAGAGAAGAGAAAAAGAAAACACACTGCGCGTCAGGGGAAGTACACATTAAAAAAAAAAAAAAGTAACAAAGAAACTCATCTTCTATCATGGCTGTTTCATTGGGGTGTCTGTCTTAATTCCTGACTGAGGCGGAGAGAACTTCCTACAGACCATTGTTGTTATTTTGGGTCCTCATTTAACCACATGGTGGTGCTATAGTCTCACAGTGAATAAAGGGGGCCTTCTCAGCAAAGTCCTGAAAAGCCTCGGAAATATATTCCCCTAAAAGCTCACAGAAAGCCCTCCCCTGAACGCTTGAAACTTCAGAAGGACTACATAAGAAGCAAACAGCTCTCTCCCCTATTTTTTTTTCCCTTTTTTTTTGTGTGTGTGTCTGCAATGCTCTCTAGCTGTCAAGGCTGCGATGCTACACTGCAAAAGCTCCTTCTGGCAAACACGAGTGTCCACTCTATGTACAAATAGCACTTGCACATTCAAACAGCCTCACTGCTGAATGCTGAGGGTAGTCAAAGAAAACACGGGATTTGAGAGACTTAAAGTGATTTCATACTCTGACTGAGTGCCGCTGTGGACAGATGGCACCTGGGTGAAAGGTGCAAACTGTAGTTGGCTGACAGTGACCAGGGGGTGGGGCTGTTCTTTGGGGTTTGCCAGCCATCTGATTTTTAAGGGCATTAGAACTGATGCTGAATTCATCCATGTTTGTTCATCCACACTGGTAGCATCAGTAAAGCGAATGGACATGTCTTATACACAATTAAGAAACCTCACAAAGAATAAGGATCAGGTTTTACTGCACACGGCATCCATACAAGGAGATTCTGTATGAGGTCTTGCACCTGTTGAGCCCTTTATTTTCAGTGATGGAGATGTGCTCGGCAAACGCGCACAGGCATGCTACTACTGCGTGAACCTTGGTTGATTATAAAAGTGGACTGTTGTTTTCATCCATAATATTAATTTAAAAAAAAAGAAAAAAGAAAAAAAAGAAATTCAGAGACTTAAAAATGTCTGCTAGCTAGCTACCATTTCACGTTTAGGCCTCTGTGTCAGTAAAATATCCAAATTTCAAGACACTAAAATGGCTGTCATTGCTTGTTTAATGAGTATGATAACTGATTTTGATGGAAATGCTGAGGGGAGCAGCGCATTAACAGCGAGGGGATCCAAAACTGGGCTTGGAGACAGACTGAGATTGGTGCACAGGCCAGCTTCGCAGGGGGTGAGGATGAGTGAGAAGGTGGGAGGGAGACACCTCAGCTCGGTGTTCAGAGTCGAGTCTGGGCTTCGGGGATGTAGATCTCGATACTGTCGGCACTCTCCGTGGCCGAGTTCTGCCTGAAGGAGGCAGTGCGCCTGGTCTGCAGCAGCCGCCTCCTCGCTTCTGTCCTCTGACGGTCCCCGAGGTCCACTGACTTCTCCCTGATGGGTAGGGTGTGCCCACCGACGCGAGGCACCACCAGGCCCCCTGACCCACCTCCTCCACCTCCGGCAACCCCATCCCCAACGCTATCAGCCCGGAGGCTGCCACTCACCCCACCTGCTGGCTTCTTTGGTAAGGGTGGAGGAAGCTTCTTGTCCTCCTAGCCCAGTCGTGGTGATCAGGTGAACAGGCAGTGGATTAACAGAATTGGGTGGTGGGGGGAAAAAAAAAGGTTTTGTATGGTTGAGTAAAAGGAATCCCATGCAAAAACAAGAGGAGATATAGGGAGATACAAAGAGAATGAAAAACCAAAAAGGTAAGAAAGTCCAACATAAAGGGCAAAAATTCAAGTGAGGAAGAATCATGGACCGAGACAAAACGACAAACCACACAAAAATCAGCAAAAAAACCATCTCAGCATGCGTTGGCGTTGGGTGAAGTAAAAGGCAATGAAATGAAGGTAAACAGAGGTAATGCACAAAGAAAAAGAAGAAAAGAGAAACAACTGTTAGTTTGTTGTTGACTGAATAATGTTGATCAGTGAGTAGCCAAGCCTATACAGAGAATAATGTAATACGCTGCATTAAATGCAAAAAATTTCTAGCACATTTGGATTTCACAGTCTTGTGGGCAGCTCGGCTCAGTTCCTCTTGCTGTTCTGTATTTTCACAGCCTGCAAAGGCTTGGAGGGCACAACCATCTGCGCTACTCGCCTGCACACTGCCATCTTAGCTCTGGGGGAGTGTTGAAGGGAAACCAGGGTGGTTTGGACCCCCGGGTCTCTCACCTTCTTTTCAGGCGGGAGCCTCCAACCAGAGTCCTTCAGCCTCTGGAGATCCTGAAACTTGACCCTGACATCCTCTATATTGAGCTGGAGCAGGTCCCAGAAGGCAGCCAGGTCCTGAGACGTGGGCTGAGGGTAGGCTGATGGGTCCTGGGTGTGCAGGGAGACAGGACTTAACAAGTAACGGGTGACAAAGTATTACACTCGGATTTGTAGACCAATTTCACCAGTGGGGTGTTTGCAGCCAAGCAAATCTAGCCCTTTAATGACAGCGAATCACAGCAAAATCATGCACCATATGTAATGCGTGTTGTCATGACTTTGCATGCAATCACATATACTCACCACACTCTGCTGGCAGAGGCGGAAGAATTGCTGGACTTTCTGAGACATGAGCATCTGGGCACTGCCAACTGCATTTCGAATCAGTTCGAGAACTAGGAGGGAAAGAGCGCACACATAGCTTGAGAAACCCAAGAATTATTCATTGTTAATCTTCGTCTCCAGTCATCCTCTCACACTCACTCTCCTCTGGAAGTTCGTTCTCCTCTGCTTCTCTCTCCATGTTCTGGCACCAGCCCTCCATCCTTTCTACCTCTGTCTGCAGCAGGCGTAAGAAGAACTCGCCATCTCTCATGCAGGGGGAGGCTCGACCCGAGTCAGGCAGGCTCCGGGGACCCTCTAGGGACGGTGTGCCCGCCCAAGCTCGCTCAGAGGTAATGGGGAGAGGAGAGTGGGAACGTGGAGGCAAGTGTGGTTGCTGGTGGGGCCGCGTGTCAGCTTGACAGGCCTCAGTGGTGTAGCCAGTCTGGATAAAGTCCTGGAATAACATAAGGAAAAAAAAAATGTCCAGACACAATATTTGGACCATCCATAATGGCTCCACTTCAAAACTTCAGCCACTCTGTATACGAATGAATGAAAGAATGCAAATACTGCAGCTACACTAAAGCCTCATATTCAGGAGTAAAGCGAGGTGGATCATATCGACTGCACTGTGTGAAACAGTGCAGTCGATATGAACAAGGCACAGTAGGGCCTGGTCATCTATAGCCTAGCATTAATGCCATAAATGTGTAAAAACTTTAACTGAACTACAAAGCAAAACCTACAAGCTTTTTTCCTTTGGGGGACTCTGCTTTTGCTCCAGTTTAAAGATACCCAGTGAGATTTTTTTATTTTTAATCATGAATATCTCTATTGAGTAATTGTTTTTAAGTGTCATGCGAATGCTCAAGGACATGCTCGTGGCCAACACTATTTGCATTGCTATTAAAAGGTTTTACTTCACAGATAGAGCCAGCAAGAAAAAGATATGTACTCCTGAAGGCAGGGACGCTGAGGACTGCAGGCTAGCAGACCCAGTGCATTCTTGGGGATGAGGGGTTGGGTATATGGCCAGCAATATTGGCCAAGCTAACACGCTGGCAAACTACCTGGCAGCTAATATGCCAGGTAAGATAACTAACATGCTTTCTGCCAGCTAATGTTAATATTTTGTATAGTATATAAATCATAATTTAAAAGGCAGCTAGTAATTAAAGCTGTCAAACTCTTTCCCTCAGAAACGTTGTGGAGTGGAAACATAAAATGAGGAAATCATGGTACAGATACCTCAAATCTGTATAAACACGGCACTTGAGCAAATTACATTTCAACCTTGACGGTAGAAAATTTAACAAGACTAGAGGAAACCAGCCTCCAGGTGCCTTCAGCTGTCTCTCTCTATATTACTCTCAGCCCCAAGGCTGATCTGTCAAGTCTCCCAGCAAATGAGTAGCTCGGGTCCCAAAATATTCATAAAAACGTTGCTTTTTAGATGTTCTATAAAGAAGAAAACGTCTTTTTATTGCTAGGTTTCCAGGTTACTAAACACTGAATGCACACCCGTGCCATGCATTCCTATCCAGTAACCTGAAAACATCTGAATGTGTTGTCTTTATCCACTCTGTTCCCAACTGCTGTTGTCAGTGTCACACCTTCAGAAATAATCACACACATATAAGGACTCTCTCATTCACTAGGTCTTAATTAAGCCATCACGTTCAAGTCTAAAGATTTCATTTAGAGGCTGATGAAGCCACAGCTACATTTAGTCAGTGAGGAGAACTGCTGCAGACCTACCTCTTTGTAGGCCCACTGTCCCTGTGTGTGGACGGTGCGATGGCACTCTGTGTACTGACTAGCAGACTCGGGCTCAGATGAGTGCCTTTGAAAGGAGCAGCCAAACTGCAGGCTCTTGTCCTGCGTCGGCACAGCGACGCTCAGCCCCGGGAAGCTCTCAGGGTCCAGGTCGGCCTGCACGCTCGCCGTCACGCTGTTGGAGCGCTTGAAACGAGCTCGCCTGCAAGACAGGGAGTCACTGCAGGCCCAGAGAAATCGAGTCACACAGAGAACTGTATGCAAATGCCTTTTTCAAGTTTTTTTCTTTTTTTTTTTTGCTTCATTTCTTGGCTTCTAGTGATTGCACGTTCTCGTTTGAGTAGGGTTGTGCTGTCACTGCAGTCACTACTACTCACTTGGTTGTGATAAGTCCTGCTAAATCCTCTGGCATATGACACACCAGTGTGTGCAAATGTCACGTTTGTGGACTTGGCGATGATTGTTTACTCTTTTACAAGTTTATACCCCACCTCCTCCTCCTCACCCTTCTTTCCTGTCTGATGAGGGGTGACTCAGATTTCCGTTATAAGTCTGCTGTTTTCTCGCCCGATGTCACGCTGTCATGCTTGACGTACGGGTGTGGTGGCGGTGCTGCTGGTGGTGGTGGTGGTGGGGGGGCATTGTTAAAGGATGCACGATCACAAACTGCTCGAGAGTTTGGAAGTATGTGATGCTGCGAGTGTCTGCGTGCATGTGTGCAAATCTGACCCGCAGACAAAGCTGGATATAATTAGGAGATGGGTTGAGTCACGTGTGAAAGTCATGTTGAGTGTATGATTTGCAGTAGTCATGGTTACACTCGCTAATGGCGAAAAACAAGACATTCTTGGAAGAAAGTGTTACTGAGTTCAAGCTGTGATCTCTGATGAAATGTTAAATGAAATAATAGGATCTAGCCTAGAAATCAACCATAGGTGGCTGCTCTGCTGGGCGCTCAGGAGATGGAGGCTTTTTCAAATTATAAATTAAAATTATTCACATAAATTACTGTGCAAAGACCAAAAGTTCCTGATGAAGCCACGTATTTCGGAGCAAAGACAAATTAGTGAAATAAATAAACACTCATCTTAGTTTGCAAGTTTGTTTTTTTTTATAATGAAAGGAGCTTAAATGTCAGGCAAAATAAACAGCTCGAGTTTGGAATAGATCTCAAAGACGAGCAATTTTCTCGCTGCGTTGATTTTTAGTTTCCTGTTACCTTTTGTCATCTTCCACTTGGACTCCTACAGAGTGGACCTCTGTTAGTGCTTTGGCCTCTGCATCTGAATCTGATAGGGTCTCTGAGCTGTCCACCTGTGGCGGAAGAAGACACGAGCACAACACTCAGAGTGGAGAGACTTTACACTCAGCAAATCCCAAATAGATAAACTCCCCCTGTAGACACACTTAGATAAGCTAAGCAGCTGTTGGGTGTGCCTTCAAATTGAACACATATGCATAAGAGGGTATGTCCTTATCAAAAGTTGGCCAAGAATGTCTCTACTCAATGCAAAAAGTACAGCTCTGTAGCAGAATATTGATGCCCCTCCCAAGCCTGTGTGCTAATTACGGATCTATAGCCAGGATTTGAATAACTTAGCTTGGCACATATATCAGAGGAAAACTTAAAGTCTTCACATGGAGCTGAGAGTGGTTTGGCGCCACTAACTCTCAGGCTTTATGCGTGTTCTTTGTGTAAATGGACTGTATTTTGATTGGTGCTGAAACCATTTTTTTTCCTCCTGGCTTAGCTGAGTGTAAAATTAGCATCTGTAAAAGTTAAGATATTCATCAAGCAAAAACGCCAAACATCCTCGGAAAGAACAGAGGGGACGGCGGCACAGAGATGAATTCAAATGTGCAAACTGACTCGTACTTTTAAAACTACTGTTCGAGCTTGGTAAGTGTGAGGATTTGCTGCTCTTTCATGTTCATATCTTTGTAAATTGAATTTGGATTTGTGGGCAGTTTAACCAAAACAAGCAAGTTGAAGACTTGTTTTTTTTTTTTCACAATTTTTCTAACATCTTTTATAAAAAAAAGGAAATTATTAATCTAAATAAATGACTAATCTAAATAAATGAAAACATAGATTAAAAAAAAGCCTGACAGGCATATTTCATATAGATAAACTTTCTCTCACCTGCACAGCTATGGATGGCCTCCACTTTCTGACTCCGCGCCCGTCGTCCTGCCCGCCACCTTTACTCAGCATTATGCTGTTCTGAGGCAGAGAGGCTGATTTCCCCAGGCTGCCTCCGACCCGGCTGTCCCTCTCTCTGGCTGGCCTCGGTGGCCCCTCCAAAAGACTGTCAGCTGAGCTGCTGTGTTTGGCCCTCACCCCGACTCCAGGACCCCCTCCATAGGGTACCAGCTCCCTTGAGCCCCTAACCCCATCCAGGCTCTCCGCAGAGTTACTGTGCTGTCGGGAACGTCCAGGCCCGCTGCCGGTGTAGTAGCCTCCTCTGGAGGTGCGCCCTGATGGCCCGTCAGAGTTACCCAGGTCCACGGAGTTGCTTTGCTGCTTGGGGCGTCCGGGACCGGAGCTTGAGACCAACTGTCCGCTGCTCTGGAAGTAGGTATCCTGGGTGGACTCTGTGCTGCTCTGGGCTCGCACCGAAAGCGAAGACTTCGACATGCGTGGTGGGAGTGGAGGAGGAGCACCTTTACGATAAGGAAAGACTGAAGTGTCAGAAGAGCAGGGGAAAAGGAAGACAGAGGCACAGTGGGCTGTTAAAGTAAAATGGGTAATATATCAACAGGGAGTGGGGGAGGTGGATACTTACAAAAGGGACAGACTGGAAGGACAATGTGACGGGAAAGTTAAGGAGTGAGAAAAGTAGGAAAGGGGTTGACATAAGGAGGCAAACCCACACAAAAAGGAGGAGAGAAAACAATGAAGCCATTAAGGATGAATTCCAATATAAGATGGAACAGAAAGATACAAAGGTGAAAGTTCTTTTCATTAAAAAAAATAAGCTTTTAGTATAGATTTCGTGGCAGAGAGTGAAGTGGTGGGAAAGACAGAAGTGAAAGCCTCTTCCCTGCAGCTAACTGAACTCTTAAGCAGATAAAGCAATTTCCTGAGAGAAACCTTTTAAAAAGACGTGCACATTGTGTCTCACTCACAGTTTCTTTAAATGCATATGAACAGTTTATTTTCAGTGTAACGATGCTCAGTCTAAACCTCCCGTGTGTGCATCCTCTATGTTGTGTACTGGGGAAGTGCTTGTGCTTGATGTGGATGACACTTCACAGAGGCTTTAGGAAACACTGGAGGGATTTTGGGGCAAATAAAACTGCTGAATATTAGGCTTAAGCATTATTGGGAAGAATTGTCAAAACAAACATCATCAAGAGTGATGGCAAAAGGGGGGGTGAAATAGAAATGAGACCACACCAGGAAGAGATCCAGACAGAAAGACAGAGACAAAAGCAGCTGGAGACACTGAGCTCTCATCATAATCACATGGGTTCCTTTACCTATTTCTGAGCCTGTGAAACCTGCAATCAAACAGGAGAGGGTGATCGGAGAGAGATGAGACACAAAGGCAAGACAGAGATGGCAGAGAACAAAGAGCATGCACAAACGTAACATGCGCGCACATCTGAGCCTATAGCATGCATATGTATGCACAAACACAGAGGAGGAGAGGGCTGAGAAAACAGAGCTCATTAGAGGTTGAAAGAATAGTGAAGAAAAGAAAAAGGCTGTATATTAAAAATGGATGCAGCTGTGCAATGAATGCGAGTGGCTGTGTGTGTGTGTGTGTGTGTGTGTGTGTGTTTGTGTGTGTGTGCGTGCATAGATTTGCTTTTGTCAACGTGAACAGACACAGGCTGTCATAAAATTCCGTCTCCCGCTGTGTCTCCCACCGCGTTGCCGCCACATAAAAGGCAACCGCAAATCCAAACGCTCCACAAAGACACACCAGACTTTTGCATTCTGATGGACTCAAACCGCACACTCACCGGCCCCACTCTTGATGCTTCCCTGGGGGCCAGACATGGAAAAGACGGAGAGGCAGTCGTCGTCCTGGGAACATCCGGCCTGGATGGCGCGAACGTAGCTGTGGCTGCGAGTGCGGAACACTCCTGGAAGATCCAGGGCCTCAACAGCTTGAGACTCCACCTCCCCGAACATGGTCCCACACACAGCTTCAAACTGACGGTTCAACGTCTCTCCGAGCTGGAGGATGAGCGGGAAGGTGAAACTGTGTACTGATGTAAAAGGCATTATTTAAATCTCCAAATAAAGTGGTGCTTGAAAGTTTGTGAACTCTTTTTTTTTTCTCTTCCATTTTTTACATAAATATGTTCTATGAAGTTATCTCAGTTTAACACAAGTCCTAAAACAATTGAAATTAGACTCTATTAGTGAAGAAACTCAAATATTCTATTTTTGTGACCCTTAAATATCTGGTATTTAATATCTGGCCTTAAATTTCCTCCATTTTTAAACACAGTCTGTCTGTGGATCTGATTGATCTAATTTGATTAGTTTTAAAAGCTTTTCCAGCAGAAAGTTCATCACAAATCACCTTTGTCCCAGTCGCGATAGATCCCCATCCCCCTCCTGATTGATTGAAAACCTCTGAATCTAATTTCAGCTTCAAATTAACTGCTAACTCGCTTTACCTCCTCGCAGATATGCAATATTGGCTCGTTTTCCTCAATAAACGAACGGCCGAGTCAAATCGAGCTTTGCATTAGTTCAGTGCAGCTCAGGTGCAATCCACAGTGCCAGCCCACATCAGCTAATGCCTCCACTGATACCCTTCTGAACATTAACATCTCATAAAATATGCACCGTTTATGCTGCTTCAGCCTGCCTGCAGTTGAAGACATCTGAAGATACTTTACAATCCACCTTCATCTCAGCTCTGCCTTTCATGCTGTATCTGATGTAATCAGCGTCAAATCTGTTGTGATCCGGGCCTACTTTGTTCTGTACTGCAGGCTTGCTGCCTTATGTATTTCATATATGCACACGGAAGGTCCCGGAACAGATCTTTTAGGTCATATTTATGCAGAAAAACTGAAAAATTCAAGGGGGGTTTCAAGCACACTTTCAAGCACCACTAAACCAAACGCAGACAAACCCTGTTACTTGTTACCTGTGTGCTGGTCAAAGAGCGGGTATAGCTACGTGAGCGGGTGTGGGTCTTGGGTGCGGTTCTGTTGTTAGGGTAGGAATCCGTACACTGCTTACACGAGTACCTGGAATAAACACAAACGCAACTGTCAGTACTGACGCTTTTGTGCGGCTGTAAACTCGTCAGCCACTTGATCTGCTACTTTTTTGGTCAAAAAAAATGTTTGTAACACAAACAGCTCACCATTTGGTGAGCCATCAAATAAAAATTGAGCGTATCATGTGCGATAACGGAGCCAGCTGGAGTCGTTTCGCGTGCTGTGATGGTGCATTTCCATGCCAATTAGGGAGCCGTAATTTTGGTTCATTTTATTTGAAGAGTCAGAGCATTGCAGTAGTTATCATGTTGTTCAAGTAGAGCAACAGTTAAATGTGAAAAGGTTTCCAAGAAGGCTCCCAATATAAAAGCATTCACCGCATAGTAGAAGAACATTAATGTTCCTTTTTCTGTTTCTTTGCTCATAAGTCGATGATGCTGATGCGATCTTTATAGTGATGTTTACAGCAGGCTTAGGGTATAATGCAGTTTAAAGAGTTATGATGTTTGAATGTTACAGAAGCAGATCTTTAGCCATATCTTAAAGGGGGACTCAACAGGCTTCACACAGAGTGTGTAAGCATGTGTAAAGAACACAATGCGTTTTGTCCTACTAGTCCTCTGTGCTCTTTTATTCACCCCACTGTCACCAAGCGCTTGCTATTAGGGCATTACTGGATCACTGGGTTTCTAATGTATAATGTTTAGTCAATTAATTTAACTAAACACATCTGAATGATCCCAGCCTGCGTTTGGCGACATCAGCTTTAAATGTGAGATCACGTTACAAACTGGAGGTATGGATTTTGCGTGGCAGGCTTTTTCCAAGCAGAGAGGCTTAGCCCGTCTAAAAGATTTCATGAAGCTTTTGGGAAACAATCCAATGGTTTTGTAGTTTCACTCGTGCTGTGAAAAATAAGATATGTCCACATTTAAAGAATACCTTAAAGCCACAATCAAACACTGTGGTGTATTTAAGCTGCAACTGCTCATAAAGTTATAGAAAAGGAATGAATTCTAAGAAATAAAAATCAAACAAACAAATAAAAAGGAACAAAAATCCTTCCACGGGGGAATGTTAGCATTTTGGTTTTTGCATTTTGTTCCAGGTTTTTTTTTTACTTTGTCAGCGCTGTCTGTGTCTGTATTGTGCACTGTTGTTACATGTGTGCAATTCCTACTCGATGTGTTATGCTGCTTTTGCACCCCCCCCCCCCCAACAAAACAGAAAAAACTTCTTTCTTTTAAAACCAGAGTGGTGACTGAAGGGTCTCATATTTAAGCCTGAATATAAAAGCTGGGTTTGTGCCATTTGACCTTTGATCCATGCTGATAGAGCGTCTGAAGGCATCCCTCTGGGCGATCAGCGTGGACTTGGGCGAGGCTTTAGGACTCGTGTCCGAGTCGGCGCTGTCATCATCGCCCATGGCCTTGATGTAGCTGCCGCTCCGCATACGACGGCACGGAATCTCCCCTCCGCTGTCAGCTGCGTTGCCACTGCTATAAGCACCTCCCCAGTCTTCTGAAGGGACCTGAGGCACATTTACATCCACCCAGACATCCACACAGTCACCATAAAAAAAATGACCAACTTGGACTGATCTGAAAATTACAACACGTAGTGAATAAAAATGTAACAATCATGTGGTTTTAGTAGGTTAAACTGTCAAAATGAGTTAAAAGTAAGTATGCATTCCTCTTCCTACACCCACTGTTATGAGAAAAGAAATTAGTCAGTGTGAATCAATCACTGTTGAGATATTGAAGATGTTTTCACTGCACTGTTTGCAGTTTCTTCTCAATATCTGTTACTGAGATCTGAAGGCTTCTCAAAACAGAAATATATTTCTTAATCGAAAAATATTTCACACCTCAGACGGTAAACTGTTTCTTACAGTAATAAAGGCACACATGCACACAGCTTTGAGGTTTGTGGAGCAAACACCACCGATAACGCGACTGCGCTCGTGCACGCACACGCACGCACATGCACATGTTTGCATACATGAGCGATGATGTTAAAGAAAGAGAGAATAGCACGAAGGGACTTACAGAGAGAGAGAAACTCTGACAGCTGGAAAAACACTGATGCAGAGAAGGAAAAACAACGTGAGCTCAAACGCCGACAGACCGAGCGCGAATAAACGAATACGCAGAAAAGCAGGTAGACGAGACAGAGAGGGCAGGAGCGGCGACACGGAGAGGGAAAGAGACATGTACGCGGTGGCAAAACATGAAACGGGGAAGCAGTTTAACAGACTTCAGACTTCGAAGGCAGACGAGCAAATGGCTCTGATGGGAAAACAAAATAAAGAACGAACACAGCAATGCGACCAAGACAAGAGACTAAAGGGGAAGACAACACACAGAGAAATATTAGGAAGCAATGAAATTAAACCAAAGAATTACACTGACAAGTTCCCACTGCGGCCCTCATGTAAAATGCATGACTTTTCATAACTAAAGGGGTGTAGTGCACCCAGGAAGAGATGAGCAGCATTGTGGCAACCAGAGATCATGGAATATCTGTCAGAGTGTTGCAATTTTAGCAATTACAGGCAACCCCAAAGTGAATGGGTACCGAGTACAACTAAATCAAAGTCAGGCAGCTACAGCGAGCATGAAACGCATCACGCGCCGCAGGTCTTGTCTTCAAAGCTTCAAACGTGACTTTTTGCTTACTTTGGGGAAATGAGATGACTTAAAACAACACATCTAACGAATGACTGCCCCAAAAGCTGCCGTGGCTAATGGATTAGCAGTGACACTTTTACATGTTCACCGGACAAAAAGCAACATGTGCAACAGTTTGGAGAGCTGCTGTGTTGGTCTCAAGTTACAGGAAGCCAGAAAAATGTCTCGACTAGTATCAGATCGTTTCTAAATTTGTGTGGGGATTAATGCTACTAAAAATGCTCTGATGGTAAAAGTAGAATTAGGGTTTCTCGCCGTGAGTGATCCCGTTCTCATAGTGACAAGTGCAGCTTTAATTAGCATCATAGCACATGACTATACCTAATAACCTCGTACATAAAATTCTCTGATTGTGGAGGACCATTCAGTTTAAAATGTGTGTTTATGGGTGTGTGTGTTCACTATCTGATCCCACTTCTTTTACACTATGAGGTGAACTTCCCACATCCACAAACTAACAGCAGCTGTTTTTGCTGAAGGACATCTCAGTCTTTCATTTTAAATGTTTTTTTTGTGTGTAAATGCGATGAGGTGCAGTTTCATACACAAGCATGTATATGTTTGTATATGAAACTGCGCCAAATGAAAACACCTACGCCCACACGTATACACACACACACACACACACATACAGTTGAGGCCCCGGGAGTTTGGCATCCAGCTGAGTGTGTGTTTTTAAGGTCATCACTTAAAAGATGATTCAGCCTAATCTGGCGATCCCCGTGGCCTTCCACTATCTCTCTCATTTCCTCAAACGCCTCTTTTTCTCCTCTTCTTGCTTTGCCCCTTGGCTACCATCACCTCTTTTATCTCATTCCTATCCCCGAGCTTGCTTTACTGTCTCCAGATCCCTCTACAGTCGTCTTCTCTCGCTCTCTTTGTCCCTCACCGCTTCTCTCTTCGTTTCATTTCTTTTGCTCCATATTCAGCTTTTTTCCCTCCCCCTTTTCTTTTTTAATCATTTCTTATCTATCACACACAGGCTGACGGGAAGGTGAGAGGCTTGGGGAATGGTGAGCATCAGGTTCTGATGCCACACATCGTGATTGGCGCTGACGCCGTGGGGGGAAGGCTTGCACATGTCCCTTTGCCTCTGACCGCTGACTTGTGAAGATTCACTTACATTTATTCCAAGTCTGTTCTGGCTCTTTGCAGGAAACTTGAGCAACAACCCGGTGTGGGCTTGTCGGTATACACACGTATGCACATTTTTTTACACATAGAAATAACATACAAGAGGTTGACTGACCCTGTAATGCTTCAGTTGTGACTGTTTGCATAAATCCAGCAGATCCAGAGCTAAATTAGAAGTCAGTCATAACGTGAAGAAATTGATCTCAAAGTTTAATCTACTGTGGAAGAGACAGACTTGAACACGAAGGGGAAACTGTCGACTTATTGATTGGCTTATAGGTCCCTACCCTCACCTATGGCAACCAGCTATGTGTAGAAACCAAAAGAACAACATTGTGGACTAAAAACAGAGGCGCACCATATGGACAGAAGCACTGGGCCACCTAAATATTACACCTACAGGAGCTGCTCACCCATGCCACCCGCGGAGCTCGGCGGTTACCGAGTCCGCAAATTTTACGCACTAGCAGCGACTCCGCTCTGTGGTTCCTAATCGCTTTCACTTTGCAATAATACCACTTACAGTTGATCGTGGACTAAGTGATTCCTTGCAGTGGTGGCATCCTATTACAGCACCACACTCGAATTTAGTGAACTCTTTAGAACGACCCATTTTTTCCCCAAATATTTGTAAAGGCAGACAACATGGCTAGGCGCTTGGTTTTACACACCTGTGGCAATGAGACTTCTTCTTTCAGCTGCTCCCGTAGGTCGGTCGCCACAGCGTCATCTGCCTCTATCTCACCCTCTGCATGTCTTCCTTCACTACAGCTGAATTCAAAGATTAAGAGCTATGGCTGCAGTGCTTTTGTCCATAAAATGTATCAGGCCCCTCTCCTGTTGATCCAGCTCCCAATTTGGGTTCAGGAGACAGACATTTGCTCTACTTTTAAGATTAGGCCTGAAACTATTTAGATGAAGTTATAGTTAGAGCTGGATCAGGTGACTCTGAACCACTCATATCATACTGAATGTCAATAACTTTGTGTTTACTCTGTCCTGCACTTTTTGTTTTGTCCTGTTTGTGGTCACTTTATACTTCTTCTTCCCCTCACCCACAAACCGGTTGGAGCAGATGGCTGCCCCTCTCTGAGCTGGCAGTCACTTCCTGTTGAAAGGCAGTTCTTCCTCTCCTCTGTGGCCAAGTGCTCATTCAGAGGTGACTGCCTGATCTTTGGGGTTCTCTTACTCATATTGCAGAGCCTCTTTCTCAGTCTTTCATTACAAGTGCCAAGTTTATCACAAGTAATAAAGTTTAAAGGCAGTCGCTGGACGTACAATATCCACTCTTGCTTTCTCAGGTGGCTTCAATTTGGAGTTGTTGCACCTGTGCTGCTGTTAGTCCTGCCATTTCATCCTGGTGAAACAGACCTGAACAGCTTTATATCTGCAGCTCCAGTAAGCTGTCTGCTCTGAAGCCATGGATCAATCTGGCCTGCCACAGCACATCTAAGCCCAGCACAAAATTCACTCAACACACTATCTCTCTACTCCTCCCAAAACCGCCTGTGACACCTGCAGATATGAGAAAAGCTGCAGCAGGGGGAAGTTCATTTCATGTCCTAAGGTGGGACTGTGATGGCAGCCTAAAGGACAGGAGCAAACTGTGTGGGGTTAGTCTTCAGAAAAGCACGAACACACACACACACACACACACACACACACACACACACACACACACACACAGACGACCCTGGTCTCTCTGTCTCTTCTATCAGCAGACCTCAGCTGTGTCTAAAGGATGAGAGTTGGAAAAACACCAGGGACTCCTGTGGCTACCTGCTGTTTCCGTAGAAACACAGCCTGCATGGCAGCTCTACCTCAGCACAGCTGGAGGTTTGTGTGTTTATGCTCGTGTGTGTGCATGTGTGTGTGTGTGTGTTCTCTCTGAGATGCCTTTTTAGGTCGACTGTAACAGCCAGAAACGGCCAATAACGACCAATAATTAACCTTTGTTGCAATTTTAGGAGATAAAATAAGTGAATGGGTGCTTGGAAAATTGTATGTGCCAGATTCAAGCTAGAGCATGTTGACAGAAAGCAGGTAACTGACTGCTGTAAGGGACAGGTAAATAACATGGTGGGTGAAAATGATTATTGTTTTCTGACTCACAGCAAATGCCAGGACAGTCTATCTGGACTCCTAGGCAGACATTTAACCATCAGAAATCTGTACTATTCACTTTTCACAACATTTTTTTATTACTTTTATAAAAAAAAAAGTTTTTATGCACTTCAAAAATTTTGCCTATTTTTACCCATCTATGAATAAAAATGCGTTGAAACTACATTTCCTATAGTGATTTGGGTTAAACAAAAATAAGCTATGTTGCTATTAGGGCTGGGCCATATCATATCATTCACGATAATACCGGTAAAAAAATCTTGCCCGGGAAAAAAAAAATTATATCATGATATGCTAATTTCATGGCGGAAATACGTCACCCCACCACGCAGCGGATTTTGCTCACGTGGGTCATGCAGTGTTGCCAACTTTGTGACTTTGTTACTACATCCCCCTAGTGCCTTTTTTTTTTCTGCAAAAAGCGACTAGCGACAAATGTAGCCAGTTTTTCCAGTGACGTCAGAGAGTTCTGGAATCCTGAAATCTTCCGCTGTTGCCGTGTTTTGCGTCTTCGTGCTGTGTCCGTTCTTACGCTTTGGCGTCGCCCGGACCCCCAAGAGTACCTGGCTGCTGGGTTGTACCGTAAGTCACATGACCTTAATAACAGAAGTGGGTCTTTTTCATGTGTTCGTGATGCAGCCGGCGGACATGTAGACGTCGCATTGAGCAGGTGGGCCCGTTGCTGTTATACGTCAGCGCAAATGTCTGTGGATTTTCCTGAGCTAGCGAGAACCTTTCTGACTGAAGGATGTAATTTTGTTCATTCAGTCTTTTTACATGTTTTGTTATTTGCACAGAGTACTGGCTGTACAGGAGTACACACAGGAAGTACTTTGGCGAAGTCTACTTCACTGCAGACTGGCTTTTTAAAGAATAAGTCAGCCTTTTGCTGTTTTTGCTCTGTATCTTTTCTGTTTACATTTTAATAGCACAGCTGTGAGAGTTTTTTTTATGGAGGAAAAAAACATTAATTTATTTGAGAAGCATTATTATTTAAAAATGCCAATAGTTTATTTTTGAGCAATTTCTCATGTACATCTACAGCTGAGTGTTTACAAAAGTGCCCGTATGACTCAGAAGTGCCTTTTTGTTTATACCTTTTGGGAAGAAAAAATATATCATATATATATCGTATATCGCCATTCTGCTAAAAAATATCGTGATATTATTTTTGGTCCATATCGCCCAGCCCTAGTTGCTATAAAAGGTGTGCTTCCACAGCAGGAAGAGGAAATTTTATGGAACTCAATGCCTTTACCTAGATTTTCCCATGGAAAGAAACAGGTTCTAAATCAAAATTTTAGGGACAACAGCTGCTTTTCCTTCCCTGAAACAGGGAACCTTTGGAAGGACAAAGCCTAAATTAACTTCCATGAGAATTTTACTTGCAGTGATGAGCTGACATTAGCCGATGGAGGCGCATGTGAGAATGCCACAGGATTACTGCATGGGCAAAGTAGAGCCAATGAGAGGCACTGCTTTGAGATTTCCTTTATGTGTATTATTGTTTTAAAATATTGGTATAAAGGAATTTTAAAATTCTGTTGTGATTATTTTTTAAATGTTGTCAAATAGCCGATCAAAGCATAGTCATAACTGCATAAGTTATAAGTCAAATTTCAGTCTGGTGGTCAAAAAGGGGAAAGCAAATGGGTATATGGGAGAAATGACCACTGAGCAGGTTGGCTGTCGGTAGCTGGGACTCAATGCAGGACATTTTTCACTGTGTGTGTATTTAGATTAAAGCATGTGTTTGTATCTATTGTTGTGTAGGAGTAACTAAAAATAGCAAAAGGAATACAGGGTGTAGTTGTAAGCTGCCTTGTGTTATTGTGTGTGTATAAAGTGCACATGCACTGCATATTCTTTGCCCATGGCAAATTTGTGCCTTGGGCCCGTGGACATAATAATCCATCCTCAGAGAAAATAAATTTCCAAGACTGTCAGATCAGACACTAAACCATCCTTAACCTGCCAGCTTCCTAATATAAAATCTGTGTGATGTCCAATTGGGCCAATTTGCACCAATGTGAAAAAGCTGGAGGTAGTTTGTGCAATTTTGATGAATTCGTAGCTGGCAAGTGGTCGTCTAGTGTGCCTCCTGCACACTATACTCAGGCAGCACCCTCACTTAAATCAAAGTGTTTCCAGTACTGACATGCGGCTGTGCGCTACACGTGTTATTTTCTGATTGTTTCTCAGCAGTTATGCTCTAAAGCACAACTATACATGCCCATACCTCCTCACAACCCTGTGAGAAGGCGCTGCATTGCCAGAATTTGTGTTATAACTGAAGAGCAGGCTTCATCTTGTCTAGCTGTGTTTTGTGTGCGTGTGTGTGTGTGTGTGTGTGTGTGTGTGTGTGTGTGTGTGTGCGCGTGTGTATGTGTGTGTGCGTGTGTATGTGTGTCTATCTGTACTGGCTGTCAAATATACATATGGAGATGCAGCTCCAACACAGACTGAGAGCAGAGAAGAGAGACAGAAGCAGCTGATGTGAGATGGCCGATAAGTTTATACAAAATCCTCCGTGCAATAATGGTTGCCGTTATGTCAGCGGACTAATTAGCCTAATCTTCACAGAGAAAAACAAAAGTCCTGGAGAATCTTTTAGTTCCTTAAAAATAAGTTTTTGGGAGTTTTTGGCTGTTGTTTGACTCAGCAAAAAGTGCCTACT
>JAVDPK010000442.1:28833-44768 GCA_034780415.1 Cichlasoma orientale | reverse complement strand
CTATCTATCTATCTATCTATCTATCTATCTATCTATCTATCTATCTATCTATCTATCTATCTATCTATCTATCATGGAGCTTTAAGGGCAAAGCTAATACAGAGGTAGGGCTGACTCCATTACTTTCCTTCCTTTACTTTCCTCTTCCATTTTTTCCCGCTCTTTATTATCCCCATCACACCTTCCCTTCACACCAGTCTCCCTTACCTTATTACAACCAACTAATATCAGTGTTCAAAGTGTAGTGCACGGTCTGCAGAACTCCAATATTGAACAAATGGAGGAGGCTTAATAACACTTAGTGTCATTAAGGTGCAAAAGAAACAGTTTAGAAGTCACTAAATGGGATGTGTATAAATCATTTAGTCAAAAGGCAGACTGTATCCGCTGTGCAACATGCTGCATGCGTCAGAAGTCAGCTGGATATTACACGTGTACACATACAGGTGGAAAAAGCACACAGATACACACAGAAAGATAAAAACCATGTCGTAGGGAGAGCTGTTCTGTCACTCCTGCCGATAGGGACACAGCTGTGCAGTAGGTGAGAAATAACAGGCAGTGAAAGTACTGTGTTTTGAGGCAGCGATAGGGTGTGCATGTGTGCTACCTTCGCCTAATGGCTTCAGTTGTACCCCATCAAGCTACTACCACTAACACACGGTTACGGCACATGGAGAAGGGAAGGCTCTCTGCGGGGTGGATACAAGTGGTTTTTGTGACTGAAGAACCCCACTTATATTTTACATCTAGCCATTTTCCCTAATCCTGATAGAACGTACCCAAACAAGTGCTGCGGTAGGCTGTACTTCTCTGCCTTAGATTTCATATCTTGACACAATAAAAGCCTGATGTGACAGGAGCGCACAACTGTTGGCTTGGCACTTGAGGCTTACACTTGAGGACGTGGGGCATTTAGATTTTAACTGCAGTGACATTTGGCATATAAATATGAGCTTGTGGGCCATATTATAAACGTTGTACCATAATTCACATCACTGATATGACTCATAAGTGCAATATAAATACTATGAGCAGGTGCTCTCTCAGTTGCAATCATGCTGTAGTGAGGAGATTAGTAGGTTTTATAAAAGAAAGCTGATAATTAAAAAATGTACACCTACGCGTACACCACTGGAGAGACAGGACTGAATATCTTGCTCTGTCTTACTAGTTAGATTAAAGAGAGAATAAAACAACAAAAACAAAACACAAATACTGAAAAAACAAAGAAAGGAGCAAACAAACAAACAAAAAAACAACCTTTTTCTCTCAGAATCAAGACCAATTTAAATGTAACTCTTTGGAATGGATGCATGCTCAATAATCCAGGTAAGAAAATCCTATAAGAAAAATGAGCTCTTTGATCATCACTTTAAATAACAGACATTGGCAATAAATCAGTGAACTGGCCTCTTAAATAGTCCAGAAGAGGAAGGGGAAAAAGACACTGGTTTATTCCTGCTGAAGTTCAAACTGAGCATCAGAATGGGGAAGAACGATGATTTAAGTCACGTTGAACGTGGCATGGTTGTTGGTGTCAGATGGGCAACTCTGAGTATTTCAGAAACCACTGATCTACTGGGATTGCTCCAGACAACCATCTCTGGAAAACTTGAAATTCTCACGGCTCACCAAAACAGAAGTTTGGGAAAATGTTGCCTCGTGTGATGAGTCTCAATTTCTGCTGCAACATTCAAATGGTAGGGTCAGAATTTGGTGTAAACAACATAAAAGCATGTATTCATCCTGATTGTGCCAATGATGGTGGTGATGGTGTAATGGTGTTTTCTTGGCACACTTTGGGCCCCTTAATACCAAATGAATATTGTTGGTGCTAAGTGGGTCCAACCCAGGATAAGCAAAGTGTAACTAATAAAGTGTCACAGCTAGGATGGCACTCAGGATTCCTGAATCTTAAACGGGCCATTTGACTTAAAATGATCTAACAGTATGATGGCTCACCTGCCTCAATTGCAGAAAAGTAGAATATGATCTGCCTTTGCTCTTTATAAGTCAGTAATAACTGATAGTTGCTAGTTACTAACTGAATTACCATATGTGTAAATGATCTCACTTCGAGGACGCACCTCGAGGACGCACCCTGTGAAGCTGCGGTTATTTAATAAACTCGAACAGCTGGAAGCCACAAAACCAACATTGTTGATATTTTGTCAAACCAGCTGCATTAATCCGTGTGTCTCATTAACAGCACCTTACATATGGACAAGTCTGCGAGCCTCCAGCAAATCAAGCATGAAAAATGTATTTTGCATATTTGATGCTTATAGTCTTGGTTAACCAAGTTCAGCTTCTTAATTTGTGAGTGAGCATGCTGTCATTTGCTCATTAGCATTAAACACAAAGTGCCACTATTGCCATTATTTATTTATGACCAAACTAGAGCATTAATGCCTGTGATAGACTGGTGACCTGTGAGGTGTGTACCCTGCTTCTTGTCCTGTGACAGCTGGGATTGGCTCCAGAAAATGGTTCAATGTTATTATATACTTAATAACACCTTAAGAGCATTAGACTGCTCTTGAAAACAGTCTCATTTACAAGCCTCCAAAATATTCTAGCAATACAGATTTTTTTTTCCCTTTGGTGGAGATGAGTGATATATGTAATTCCATTACTGCTTACGTGCAGAGCTGCCAGACAAAAGTAATCTATTTCACTTAGCGATGAATTTGTCGCTGCCGCACCATGGTGTCTTCATGTTATTACTGTACTCTTTTGAGTCAAGTGTGTGTCAGAGAAAGAAAAGGAGAGAGCAAGAGATAGGAAGCAAATGAAGAGGAAAAAAAATCCATGAAATCCAGTTCATCTAACATCCAGAGGTTGCAGCTGCGTGCCATATGAATGTATAATTCTGTGTGCTCAATTTATATTCAGCGCAGAGAGCTGCACACTTCTATTATCTGAATATTATCAAAATCAAATTAACTGAGGGTAATTTCATTTCTGTAATAGATACCATCTAATGGGATATGCACATAACCATGTAGCATTGCAAAGAAAAAAAAAACCTGATTGTTACCCAGCACTTGAAAAATCTGACATTTAGTCCTGAATTTCATAAACTGGTGTTTCAGTTTATAAACCCCCCACCACTGCCACACACACACACACGACACACAGTCAAAAGTCAGCAGTGGAAATAAATAGAAACGTTTCCTCATTCATACGATCACCATTCATGTTTAAAAATCAATGAAAATGCTCGCATTTAGAGAGATTTAAAAAGAGAATGACATTCAGGAGTCATTCACTGACGGTGCAGACAAAAGGAGAAGTATCGCAAAGGAGGAGAAGTGGGGAGAAAAAAAAAAAAGTATCCCGCTATTGTTCGCACTCTCATTATGAAGTAGAAAATCAGCGCAATCTAACCAGGCAAAACAATGAGCGCAGGCGAGCGCGAGAACGACAAGAAGAGGGAAAACAGGAGATAATGAAGACTTCATTAATCAGCGCTGATACAAGTCCTCGTTTATCATGCCATTGTTGAAACCAATACAAATTTAACTGCTGAGATGTCCTTAAGAAACGCCTGATTGTGGAAACTTTTCCACTTGCTGTCAAACTGCACTCTCAGGAGCAGTAAAAAAAAAAATCTAAATTTACAGGTGTTATAAATGTAAGATTTGCAATCAGTTCAATAGAGAAGAATGGGAAAAGCTCAGTGCAGGAGCCAAAAGAACAACAGGATCTCCCTGCTGTTTATGGCTCACTGCGCCTTTGATTTTTTTTTTTTTTATAGCAATCACAACTGCCAGTTCAATAAAATGTTAGTGAGATAAAATGAAAATGAGTCTGCAGATCTAATAAAATTGTCAAAGAAAAGATCAAACAGACCAGTAGGTTTTGCTCTGCTTATCTGGAATGAATAATGCAAGAAAGCTCATTTTGTTTTCGGGTGGGCTCCTAAAAGAAGATGTGACTCCGAAATGTTCCTCTGCAGTCGTGTAGTTATTTAAAAATATATTTCTGTTCTCGCTGGAATACCTTACCTCCAAATAATGCATGCTAAGATTCCTGTCACCCACTGAATGTTTATGTCAAAATAACTGCTACTTTCCTTTACGCTGGATAGCTAAAAACACTCAAACCACACTATTAGAAATGCCTGCTGCTGCATTGCTTTGCTTACTTTAACATGCTCTGCACTCGTGGTTTCTATCATGCCAAAATAAAAAAAAGATAATTCCGTAATTGCGCTATCTTAAGTCCAGCAGCTGAGCCAGGGGATGGCCAGAGGGGAGGCCATGAGCACGTCTGCAAAACTGTTGTTCTGCATGGACAAATTTTAACAGCATAATCACCCAGATAGTTTGTAAATAACCTATAATTATGATATTATTATTATAAAATAATAACTTTAGGAACTATTTAGAGAGTTAGAAAAAAATAAAGCTGAAAGTGGCAGATTCAAACAAACCTGATACTGTACATAGAGGTATTTTGTGATAAAAACCTATGCTGATGTAAAACAAGTAATGGGCATAAACTCCAGGACTTACAGATGTACAGTACAGATATAACCAGGAGCTGCTTGAAGATCTCAGGACTCCAGCAGCAGATTTAAGAAGAACACTTTTGATTTATATAAAACACAGCTGACCCAAATGTATTAAAATTCATCCTCTGGAAACCACGGATATCTTTACAAAATCCAGCAGTTGTTGAGAGTCATTCTGGACTAAAACTGCAGACCAAGAGACCCATTTCCATATAGAGGTGTGCTTCCCTTGAAGGGTTAAAAAAAGAAAAAAAATCCAGATGATCTGATGATGATGATCACACCTGCTATTATTTTATTTTTATTTTTTCGCCATTTGTTGGTCTTTCTGTAGACTCCTATTTAGTCTTCTCCCAGTTCCGGCAGGTGGCCGGCCCTGCCTTAACGTGGTCCTGCCAGAGGTCTCTTCCTGTTGAAAGAGAGTTCTTCCTTCCCACTGTTGCCAAGTGCTGCTGAGGCTTGCTAGATCAGGGATTAGGGTTCTCTCTCTAAATTCGTAGGGACTTTATGCTAGTACATAAAGATAAGTTGGTGTAAGCCGGCACTTAATAAAGAAATTAAACTGAAACTAAATTAAATTTAAAAAAGAACTCAATACAAATTTAGGCAAGGGGTTGTGAGGCAGCTTGGCTTTCAGTTACCGCTATGGGTTAAGTTAGTGAATGCATTAAAGCAACTATCTATATGCCTTCTTTTACAAGTATTTGGAAAGTTGCACAAATATACATAAGAGTGTGTTTTTTTGGTGGTTGTGGTGAGGAGTGTTGAGGGAGGGGTACTTTTAATGCCTTATACAGGTCACAAGACTTGATCCTAAGCTGCCATAGGCCAACTCAAACAGTGATAACCCCTTCAGACTTCAAAAAAATTAAGTGTGATAAAACTGTACTCAGCTCCCCTTTAAATGGGCCTGAGAGTCGACTGGAATGAAATCAGTTTGCAAGGTCACGGGGGCTCACAGATTTTATTTCAGAGGATACCTCATCTAGAATCAAACACTAATTGATAACTAATTATCTCCAAAAGTAGGCTAGGTTTAATAATGAAATCTGGCTGCATGCTCTCTTGATTAACGAGGTCTGCTGTATCTGTGCTGCTTTCTGAGGAAGCCTCTGTTCTCATAGAGCCAACTGCAGATCCACAGATAATCAGGATCATGGAAGTAGTGAAGAGGAAAACACTAATGAATGCTAATGAGGGACGAACTCATGGAAACAGCCACTTGATTAGCTGTCTGACTTGCAGTAGTGGAAGATGATGTGCCCGTGATTTGTGTGTTTCCAACAGTGAAATTGAATTCTGTATGGGAGTGTATGCACATACGTACTGTTTCGCTGCATTAGTTTTTCCACCGTGCTTCTTTATCTCTGTTTGTGTGAGATATACTGTGTGCTAAGTGCCTTTTTCACTATTTTAATCCCACACGGCTTCATAGGCCTGCAAATTAATGTGTTTTGGTGTGTTTGCATGTGTCCCTGAGATAGCAAGAATGATCTGTCCATCACTCATCAATGGAGACAATAGAATAGACGGCCATAAGCCCTCAGAGGATATCTTTAATCAGGGAGAAACGCAGTGCGTTGAGATGACTCAGAGGGATATGGTTAGTAAAACTTTGAGGAATTTTGTCTCTCTTGTGAGCTGGAGACTGCGTGACTGACAAGCCATCTGTGGGAAACAGATGAGCCAGACAGCTATAGCTGAGAAGGCCTTCTACACAGAGGGAAAAGCTATATTCAGTGAGGTAGTCAAGGGTAAATCCACCTTAACTCAAAGTTACACATTTGCAGAGGAGTTTACCCATCTGCTGCAGATATATTTGTGAAGGAATTCAGCTTATTCTCACTCAGGAAAAAGCCTTTACACTTCATTTCTAAACTGTTGGGCTGATGAGGAAATGACTGTAAATGAGGGTAATGACTTCATGTATGGGAGCAACAATTGCTGATTGACCAAAGATGCCAACAAACTCACAAACTAAGAATCTTGGATGTAATTTTACCCAAAACAGAAACAGTGATTTGCAAATTGGTTAACCCCAATGATTACTATTGAAAATAGTACCACTGCAGTCCCACCATATCTTCAACAAGCATGGATGGTTTTTTTTTTTATATATCTATCTATCTGTTACTGTATGACTGCACTACTTAATACTTACATCTACTATTATGGGTCCAATTTATAGTGTAAAATAGTAATGAACAGCTGTTAGTTAAGTCTTAAGTCTATGGGACATTTTAGCTCCATTCAGGAGATCGTGTTGGCTTTTTAAGGCGTTCATCAACATAATTTCCAACTAGTGTTACCAACTGTTTTCAAGGTTAAGTATCTAGAGCCTGTTTGGCAAGTTGCAAGCTGTCTCTACATTATATAAGATGCTAATCTGAACAGTTGCGACACTGTGACTAATAAGAGGTGGCGATGCTCACCAAGGGAAAAGAGTCAAGAGATGCCCCAAAATTTCCAGAACACTACTACTGCACATCCAGGTTTCTAGATGTACACAGAGCGTGCGTGTTGAATAGCAAAGAGCCGCGGAGCTCGGAAGCTAAAGGAGTGACAGAAAAGTAAGGAGGGAGGAGGAGTGCAGACAATGTGCAAATGTGTTAAGAAAGCTCGGTGTCGAGGTTCACGAGCCTCGTTAGTTCTGCCTCTCACAGGAAGCTGATCTCTCTAATCAGAATAAGCAGCTTGTCAGCACACACTTCTCATCATCTAATTAATCGCAATCAGACAAGAATCTACAACATATTAGCGCTACCTAGACATCCCACAAATTCTCACACACACATACAGGCGGAGAGAGGGCGGCCTTACCTCGGTCTGGCTGGCCACGAGGCTTTTTTCTTTTTTTTTCTTCCCTCCCACTGTAGTTGTGTATGTGTACAGGCACCTGGAGTGTGACCTCACTAAGTTTCAAGGGCGCCATGAAAGCGGAACGATTTCGTTCATCAAATCAATACTAACCCTTAACGGCCTTGACTTCTCAGCCAGCTGTGACCAGGGGGGGGGGGGGGGGGGGTACAAAAAGAGTTGTGAATCAACTGTAGAAGTGAATCGGGGACAAGAGGGAGCGAGTGGTAGAGAAAATCCAGGAGAATGGCTCGGGCAGGGACACTTCAGGACGCCGTTCGGATTTAAGGAACACCGTCAACCACTCGTTCCCATTCTTGATTCCATGAGGATCAGAGGGAAGCTTGATGTCATTCGCCCGTCTGCGCTTTGATGTGTTCTATGGGAGAGCCGAGGCTCTGGGCCTTTCATGTTGTACTTTGTATTTTAGCATCCCACCCCTGGCAAGAATTACAGTAAGATAGTCATTTAGTTCAAGCTCATCACATAGCCGATTTGCTTCTTCAAAGGCATTCCACTTTGCCCGTGTTAAGGCTAGGACCACTTCAACAAAGGAGATCCAGATCAAAATGCAGATGAAAAGTATTAAGTATCATATAATTTTACAGTTTATTAAGTCTCCACTGCAGTGCCCTGGGTACACAATAGCTGCCAGTATTCACAACACAAAAACTCTTTATATGAATCTAAAAAGAGGTAAAGGGATATTCAGTGAATCTTGAGGCTAAGAGATTTGTTATGAAGCAAAACTAGCTTCTAGCTCACAGTCCTCCAGTGTCAGACTATTAAACTGGCATGTGTCATCATCAAGCTGGGTCCCAATTTACATTAAGAATATTGTACTGAAAAGTGGGTGGTATCTTATTACTTTCACTGGATGAATGACATATACCAGAACAACATATTTTATCACTGGTGATGTCACAAGATCAGACAGGAATAAATCTATTACAAAAGAGAGTAATTTATCTATCACAACATACAAAAGTAGTATGTATTGTATTTTCTGTTAGTGGGCTCACCTTAAACAGTATGCCCTATATGAGCCCAACGGGAGCTTTACTAACACACTGCAAAGCTCAGGCAATCAAAAGCTGGACTGGCTTTAATTTGTATAGCACCGATGGAGACAGACATACTTGATACAAGGACCGTGTGAGTCTGTAACACTTGTCTTGAACAAAAGCAAAGCAAGTACCATGAAAATTATTTCACAGTGATTTCTGGGTGGAGAACAGCTGATACCACCACACTCACGATACCACACACCTGCGAGCGTCCTCACGGTCTTTATTCACGATGACTCGGCAAAAGGCAAATATTTCTAAAAAACTCAGTCTCTTCCTTGACCTTTGATTTGAGCGACAACAAGATAAAGACAGTAAAACTCTTCATGCGCGTCTGACCTGCACTTTGCGATCCAGTGGAAAGGTTATCAAGCAGCAGGCTGACTCGTGCTCTAAGCACGCCAAAAAATACAAACACACACGTGCTTGCACACCAACATGGCACGCATGACAGGGTGGGTGGAAAACACTCCGAAAAGGTCAAGGGTTGTGGATCAATTGTGACAGGGCCACCGGGATACGGACACAGATGGCGCATAATCTCCCATCCCCTGTGAATTATGCAGCGTGACTCTCTGTTTCTCCCTCTTTTTCCTCTCTGGCCAAAATCACAGCCAAAACACTCATTCAGACCTAATTACATTCTACTAGAAAACCTTGTTGTCCACAGTCGAGTGTCACAAGGAGGGAAGAAAGAGCTGATGTCCAGATATCCTACAAACTATATATATATATATATATATATAATCTTTCAAAGTGGATCCTTTTTATTGCTTTTCAATGTTCATTTAAATATTTGTATTTGCCAAGGGCTCAAACAAATATAATTTTGGATTATCATCATGCAATTGGCGTAGTGGGAAGCACAGTTGCCTCACAGTTAGCAGGTTCGAATCCACCTGTACAGCGTGTACCCTGTCTCTTGCCTTTATGACAGCTGAGATAGGCTCCAGCTATGGATGGATCATGCAATGCCTACTGAAAGTGAGGTATATTGAAAATGAAAGATTTTTGCAGCACATTTACAAAGTTACACACGTGTTTTAAAGTACTAACATATGAATAGTAGTACAATTTCGACTGACAGAGATATAAATTAGTTGCTATCCAGTCTTAGCGTGCTTCTTTCAAAGCTGGAAGAAAACTTTTTTCACAAATCTAAACTGAAGTGGGAAAACACTAGATTAAAATGTACCTTTTCATTCAAATTCAAGCTCTTTTATGTGGCCAAAATTATTAACTTCTGCTGTCACACAGGTAATTTAATTATTGATTAAAGTAAAGGGCTTGGATTCAAAGCGAAGCAGAGATCAAAACACATTTTTAGGATAAATCTAGGCCAGCTCTCTGTAGCCTGTAAACACGGGGACAAAGGAAGAGAAAACAGCACGTCACTTGTGTTCATGATAGGTCATTTTGACATCAATTGTCCAAAACAGACCAATAATGACACGCACATACATATGAGAGAAAATTACACAAAAAGGAAAAAAGAAAGTCAAAGAAGGGGACATAAGATGAGCTCTGCTGCCTTTCAATTACTGTCCCTTCTCCTCTTATGCTCTTCAGCTCTCCTCTGAGACGGAGCTGTGAAATTGAATTGCTGAGCACATCTCGGCAAACAAAGCAGCTCTCCACCTTGCTGCCAACAGAGGGAAGGGCCAGCAGCGTGACAGCGACAACACACCCATGTCAAAACCCGATAAGTTCACTAACTGTTGGAAAGAAAAAGAAATCTAAGGGGGATTAAATAAAATAAATAAATCAGTGGAGCAACTGAATGCACCGGTGAGGTGGAAGCTATTGGTACACTGTATGAATCACGGTTCTGTGCTCTAAGACACTTTCTGAAATCCGATGTTTCTGTCGCCGCTTGTAGACAAATGTCAGCGTATTCAGATTCTTAAATGTTAAAAGTCTGGATTACTGCATGTGGCTACACGAGTTCAGCGTCTTCTTGAAAGTACAGTTTGCGTACGTTTGGAAAATCAATCCTCTAAGCTCGCTCTTGGCTCTTTGCGGTGAATAAAGATATTTTTGTTAATCAGAATCAAAAAGTTTCATGGCTTCATTGTTGAACTTTTGCCCTTTCCGTCGTGAATGAGAGCCGTTTTAAAAATGAGCTGAATGTCAATTTTCTCAGGCTGAAGCGGCATCAGTGCAGTGACAGTCCCTTTTTGAGTATAGCGGAAAATCGCTTAGATGAAACTGAGTGACGCTGAACTTTTGCTATCAGACAGCCTGTTTTGACCATCTGCAAGTTTGAATTTAATGACTGCGGCATAAAAATAGCCATCGCAGCACAAATTTGTCGCTTTAGACATTTTTTTGCTTGCCAAATCCAACATGCAAGAAATATTATGTGGAAAAAGTCTGACGTGAAAATCTCTGGAGCTTGAAAAAAAGGCTTCTTCAGTTCTCGGCTGAAGAAACCTTTCGGATGAGAGGTGAAACATCTTCAAGAAACAAAAAGAGGTCCAGTTGCCCTTTCTTCAAGCTCCAGAGACGACTATGACCTGGATGACTGAGAACCTGCACAGACATAAAAAATGCTTTCAGATTACATAAGGCTGAGAACGATGACTTGCTTTGGGAAAGAAAGAAGCCGCTAATACTGTAATACTGTAGTGACACCAAAACAATAAATTCAGGTTTGAGAGCTTCATATTTCAACCCAGTAGGTTACTTCTTGTAACCTACTGGGTTGAAACATGAAGCTAATGCTGCAGTTCCTACAGTGGCCACGCAAGCAAGTCTATTCCCACAGATTAAGATGCACAGATTTAAGAATTAACATGTTTACAGCCTAGCAAGAGCAAGCAACTTCCTGCAACTATTCACCAACCAGTCAGGGAATACACAGTGACGAGTGCTTGCCAGGGGGTTGCTGACTGGTCTCTAGGCCTGTTTGACTGGGGCTATATATAGTCTACGGTTGGGATGTCACAATCTCCCTCAACCACAGAACAGCTCCATAAAGCTGTGGGGGTCATTAGAACGGCATAATTAGTCTCTGCAGGTTCATTTTTACAAGTGTCACATTTCACATTATTATAAATATATTATTCATAGCTGCTATAAAAATAAGACAGTAAAATCTTCACTGAATTATTTTCTGTTCCAGAAAGTACTTGCAGTGACTACATGTGTGCAACACAACACAAGGCACATACACCCAATATAATCCTCATACAGCCCCCAAGAATGCAATCATGGGTCAAAAAGTGCAGTTATAGCATAGATAGAAGCGTAGAAGTAGATGGCTACTGTCATGTTCACCCAAGCTGTTCCAGTCCTCAGTTTGTGTGTCGCCCTGAGGCGGGCAATGCACAGTGGACAGTGTGCCTGGTCCTGCTTACCCTTAAACCCCCACCCCAGAGGCCCTGGGGCACCCCTGAGCCTACCAAACTTCCTTGGGCCCACAGTTGGTGATCTAGTTTTACAAGCTGACACATATGGGATCCCTGTATTATTCATAGTCAAGGACAGTCTTGCTCTATGGTGCCACAGTGGGTTATGTGGGGGGCAGAGGGGCTATTGCTTCCTAGTGTCTTCATTGTAACCGAGCATGTCTGTGTGTGTGTGTGTGTGTGTGTGTGTTCATTATTTCTGGCTGGACGGGGTATTTAATTTTTCCATGGGGTTGCGTAACATATCCCCACACAGCTTCATTCATCCAGAAAATGTATGAATGTGTATGTATGAATGCAATCAAGGAGAAAGAAGCACGCACAGCCTCACAGCAGTGTAGCTGAAAAGGTGATACAAACGCTACAGGACCCTCTCCTCTCTGACACACACACACACACACACACACACACACACACACACTGATTACTGATTACCTCTCTCTGCTTGTACATGAGTGGGCCTCTGACCAGCAGAGAGGAGCTGGAAGTGAATTACAAACCATTATCCCGTGCACTAAAGCAGTTACAGCTGAAACCTGAGAGCCCTCACCGGAAGGGAGGGATGGAGAGAATATAGAGAGAGAGAGACGGAGGAAGAGATAAACCACAGCTACGGTAAGAGTGACTTTAGGACACAGAAATGCGTAGAGAACAGATGGGGAGAAGGTGATGCAGGGATAGAGTGGCAGGGAAAAACAGTGATGGAGAGCGATGAGAAGGACTGGGACGACTGCACTTGACATTTCTCTGCCACTTTGCATGAGGTGAACTCAGGGATGATGGTGTACCTTTATTTTATTTTATTTTTTCTTGCATTTTATTTTCACCACCACCACCATTCCTCAGCCATCCTGTTCTTAGCCCACCCTCTTCTCTCTCTTTGTCTTTGCCCTCCTTCTGTTCTATTTCCCTCCCATACCTTGTCACTGGTTCACGGCTTCCTTGGAAAGATGACATCACATTAGTCACAGTGTTTAATCAGATGTCATTATCATTTCACAGAACTCCCTTTCTGTTTGCGGGTGTGCATGGGTGTGTGATTGTCACTTCTAATTCTGGCAGGAACACATGATTTATTTCTCTGAGAGAACACAAAGAAGGAAGAGGGGGAGAAGGAGTCAGAGAAAGAAGGGGAAATATTAGACATTTCCCACTCCTCTCCTTCTCTTTACAAAGTCATAAAGTCCGCTCCATGTTAACTGAATTCAGGCTTTATGTCTCTCATATTTATTTACTACTAGTTGCTAACTAGTTAACCTTTGGATGATTATTTTATTATAATATTATAACTCTCATCAGTGGTTGTTGGTTGTTGTTAATATTACCATGTTTTATTTGACATTACCATGACATCGCTGTCATTATTGTTATTATTATCGATTTTAATGCAGCTACTTATTTGAAACAGTGTTGCTGATGTTGCTCTTTACTGGCAGTGTTACAGGCGGTGATGGTGTTAATAATGGTAATTACCCATCTATTCCCACTCCCAAACCTTCTTAATTCTTGCCTCATCATGTTGCTCTCCTTTCCATCACCACCTCTTTTACCATACGGTGTCCAAAGTGGATGGAATTGGCCGAATCTAAATGGGACTCAATGGAACTTTCTGCGGTGGGAAGGGTGGTGGGCAAAGCTACTTCACCCTCCTAACAAAGCCAATAAAATCTGTCCGTCCCAAAATAACTGACCCTGGACTCAGGGTCTGGAAGCAGTCTTAAAGAGCAAAATCAGACAGAATACATGGAAATATCTGTGCACAAATTAGAGCAAAGTAAAATATGGTAATCACAGCACAGGAACTATACTCATCTCGATCATCTTCAAAGATGAAGAAAAGTAAAATAGAAATATTGATCACCCAGCGTGGCTAATCCTGCCACACTTGCTGTTCGGGAGCTTTGGGCTGTGTCCTGGCCCTTCCCCACCATCAGCGGTCGGGGCCAGTGCACTCCTTCCCCCGACTGATCTATTACCATTATTTGTAGATATGATGGAAGTGGGAAGGATGGTAGTAATAACAGCAGTATGATTGTTTTGACCTTTTTTTTTTTCTCTCTCTCCCTTCCTTCCACCCCCTCCAGTCTCTACTCAGACACAGAGGAATACAAGCAGACACTCACTCACAAGCATACATACACACTTTCTTATATGTATTATATTCGTTTTGCTTCTACTCAATGTCCTTGTTTGTATGGACTGCTTTGAAATTGAGACAAAAATACAGACAAAAGAAAGAGAGGGCAATATTAGGATGTGGGAAAGATCCAGAGAGTAAAGAAAAAGTCCTGAAAGGTTTAAGAAAAGATGTGATGAAGAAGCTGGGCCAATGATGAAACAAAAGTTAAAAGGAAAGAGCCGCCGTCTGCAGGAGAGACATGGACAAAAAGTAGAAGGGAGGATGCAGAGCAGCACTGTCCTCGCGGGGTGCTAGTGGTGGTGCGTGTGAGCCGGGGATAATCCTTGTATCCCATTGTCTCCTGTTTTCAAACCAATTATTGTCATCTGCATCCCCATGAAAGAGAGTTAATGAGGGGAGCAGAGCTTTGGAGTGTCAAAGAATAGACAAGGGAACAAAGACAAAAAAAGTATGGCGAGAAGAAGAGGATATGGGAGAAAAAATGTGGTGGCGGTGGTGGAAAGGGATGGAATGTAAAATAAGCAAAGAGGCTAGGAAAAAAGTCAATTACCAGGTTGGCAGGTGGCTCAGTCATGCATTTCATATATCCTGCACTCAGAGAACTGCTGCTCAGTGCTTAACTTTTACAGAGAATGGTCTGAAAAAGAGAAAATAGAGCTGGTTGTGTGGAAGAATCCCAGTTGATCAGCTCGTAGGGGGTCGTCTCATTGCTGGGGTTTTCTCTGTATTATTGCAGGGTCTTTACCTTACAATATAAATCACCTTAAGGTGACTGTTGTTGTGATTTGGTGCTACATAAATAAAATGGAATGGAATGGAATTGAATTTAGGTATTTATTGTATTGCTACAGTCAGGTGAAATGCAGTCCCATGAAAGACTAAGTACTCCTTTACTGCTTCAATAAGAAGTAGTAAAGTATTTTTCACATGACTGTAGGTTGCTCTTTTCATGGTCTACAGTAAAAATATCAGGTAATGGGCCTCATACAGCACATTATTATCTCCCTGAAGCAGGACATTGTTAAATAATGACCTGCTTATGAGATGTCAAGAAAAATAAATGCAATCTCAGCAATATGTCTCAGTTTTCTAATATTCGGTAAGTCTTCAAACAAAGAAACACCCCAGTCAAAAATCCCAAAAGCACAATGATACGGCCCCCTTTGCTTGCCTACCTATGATGTGGGTAAGACAGCTGCACAGGCGACTGTCTTGGATTAAATTAACAGCTCACATAAGCACCTTCAGAATCTGATTCATTTTTTACACTTTGGGGAAAAGTCCAAAAATTATGTTCCTCTTCTCAGTAATTTTCACACCACTCAGAGCCATCCAGTGGGCTAGATTGGATCCTGCAGATGACGGGTTGGGTGACACTTCATTTTGGCCAGCACTGTATCCCTGAATGCAAAACATTATGTTCTGAAATTTGTGCAACTGTTTATTGTGACATATGATGTGCTGCGCAAAGCTAAAAATCCACCAGTCAGTGTGGAGTGTGTGCATGATTCAGTGCGTTCTGTATGTTTTCGTTTTCTGCAGGCGGTCCGGCTACGCTGAGTATGTGTACAGTGTACATTGGACACGTTCAAGGCTATGACCGCAGGGCCCTCTCTGCATTCACTTGACAGGTTGTCTGCTATAAGCTGCTTTCACCATGGTAACCATATCTGCAATGTGCCATTTTTAACCTCGACCGATCATTCACGGTCTCTATATTGCTCCAGATATAGAGCATATATCTTATTTCAATGTAGGCTTCAAATTTCCAATGCAAAGATGGTCCAAGGATATAGTAAGATTAAATTTAACCTAAGAGACCGGTCTTTGTTTTATATGATCACAAAAGTAGTCCTATATTAGAGCAGTGTTGTTTTCGTTAACGATGACGATAACGAAATGATTTCGTTGACGACCCTTTTTTTCACGACGATAACGAG
>JAVDPK010000442.1:0-28733 GCA_034780415.1 Cichlasoma orientale | reverse complement strand
AAACTGACTAAAACTAAGAAGCATTTTCGTCCAAAAGACTAAAACTAAAACTAAAATGGCTGCCAAAAACAACACTGTATTAGAGGCATGTTAAGGCTTTATTTGAAGCAGTAAAAAAAGATAAATTTGCTGTTCCCATTTATTTTTTCCTACCTGGAGCATTTCTTCCGTGAGGCTGGAACATCACATCTCACCCAAATTAAAGAGTGTTATGTTCAGCTTCAAGAAACTCTTTAAAAACTGAGCTGTTGCTCATTAAGCTGATCCAGTCACCTGCACACCAGTGCAGCGGCAATGACAGCCAAGTATCCACCCGTTATTTTACTTGAGTAAAACAGGGATTGGGGTGGCTGCAACTAAGGAGATAGAGCAGATCACCTACTAATCAGAAGGTTGTCGGTTCAGTCCCTGGCTGTTCTGATCTGCAATCCAAAGTATCTCGTACTGAACCCCGAGTTGCTCTCCAATGTGTTCATCGGTGGGTGAATGTTGGATAGAAAGCACTTAGGTGTAGAAGAAAGTGCTTGTGTGAATGTGTGAACGAGGCATGTTGCAGAAAGCTCTTTGAGTGCTCAGGTAGAGCAGTGCTATACAAAAAACAGCCCATTTACCATTCCAACCGAGTTTTGTGTGTGAGAAAAAACAGAAATCAGAGATAAAATAAACTTCAGTTTCTTTTAGACCATTGAATAAACACACTTGCTTTAGTCTCTTGATGCTCACACGAGGAAGCGTTCACACTCTGCAGAAGTCCTGTCTGTGTGGCTGTGTATTCTAAGCACATGTTGCTTCACCAGTGACTCACAGGACAGGTCACTGTGCGAGCATAAAAACTCTGAGTGGCTACGAGTTGGACCTGTCTACATTTCACACCGGATACAATTTACACACAGTGCTCGTGCGTGGAAAAAGAGACACACGTGAAGACATGCAGATGCACACACTGCGTGAAAGATTAAAAAAAAAGCTTGAATCTGCTGAATTATTCCCCTTTAGGACTGCGTCTGTCTGTTGCTACGAGCTCGTTTCCGAGACAATTCTAATCTGTTTTCTGCTCAAACCATCTTATTACCTGCAACGGCAACTCGGTCGCAAGTGAGAATGAAATGCAGCGTGAAGGGCTGCATGTGAAGAAGAAGATAAGGTGATAATGGCAAATGAAGATGTGATATTTTTTGCAGGCTTTTGCTTGCGCGAATATGTTTATTAATGTACTAGACAGAGAGAAGGCGGCACAGAAGGAGAAAATGAGAGTTGTCATAGTGGAGGTGAGACAGAAAGACAAGAGGAGAAACTTCACGCTCAGCATTGCACTCTTGCTGCTCAGTTGCGTGATCAATGAGAATAAATGCGAGAAACAGAAGAGAGAGAAAAAAAGGGCACGACCTCTCGGTGCACTCAGCAAGAACAGAGCCTACTGCCATCACCCGGGACCAGCGGCCAGTTTTTAACCACTGGCATGCATTTTTATTAGAGCAGGCACACATTAATTAGTCTATATTGTTTTTAAATTCCTCTGAGAGCCCATAAATCCACCACACTCCCCCTCATCAAATCAATGCAAACCTAAAATTACCATTAAAACAGGATCACTCAGAGCGTAAAAAGCCACATTGTTGGTTGATTATGAGCTAAGACAATAAAAATATGTCTTGAAGGGATTAGCGCTAAGCTCTAGTTGCAATACCTATCACATGAATTGCATGTAATTGGCGAAAATCATTATTTTTAGACAGGAGGATTAAGGCATCTGCGCTCCTTTTTGTTTGATTTATTAAAATCAACAATTAACAAACATAAGAATCCTGCACTTTATTAACAACGCCATTAAACAATTTGAGTAAAGACACAAAGGGCTTGCAACAGTTGGCACTGAAACATGTATTCACTGTTTTAATATCAGGGCGTGATAGAAAGCAGTGAGGACGAAAGGCTTAATAAAGGCAATGTGGAAGTGTAACACATCAGCAACAAAGGACTAAGAAATCATATCAGGACTAAATCGTATCTGTTTGTCTCATTTGACTATTACTAGAAAACTGATTCCAAGATACTCAGTTAAATATCAAGGAAATAGCACTGACTGTATTAAGAAGTCAGTATTTATCCTATAACTCCAAATTATTACATAGATAAATGCACAGATATTATATAGACCTTCAAAACTTAATGGAGGTTTACACTGATGGTATCAAACAACAGATTTAATTGTCCATCAAGATCCATCCATCCGTTTTCTTCTGCTTATCCAATTGGGATCGTGGTGGGGCTGGAGCCTATCACCCCTGTCAGGGTGAAAGGCTGGGTACACTATACAGGACGTCAGCCCATCACAGGGCTAACAAGCCATCAAGATTTCATTTAGTTATTTATTTTTTGGCATCACGCTGAAAGCACATCAAGCTTCAAAAGCAACACTGGCAAATTATAGCGTGCTACAAGGATTTCTTTATTAATTGTAGGCGCACCCAGGAGTTAGGATCACCCTGTTTCCCTTAATAAAAGCCAAAAGTATTCTTCCATACCTCATAGTATCTACCAGAGCTCCACATGACAATGATTTCTATCTGTCTCCAGGACAATTCAGAATGAAAGGTCAGCTGCCATTCGGGAGATGAAGGAAACAAAGTTCATTGTCAAAGCAAAGGTAAGCACTAACAAGCTAAGGCTGGGTAGTCATTTAATGGTGATCCATTTGTTAGTAGTTTAATTATGCAACGCTGAGCTTAGGAGAAGTGCATTTTCAAGCAGTGCTTCACTCTACCTTTTGCTAGCAACCTGGAAAACCTGACTGGCTAGTTAGTGCATCCGAATTCACTACTTTCTGACCTTTAGCTTAACAGAGCATAAAAATAACCGTCTGACAGCGGAAGAAGGCCTTGTTTTGCCCTTCCCACGCTGATGTTAAATCACATGAAAAAAGCAAACTGGCTAGAAGGTGTGCATTCACATTTGGTACGTGCACAGTTTGAAATGAATGTGGCAGTATTTAACTGTAAGTAAAGACAGCAACAGTGAGGCGTAGCTGCAGAGTTTTGAAGGTATTTTTTGTGTGACCACTCTACCACAAAGATGTTTTTTTTTAAAATGAGTTTTAATAAATCTGAAAGTCCAAATCCACCTTAAGCTTAACTGTAATGTTTGGCGGATGAAAGAAAGGGCTTTTGAAGTGGCGTAATGATAGCTGTTATAGTTAACAACAGCAACACTAATCGTAATCGCTCTCAACTACAGGTACAATTTAAAACTCTTGAGCCACATGCTGTTTAAGCAGCAGATGTTGCGTTGCTACACAAAAGCTATTTTGAGGCTCAGGAAATGCATTTCATAGATCAAACCAAACCAAAAGTCACTAATGAAATGAAATTTAAATGCACAGCAAAGAGGAAATTATGATTAAGTAATCAGGCATTTTTGGCAAGCGGCCATGTGATTTCTAAAGCTGATACGGGCAAATTCAACATTGTTTGGGGTCTACTTTGCATTTTCCTTTTAGTCTTCACTACTATCTAAAAACAACAAACAAAAAAATCTCTTAGCAACTAAAGGCTCCACTGTGTTCACCAGCAAGTCCCTAACTATCTGCCTGACATTTGGTACCGTAGATTAATTTTATTAGAACTATTTGCTGAAAACAGCTACCCATGCTGCTGCTCGAAATTATGTGATTAAAGTGCCGAGACTCAGCCACACCATATAATGTTAAGGGCAATAGGTCTAAAACGTTGCTGAGAGCAGCTGCAGATTCGGGAGATCATTTAGTGAGGGTTTGTTAATACGAGCGAGTCCTTTTGCATTTAACGTTATCATTTAATTCACACAGCTTTAAAAAAAATCTCGTCTGTGTAAAGATTTTATCATAAAAACAAACAATGGAATGCTAGATTAGGACTAAGCAGAGTTATAGTTTTTTCCCCTCTTATTTTAGGACCGGTCCAATGACACGAATGACACCTCGTGACTTTTTTTGTTGACATTTTCTGCAGTGAGGCCATGTGCTCTGGTCATTATCTGGTTTTCTGACTGCCGGCATTTATTCTGCACAATTAATTAGCCATCAAGAACTGAAATCCCCGCTGATGGAGACCAACTTGGGCCGACTCGCTCAAACCGCTCCTCATTGTCTGTCACTGAGTTATTATGTCTAAATTTTGCCAAGATGTTTTTGCTGTGACAGTCCTGGATAGATCCAGTGTTGACTGTGCTGGGACCCTCCTCTCTTGTTTTCTGGATCACTGATGGGTGAGAACGCGCTCGTGTGTACATGTGTTCTAACTGATGGGCTCTGGGCATGCAATCCATGCTGCTGTCTAATTATCCTGATGTGATGGATGGCTTTGATTAAATCATATGATGGCTGAGACAGTCTATGCCTCCCTCTACCTCTCCTCTCTCGACTCCATGTCTCCTTTTCTTCTTCTTCTTCTTCTGCCACACACTTACGTGCGGACACACATATTACATAGTTTGCAATCCTTTAAGTCTAATCTCTCTCTTTTTTCTTTCATCATATGATACAGGACTTCAGTAGTTCAGAACAGATGAGCCCTGCTTTCAACATTGATGAAAGATATCCATAAATCATCTGGAGGGAGATAAAGAGAGTAAATGAGGGAGGGAATAAGAGCGGGGAAGGAAGGAAGTGTGATTGACACTGAGAGAAGTACTGTAAAGGTAAAATAGATGGATAGGTAGAGGCATGGAGATGCAGATAATCTGAATATACCACAGTAATAATACTGACTTAATGTTAGTTTGCACTGAGAATAAATCACGTCTTTTTTCTTGTCAAATATTCAACATGCTGAATAAATTTGGAATAATTCTGTTTATAATTTGCATCTTTTTTTTTTTTTTGGATTTTCATCATTTCTTAACTGAATTCAGTCACTGAGTTCTGCTTGCTTTTTTGTTTAACCTGGACTCAAATGGACAGGATTACATGCTATTTTTGTTATTATTATTTTGTTTTCCCTTTTCCTTTCGAATAATATAAAACCGAAGTTCCTGCTTTTGATGGATGTCCCTTTTTTGTGCAGCACGGATAAGAAGATAACTTTTTTTATGTAAAAATGGCAGAATCCTATCTGAATATGAAAGGCAAAAATGCACCTGTGAGAGAAACATAAAAATAGGAAAGTAAATCAGATAATTTTATTCTTGTATTAGGCTGCTGAGAAAAAAACATTGGCATGCGGGAGTGCTCGGGGAAAACGATTCTCGGCCTAATTCTCTTATCTCCTCCAGATAAGCTGCACTGCAGATAATCAAAAAACTAAATTGATAACCTGTTCTAATGCAGGCTCAGTTCTGTCTGCAGCTACACACACCAAACTGCCCACATCCTAATGAGATGCTGTCCTTCAGTGCTACAAAAAGCTGCTGTTTGAAGTTACTCTCCCAGAAACCATATGCTCACAGCGGGAAGACCGGGCACAGATCCACGAGCCGCACAGACGCGCACATGCATTCAGGGATGCCTGCGTAGCCGCACACACGTATACCCATTCAGAAGTGAGACGTGAGTGAGGGGAAAAATGAAGGGAAGTGACTCATCTCTGCAAAATACTCCTCAAATGTCTTCTGTTAAAAGCTTTATGTGGACTTGTGAATGAAACACATTGTCACAATCTGTATTCTAATTCCATTCCATAACCAGCAAAACTCCACACTTTCTCTCATTAAATATACCCATAAATTGAAGCCAGCAAGACTTTTAATGTGAAAAGTCAAGAGGAAGTCATAAGTTACAGCATTCAAATAGAAGGGCGTTCAGTAGAGCATATCGTCCACCCATAATTTTCTATGTACTGAGGATTCTGACTTATCCTCATCAACTTAGATGCAAATTTGTGACTGTTGTCCCTTTCTCACAATGATAAAATCTGGATCCAGGATTTTTACAATATCCGTCCTGTAAAGGCGAGATCCACCCGTTGCTCATCACTTCCACTTTCCGAAAACCAATACAGTATGTGGAAGGTAAAAACACTCAGGTCAAGGGCTCGTAATGGGACTTCACTAATCAATTGCTAATGTCAAGGTGGCTACATCCATCTAGGGGTGGAACAGTTTTTCCAGCTGTTCTTGAATGTCACCCTAGTCCCTGGGGTATGGCGGGAGAAACAGCATCCTGGTGCAAATTCATCACTGTGAAAATCAAGAAAAGGCTCACAGGAATAATCAAGCATGCAACGAAAATCACCGGCACCACTTAAACCCAACTCTCAGACCCTTGCAGCCTCCATTACTAAGGGCCCTGTAGACCTCCTTCACCACTCCTCACAGCTACTCCCATCAGGCAGCCACTAAACAGTGCCTCTGTCCAAAAAGAGAACTTCGCAAAAAGTTCTTCATTCACACCGCAAAATTCATTTTACACATGACCACAAACTCTGTCAGTGCTTTTAAATGCAACTTTGCGAATGTGCTCTTATCTATTTATGGAATTGATGGTGTTTAATGTAATTTATGGTCTCTGGATTTAACTCTGACCATGTCGATTTTGCTTTTTTCTTTTTGCTGTATCCTAGCAGGAAAAGCACAGATGCTATGCAGTATTGATGTATTCCAGTCCCACTTTGTAAGTTGGAAGCTGAATGTGAATCTATGCTAGTAAGAATCATAAAGGCATTATTTCTCACCATAAGTTGCAAGAAAACTCCAAGGACAGTTATGGATGTGTTCAGTTAAGCAAAGCCTGTGGAAAGAATAGAATTTATATAGAAGTAACCTCTCATAATGAAACGTGAAGCATATGCTGAGTGCCTCTAATATGCATTCCTTTTAATGGCCAGCTGGGGGTGACTCTTATAATTGTCAAAATAAGTCTAATTGTATTGAAGTCCATGAGAAAATAGTTTGAATTCTCACTTGATTTAATTCAGCAAGATGTTCCGTTTATAAATTATGGCCCATTTTAGGGTAAAATAGATGATCTAGAAGGGCATGATTTAGGGTGTAGATATATTTGACAAGTCACTAGTATATCAATGAGCAGAGTCCTTGGGTTTTTAATAAGACGATCCACCAGTGATGTTTCGGAAAACCAAGATGGCAACTGAAGTTTAAGCTCTGAAACGGGAGTCCCCAAACCAATGTCAAGGCTGCTAGATCTATCTTTTATGTAGAGTCAACCTTTCCCAAAATCGAATCCATATAAGTAAAAGCACCTATACAGGAGCTAAGAGTTCAAAGTTAAACATAATACAAATCTATACATTATCTAATATGATAGATGTTCTTGATTATGAATGTTCAGCATTATTGATTAACCCTCTCGTGAGCCCATAAATTACCTGAATATAACCGATGGTAAGTGGTTTTGCCACGACAATGATCATTCACATGGAGGAGCCTGTATACACTGAAAGGCGTGGCAGAGAACACTTATTCTGGCGGACAACCTGTGAATTATTTTCTTACAGTATGAGTGTTATTTCATGCGGAGCACACAAAATCTGTCAGAATATATATTTACCCTGATGACAGTGACAGGAATGATAAAGCACCGTGGCAACAACACGAGGCCATTTTAGCCGTGTTACAGAGAGTTTCTGGTTCTGACAGCAACAATTTGATGTATATGGAGCGTCTCCTCCCATATTGGCCTTCTATTACATCAGATAAAATGCACAAACACAGGGCACTTAGTCTCTAAGTGGCCCTCTCTGTAGCTGTAATTAAGTGAAAGCTTCAGTTTCATTAGCATGGTAATTCCACAGTAAATCCAACAATGGACAGAAAGAGAGGTGCATAACTGTATTAGCTGAGGTGGTGATGGATAAATAGGCGAACAGAGAAGATAAATAAATAAAATGACAAATATTTGAGAGGTAGATAGATGGAAATCTGTTGAATGGTTTTAGCCAATTACAGAGAAAAAGTAGATAGGTCCAGGGTACTTCCAGACAGCAGATGGCCCGTAGAGTGCTGACGTCACATCAGTGAGTCAAGAGAAAGGAGGGAGGAGAAAGGGAGGAGGGATGGAGAAAAAGGAGGAGACTGAAGCTAAGAATAGTAGTACAACCTCGGGCCAGCACAATCGGTCAGCCTTGCCTGCTATTTTTTACTTTACTACTGCGCCAGCCGGCACTCGTCTTGACATCTTTCTATCTACTGTTTCTATTTTACTCTCGCCATCAGTCTCTTTCCAAAATGCAAAGCCAACAGTATGGCAGCTTCGTCATGTCGATGTTTCTCAACCAACCCACACATGGCAGTGACAGCTTAAACTGTTGTATGTAGTGTTCAGCCATGACATTCGACAACAGCTTCAGAAGCAAACATCTCCGGAGACGTGACTTAGTCAATATTGCTTCAAACGTGAGATCAAACACAAGATAGGCCACGAAGGAGAGTGAGTGGCATGCTTCGGAATCCCACTTTCTCAGAGCCGTTTCATTGACGTGGGTTAATCCCTGAGGTTCCACGTTCCTCCAGAGGGATGGATTTCAAGGACGCGCAAGACAGAAGTGGGATATATATGTCTGGGTACAGGTGATGTGTAGCTGCAGGAGTTACATTTAATGTGTGATTGTGCTCTTGCCTTCTACTTACCACAGTCTCATCAGGAAATGATGCTCCATGTGTATAGGCAGAAAAGAATGGAAAAATAGCTCAGTCCCAGGCACTCTGCAGAAAGGGAAAGACAAAGAAAAAACATGAGGGAAACTCAAACAAAAAGCTCATGTGCAGATTTGCGCCAGACTGATCACTCTTGGCTGGAAGCATTTAGCTCCACTTCTTTTCCATTTCTCTACAGTACATCCTTCCCCCCGATAGGGGAAAAGCACCCCCCTCCCCATAAGCTCCGACCTGTAAATGGGTCCCTGGCGGTGCTTGCAATGTGGTGGAGGATGTGCGGCTGTGCCTGTTGGTCCCAAAACAAGGAGCTCCACTGACTGCCTCCCTAACACTTCAGCTCCCCTGTTAGGAGCGCTAGGCCCTGGAGCCACAAATGGAGGGATGATAGGAGGATATGACAAGAGGAGAGCGAGATAACAGTGGAGAGAGTGAAATTAGCCATGGAAATAAAGGGATGGAAACGAGATAGGGACAATAACGAGAGAAAGAAAGAGGAGGGGATGACTCAGAGGCTAACAGCTTAATTGAGTGTGTGCTGCATCCAATTACCTCGTAAAAGCAGCAGAAACTGTGAAATCATTGAACTTCAGAAAAGAAACACACACCGAGACTTACACGAAATAACACTGTGTCACCTGATGGGAGAACATGTGTGTGGAGCTGTGTGTGATAACAGCAACAAGAGGAACATAGGACGCTTTGTCTGTGAGATGAAATGCTAGCAAGCTATCTGTGGCGGTATTACAGGCTGCCACAGGGTTCTGCATGCTTTAGTACCCATCCATTAGCATTAGCATTAGTACTATTAGTTGTTAGCAATAGCTTTCTGGGATTTTTTTTTTCTTTCTGTTATTCTGTGCCTCATTACAGCTAATGCACACCCTCAGCATGTGTTATTTTGGTGCTCCATGGCAACAGCAGCTAATATACACACATTTACACAGTTGAATCCATAAGAGAAATCATTAACAAGACACCGGATGTGTTTTAACAGTCCCCCCAAGGACACGACAACAGCATGATACCATTTTAGCTGTGATCACCTGGTATCAATATTTTGCTCTGCAGAACAGAGCAGTGTCATGCAGTGTTGCATTCAGAGACCGAAGTCATCACAAAATGGTTTTAACATCCATTTCTGTGACAGGAGGCTATGTATTTTTGCCAATCCTACATGGAGGATGTGCCGCTGTCACTCGTCAAGCAGAGCATGGCAGATGCTCTCACGAGCCTCCATTGATTCGCCGCAATGTGTGTGTGTATACGTGTGTGTACACGAGTGTGTGTGCGGGTGTGATGTGTCGCTAGCTAGCTGCAGAGATAATTAGAACACAACTCTTTTGCTGTCCCTGTAGGCCACTGATCCAGCTGCTTTCATCTAATATAGGTCAGCTGTGACAAAGCCCTCAGCATGGACACTGATCAGCCCTGCTGGCTCAGTCATACGCAAAATATGAAGTTAAACTCATGCACAAACGCACAGACTGATATGCTCTCTCACAAGCACGTTGACAGCACACCACTCATGTATGGTGCACATGTAGCAGGTAAAAATCCTGCAGTATTGACTCTGTATGTGAGATCTAAAAAAAACACACTTCAGGTACGTGCTGGTTTCCAAATACACACTGCTCACTTCATAAATACACTGGAGAGGGCAAATAAGAAACTTCGAGTCAGCTCTCTCACAGTAAAAGAAAATATTGCCAGACACATTCGATGCAAATTCGTTCACTTGCTTTGAAATCAATTCTACATTGGAAATGTTTTTTGTTTTTTTTTGTCATATTATGCTTGTATCTAATACTCAGTGATGCGCAAACTGCAGTAATTATTTATAGTACTAGGTTATAACAGTGTCCCACAAGCACAAAAACATCAAACTAAAATTGGACACCGTAAGGGACAAGACGGGATGTGATCTTTATTAACACAACAGCACATATAGCTAACAGATTGAGGGTGCAACAGAAAGAAGCATCTGGCTCTGAGTAACTGACTCACACAGACAGCCACAACTTTATAACCACTGGATGGTGATGTGAATAACATTGATTATCTCATTACAATGCAGTGCTCTGCTAGGAGCACTCTTGTCCTGGGATTTATGTGGATATAACTGTAACACTTACATAACCTAATATTTTAGTGGACCAGCACACACACACACACACACACACACACACAGGCCCTTTTGGTTACAGCAAAAGGCTTCATAATTCCAGTATACATGGCACTCCCCAATGGCTGCTTCCTCCCCCAACAATACAAAGCATGCAGTAAATTTAGGCAGGTAGCATTATTGTTGTAGCTTATCACTGTACTTATCAAATGATTTTGCTGCTTAATACATACACAGTTTTAACAGCTATAAAAAAAAGTGGTCATACGATGCTCTGCACTGTTTGGATTATTCCTGGACTTCAGGATCAGTGTTTGTAGGAACTGCTTTGACCCAAAGGTTACACCCTTTACATTTTCTTTACAAGTGACACAAGCAAACAGATTACCCCTCAAAAACGCAAGGAGTTTCTTTCTTCAGCCCCAAAAGCTGCAAGATGACTCTGTCATAGAGATGTTGTAAGCCAGATAGCATCTGCCACTACGCTCGTGAGACTTTAAATCCTTTCTTGCACATATTTATTATGATTTGTTAAATTTCCGAGTGAATTTTAGAAAACATCCGGATAGTCACATGAAATTACAGTGTGCTTGGTTAAAAATATAACAAGAAAAAAAAAGGATTATTGTCATGATTTAAAAAGTTTTTCACAAAGAAATGCTAAATGCTTAAAAAACCTTGGCACTTATGTGAACTTCGTAATTTCCTTTTTTTTTTTTTCTGTGAGCATAGCTGGAAGAGCCATTTGGACCATATTCTCTTTGGTAACAACTGTTCTCCTCTGCATAACCCCTAAAAATACACAGCGGGCTGCAGCTTATTTAATAATAAATCCCAACATCCTCATAGTCCCTTTTAAGATGCATATGATATACTCATCCACATGCACGCTTGCACTTTTTGCACTCTCACTCTCCTGGTACTTGTACTTGCACAACAACTTTTTGTAGTCCTGCCACCTGAATAATTAGTCATCAGGAGTGACCTCACTGAGGGTCGGGGGGGGGGGGCTGCATGATGAGCGCTGCAGGGATGAAGAAGGGCAAGGCGAGGAGAACAGCAATTATTTTCTCCTCTTTTCCCCATGCACTCCACTCTGTTTCCCCTCAATTACAAAGGCCACATTTATTAGGTGCTACCGCTGATATAGAGAGTGCCACTAAAGTGACTAGTTCGCCTCCTCAGGTGTTTTATCCAAGCTATTATATTGATGACCAACTCAACAGAAAAACATTATTATCTTCTGCCAGCCTAATACAGTGGACTCACTAATGGGGCAATAATTGGTTCAAATTGCGAAGTTAGCACATAGTGGCATAGCCTTTGGGATGGCTCGATTAAAGGGCCTCGGCAATGTCGCATTGCAGGAGATCCATGCATTCTCTTGACTCTAGTCACCTCTTTTTCTTCCTCATTCAAACGCTCTTAATTTTTTCTCCCCCAAAAAATAAAGAGAGTGCAGCGCTAACATGTGAGGTCATTAAACAACTGCAGCTATTTATGCAAATACAATCAATACTTAATTGTCTCCCTCTCTTTATCTCTCGCCTTCTCACTTGCTCTCTCCATCTCCCCGTCTAACAAGAGACCGCAGTAGGGGCATTAATTAGGGCCAGACATGCACCAAGGATTTCCCACAGGGCTGAGCAGCATGGCCAGTTCATAGCAGGTCAGCAGAGGACGGGTCTGGCCTGGACATTGCAATGAAAGAACGAGAGACCACAGAGGCAGCGTTTGCCGCAGAGCAATCTGCAGCAGCCCTGCTTTAGTTTAATGGCTCTAATAAAGCACCTTCTATAGATGATGCAAGTAAAGAGTGTAAAAGTGCATGTGATATATGGCTTTTCATTTGTTTAAGCTTAGTACTATTTTGTAAGTTGAGCGAATTGACCACCACACACGTGGTTAAAGTTGCCAAGCTGGCCAAGTTTCCCATGTTTGCAGTGGCACAGGATATAACTATTCTGTACTATTATTAGTTCTTTTCACCATTTGTTGTTTGTTTTTCTAATTTCAGAAACCATCGATTTCGTGGCTGAAATAACAGAAGATTTCAGCTGCTATTTGCTAGATAATTAAACTCACACTGGCTCAGCTCGACGGTTGGCAAACCGGCTGAGTTTTAATGTTTCAGGTGAGAAAGTAGGTCTTCAATATGCACTTAGTGGCAGCATATTTGATTTGATGCTTAAAGACTGAGGCTCATGGCCCATGACTCAATATAGAAAAAAAAAAAATCAGCATTTTAACCATTTAAAGATTAATGTGGGCATTTTTCTCATATTGCAGGGCAGAGCTAGTATAGTAGCTAAACTGATGTTTAGGGAGGTTGCTCGACGTAGAGACGGCAACATCTCTGTTCAGCCGTCAACTACAGAGATGTCTCAGTACTCATAGAACACAGTTTGAATTTGTGGGCAGAAGCAGAACATAGAAAGTATAAAAAAAAAGTTTTGTACAATGTCTGCTTGATGGCTGTGATGAACAAGAAATATACTACAATAAAATATTTAGGCTATTTTTTTCCCCCTAACATACTGTAAGAGCCTTTGTCAAAACTATTGCATTACTGTATGTTCGACTTTGGGGCAACTGCTAAATCCAAAGAGTCTAAAAGCTTAGTTCCATTTGCGAATCAGTGTCCTACATTTAGGACACTGCACATAGATTTTTAATAACTTCTTAGGGATTTCCACAGGATTAAGTTCAGACAACCCAAGCAACTTCCTTAACACCAGCCATTTCCAATTAGATCCTATTAACAGAACACTGGCTTCAGCTCTGAAAACATACCCTATAGGGATTTCTGCCAGCTTAAAAGAGGGGAAAAATTTGAACAGTTCTATCCATTTACTCCATATGGTACATACCGTTTGGATTGTCTTCATTCCAGAGCACCGTGAAGTTTTGTGATAACCACAAAATCTTTTAGGGTAAGTATACTGCTTATCGTGCATGCCAATAACAGTTCAAGGGTATTAGGTATACATTAAGAGTTTTGATGCCTTCTCATAAAGCGTTCAGTCTGAAGAGACTATGTGGGGGTAGGAGCTGTTTTTATACTATTTTTTAGTCCACTTGAATTACACACTTGTAGTGTGTCTCAAGGACAAATGCGCTAAAAGAAAAGCAATAGGATGTCACATAGTTGCCTTGTGTTCATCCTATGATAATGAAGTTCTCATCACTTGGAGCTCTGGACCGTGTACCCGCATACTCACGGATGCAGAAAATGTAACATCCACAAAAGTTTCTTTATGTCACTGAGCTGCAGGTACTACCTATTTTCATCAGCATCTCTGACTATCATCCATCCATCCATCCATCCATCCCTTTAACCGCTTATACCATTTTAGGGTTGCACGGGTGGAGCCTATAACAGCTGTCAAAGGAGAAAGCTGGGGTACATCTCGAACAGGTCACCAATCTATTACAGGGCTAACAGAGAGACAGACAACCATTCACACTCACAAACTACACAAAATCAACATGATTGAAGGGAGTTTCTCCCATCTCTTCAATACTTTTTAAATTTTCATTTATTGGCCATTATAAATGCCGATATCAGCCAATATATCGTCCCTCACCAATATATTGTGCTCTACTAATTACTGCACCACCATGTCACCTACTATCATTATAAAACTAGTATGATTAATCTCAGTCTATTAAACGGCTATTATTTGTTTGCTCTCTCCCAATGATCTGGCAAGGTGTGTTTTTTCTTTCTCTGTCCCAGTTGACCCAGTACGCTGTTATACTCTATAAGGAAGCAATTTGTACCACATGCACGTCTGTTACAGAGGGATTACAGCGATAGGTCACCTACATGTATATAATCTGGGCACGCTTCTGGTTATTAATGATCAAAATAGATAATGCATACATGCTGATGAACTTAAAATTAATGCTGTTTGGAGAAAGTCAAAAAATTATTTGGGGGGGGGGGTAAAAAAATAATAGTTTTTGATGCATGTCAGTTAGAATTATTATTTCTCTTTGTTCCCTGATTGACAAAATTCTTTTTTAAAAAAAAGACATATTCTGAGTCCACAGGGTTAGGGTTGGGGTCATCGCCGATGATGACAGAGAGTTCATGGAACTTCCCAGAATGTATTAAGCCCCTCTTACTTAATTTATTTGTTAGATGACGCTGATACAGTACAGGCGTGTATCAGAATAAAAGGTGAGCTTTACACAGAGCTGACGGACATTCGAAAAATCCAAGCAACTCAAACGTCTCTAGGTGTAGCTTCACACCAAAGCCTTTCCACAGTTTGTCTGTAATAACCTACTCCGGCATCATGACTGTCATCTTTCTGCATTTTTCACACGCACCAACACCTGGATGCTAAACAAGTACCCACATCTCTTGTCTTAATGGATTTTAGACTATATTCTGACTATACACAAATCAAATGAATGTGCCGACTCAAGGCATGCCCAGAGACACGCTGCGCATTAGAGTGAGGCATCAGTGATGCTTTTAAGAAAGCACAGAACTGCATGCATAAATCAGAGGTAGCTGAACAGAAGAGGAATGAATGACAACGGATGGTTGAAAACAATGTAAAACGAGGTTAAAAGGCGAGAGGCTGTGTGTGTGTGAAATAAAAGGCTGAAGGAGGATTTCATAGAAGTGAACTACATGCCATTGCTACATCTCTCTATGTCTATTAAAGGTTGCATGGACTGCAAATACTTTGCAAATACTTTGAAATATCTATGTATGGTGCAGCTGCAGATGCAGCTGTGCAGTGCATTTTTATGGGTGCACTCACACAAACTTATTCTCAGTGGTCAGGCCAAAACACTTAAAGTTCTCCCTCCAGTACTCATCTGACAGCTCACCATTTTTCATAGTATTTCTCCCTCCCTCCCTCCACTCTTAAGGATCCCTTGGTTCTCATTAGGCGATTCTTTGGTAGCAGGTGGATACAATGTGTGTTTCTTCTTCCTTCACACTTCCTTAATCAATCTTTCAGCCTCTCCTATTCATTCCTCTTAGCCTCTCACTACCTTCTGCTTGTACATCTTAAACCTCCCTTTCCTCTCTTCCTCTTTCCTCGTCAACGCTTGGCCTCTTCGTTTATTGCTGTAAAATTGTTTCACAGGGCACATGAACAGGAAGGCGAATCACAGCAGAGCAAAGGAAGACAACTATATTTGAAAAAACAACCAAGTACAGTGACCTGCATATATATATATATATGTATATATATATATATATATATTTTTTTTTATTGTCAAAAGTGAGCAGTTTGGGGAATGACTGAAGTTATGATTAATTCATTTCAATGCTGCTAGAGAGTATATCAGTGGCAATGATGCCCCAGAGCACCCAAACAATCAGTATCATACTCGTTATTCTCAGTCAGACCTACAAAAGATTTTGTGTACGCTGGAGCGCTTTCAGAATGTGCACAAACACGTGTGATTCGTTAAATGCAATTTTTTTTTATCAGTGTCCCTTCACCCGAAACCCAATTCCAAGCTTGCTAATGCGTTATGGATCATTAGACAAATATACTGACAGCGCACTGATTACAAAAATGAATGATGCATGATGCCGTTTTGCTCTGTTGTGCGTGTGTCAATTTATTTACTTGCCTTGAGACAGAGCATCTGAAGCCATAGCGCAGTACGTCCACTAGCGACAGGCAGAGCATTGGTAATATGATACAGAGGTTACAGTAGGACAGCGTCACTCATATTTAAGGTCACTTGCGCTTAAACTTTACTGTTTACACAGGTAGTCAGAGGTTTTTAAGAGGGTTGAACAAAAAAGATAATAAAAAATATTAATTTTGAGGTCTTCAAGGCAGTCAGTGAGGAAAACACAATGAGCAAGAGCCACACAAAAAGGCCAAACAAATTGAAAATCCAAGAGTACAGGCTAAAACAAGGTTATGCATGAGGAAATGACCTGGAAAGGGAAAACAGGGGAAATAACAATGACTGGAAAGCTTGAATAGGATGATAGATGACAGGCAAAAAACCCCCAAAAAAACAACTAAGACAAGGATGTAAAAATAGCTAGAAATGAAAATAAATGGTAATAGAAAACAAGAAGTTACTGAGTCAAGTTCACTGCAGCTGTTTACAGTGTGCGAATTTGAGTTATCTTCAATCTTCTCTTCAGCTTTAAAGGAAATCCAAACAACATTCGGCCACTGATCCTTCAACAAACTCAGTTCCCATCCCCGGGGTGTCAAGTAGTGTAGTTTCCTCAGAGCAGCTGCAGTGGGTCCATTACGGAGAAGGTGCACTTTGGTGCGTGTGCCCTTTACTCAAAAGGTTATGGCAATAGAGAGGGAGATCTAGCCCTCCCAACTCGACATCTAGCAGCGAGCAGAGTTACTGTTGGGGGCGTTTTAGCTGAAACCACAATGTTTTCCTAAACCTAAACACATAGTTCTTAATGCCTAAATCTAACAAGTGAGTAAAAGATGAATTAACCAGTGTTTTATGCCAACGCCATCCCGTCAACCTCTTAATGCAAACTTTCTCTGTGTCTCAAAGGCACCTGTTATTTCAGGTGCATCAAGGCACCAACACCGCAGGTCACTGTGCACACAGTGCAGGAGGCATCTAACAAAGCAGCATTAAATTACAACCTACAAATGACAAAGCACTGACAAATTTGTGGATTTTAACTCACAGCTGAAACTCATGTTTCAATTGCTTCACTTATTTACGGTTCAATTATTTATGCTGCACTCAAACCATCTCAGGGGCCTAAATTTCATTGCTTTTATTCATCATTGTTGGAATGTGAGTTAAATTGCTTTCATTGTCACACCAACATGCAGTACTTAAAGCTAAAAGGTGAAATTCTTTCAATGATGGCATTTCCACTGATTTCATTTGCTTACAGCACCTTCGCCTCTCAAAAGCCACCTTAACGTAGAGTAAAACCGGGGCTCCCGTTCAAACACGCAGGCGGAAAGATTTTGCAGCCCGTTTCCCACTGTGATTTTCGGCGTAAGTGACGCTCGCTTCAGGAAATTTTTACCTTTTTCACGTTTTCTAATGGTTTCTTGTTGCATAAGAACAAGTGGGATGTTGATATTGGCTGCATTTGTACCCCTCAGATAAAAGGACATGTGCACGGAATCATGTTTGATTATTTCAGCCTTCTTTCCTCAGCAGTTTTTTTTTTCTTTTTTCTCACTTTTCAATGAACAAGCCAGTTTTTGAGTGCACTTTGGATTTTTATTTCACCAAAAGCATCAGTGGCTTAAGATTTCCTCTCAATGGATCCAAATAGCAGCTACAAAAAAACAAATACTTCCTCTGCTCTACCACATCCTGATTCACAGCCTTTGAGAACTGGTGGTAGTTTTCCACCTTTCACTCTATCTGGCACAGCTAAACGTCAACCAATCAGGAGAGAAGATTTCATCAGGAAGCGGGAGGGTGGGGTGCGGAATGAATCAGAGCAAAGTCTAGGGGTCACGCTAAGGTCACGGATGATGTCAGTGAGGAGCGAGTCTCTTCAAGTGAAGTCATCAAAGCTTCATTATTCCTTTCACACAGGTCCGCTCGGGCAAATTAGCCCCACCACTCAGGTGCGTGTGCGCGCATGTGTGTATTACACTCTAATTTGTGGCAAGAGCGAATTAGCTGTTGTGTGCTCGTGCGTGCCTGTATGTGTTTGTATTTGTCTACCAGGTGCTAATTGAGTTTAAAATGCAGCCGCTCAAAGATGAGACGCACTGCACTTACGGTCCGATTTTGTTCATGCAAAAGGACACATCACCAAAAAAAGTGTATCATCAAACAGCCCCATTACAATGCGTTGGAGACGAGGCAGAGGGAGAGAGATGGAAAGGAAGGGCATTAAAGCAGAGTAAGGACACATTTCTCCCTCTTTCACCAGCAGGGACGTTTCAATCTTTTTCATTTAAACGAGCAACAAGTAGAGAATCGAAAACAAGAAGATAAACAAAGAGAAGAGGTGATTATCTTTAAACAGTCATCAACCTGTTGTTGTGTTCAGCGGAACCGCTGGGCGTAATATTCGTCATGCACTGGCTGCCACAGCTGCAATTTGCATATTTCGGTTTGCACAATATGCATAGGTTTGTGTGTCTAATTACAGAATAACGAGCATCAAAACTGGCTGATTGCGTGTCTTTTCGGCTTGGGGGCGCTCATTTGGAGTGCGCCTGTATGTGTCCAAGTTTTATTTGCTGAAACAAGTGATCTGGTGACCTTTAAGCAGGGGGGGTGGGAGTAGAAAAAGGAATCCATGTACGCACGGTCTGAGTGTCATATTGGGTTAATGCATTGCTTTTGCAGATTGAAGATACGGCATATCAGGGGAGCATGTAAAATACTCCATCACATGGTGCTCGGCTAAAGGCCAGCACTGTCACAGCAGCTTCGTCAGTCTCTAGGTAACTGCTGCACCTATTTGCTTCATACATATATACACCCCCACATAACTTGTTTGGATGTTAATTACAGCAAGCAGAAAGGCATGGAAACAAAAGAATCCAGTGCATCAGGCGGAGGCAACAGTCCTCTGATAATCTTTTTTTTTTTTAAACATATGTATATATTCAAATAAACACAACAAATGACCCTTATTTCTGGATAAACATGTATTTTCCTCATGTGCAACACAACTGCAACAAAGCACAATTGGAATCCATGCATGAATTTAAACATTCATTTTTTTGACACCATGTATGTTCAGCTCATACCAATTAGCAAGAAAAAAAATGCTGGAAACACACGAATTGCAATGTAAATGTCAAAAAGACCTACACCCAGCAGAGAGAGAGAGAGAGAGAGAGAGAGAGAGAGAGAGGGGGAGAGAGACAACCATACGCTAATTAGTAGATGGGAGCAAAGTGGCGCGAAGAGTTTTGACAATGAGGAATCTTACTCTCGTTCTTTCTCCCTTCATCCTTCCATCCCATCCCTCTCATTAATTGGCTGTCATGCTTGTGAGCGTCTTGATGTATGTCTGCTGCGCACGCGTGTGGTGATTGTCAACATCAGGCCACCGTGGGCCGCGGTTGCCCCCGGCGATGACCAACCACATCATTAGAGGGAGGTGATTACCTTGTCTCCCTGTGATGATGATCACTACACTGGTGACCAACACACATGCACATCATTTTTCTTCACCAGTTCCCTCCCTCCGTTTGCATCCGTCTCGCAATTGTCAGACTTTAATTAATAATTTGCTGCATGACAACCAGAAAACTATTGCTGTTAATGATCTGCAGCTTCTTCTGTTTTTTTTTTTTTTTTTACTGTGTGTCATGTATGTTGTAAGATAAGCATGTATCCTTTTTAGTTCTGCTTAAAATACAGATAAGCATGTATACATTACAAATAATGTCAGCAAGGCTGACTCAAAAGTGACTAAAGCTACCAACCTCTGAAATATGCTGTGAGCTAAGTCGTAGCTACTGCACTGCTTTGCATCTCTGTCAGCCAGTACCAAAGAAAGCAATCACTACTTATTACACATTTGCTTTGTAAGGTTTATCATTTACTGCTGGGTAAAATCTATATCATTATACATGAGCAAGTAAGTATGTTTGATCACAAGTAACATGGCAACATAGCCAACTACTATTTTCTCTATTATTAGGTAGGACAGCCAATGCTGCTCAGCAGAGGGTACTCCAACTCTTTTCTCCTTTTTGAATGCAAGAGGAAATAATTATCAAATCTCGGTATAATTTATAAAATAACCCCGTCTTCATTGTAGGAATCAGTTACTGAAATGCTGATTAAAATGCCTAAACATCTGCAAGCAAGATGTTTAGTCATCACAGTCGCACCTCACACTCACAGCTCATCCTGAGGCTTCAAAATAGAGCTTCAGAAACCAGTGGGTGACGCCATGGTAGCTGTGTCCATCTGTTATACTCTATATGGGTAGGATCTCTTTTATCAATTTAATGCAACCGTTAGCTTGCTGTAGGATTTCTGAATGGCTGATAGTTTAACATGTTTAATAGTTAAACTGAAGCAGAAAATGGACTTGAACTGGGAGGAGTGATATACTGCTTCTGGGGAACGGGTGGAGGGCTCTGCCCTGCTGGCACAGCTTTGGTCCTCGCTGCATCACTTGTTATGACTAAACCCACGGCTCCACTCACCTAGCATTATGTCCTGGTGTGGACAATGCGCCGCTACAGCATGGAGGATGTCTTTATTTGTGTTGATAGCTTCCTGAGTGGGCTTCTTCTGGATTTAAAACATCCAAAAGAGACTTTACTTCAGTAATGCTGAGAACAGATTCAACAGGGCTCACAGCAGCTATGAAGGTAATCTTTAAACATGTGACTCCAACTCTCCATCAAGAAAAATAACTTTTCCCAATTCCAGATCATAATATGAGCGCCGGGCTGCAAGCTCACAGTAGACAGTTGCACATATTTACACCTGTGGCACAAGAGTAAAAATTTAATTTATTATTCATAACTATCAGTTAGACACCGACAGGCTCAGCCATGAGCACCTCAGACAGCTGAGCTGTCACGCGGCGTCACAGTTTTGCTGTTAAATCATTTGCTACACAGCAGCAGACTTCAGACTGAGTTTGACAGCTGTCAGGATATTTTTATTTGAACAGTCTAATCCGTTGAGTGAAGTCAAAACTATTTCTTGTTTGGTTTATTATTTTTCCCACGTCTCCCCAATAAACACAAAGTCAGTATCTGCTGCAGTGATGGTGTGATTGTAACTAAGAAAACATGGCAACGGGCAGCCTGGAAATTCATAATTTGTGGCAATCTTATTGTTGTTGGACCCCCAGCTTCACGGAAGTGATGCTTCTCCATAAAATATGTGTTTATATCTCTCCCTCTGGGCTATTTAAAAGGCCAGTTCATCCAAATGACTAAAGCTGAGTATGATGTGAATGCTATCAGGCTTGTAATGATAGAAAGTGGTAGTAAGTAGCCAAATGAAGCTTATGTGTAAGTTCAATAAGGAAGATCTGTGTTCACTCATCGGCCTGCATTCCCTGGTTTTCGGGCTGCTAGTCTGTTCTTTACGTCACTTCACACTGTCAAATTCAATTCTGTCATCATCACTCCGGTCCAATCATTTTCTTCCCCTCTTTCTGCAAACCAATCAGCCTCCATTCTGCTTTAAATTCATGCATCCATTCATGCGACCAACCTCTTCCCCACCTCAACCCCATCCTGGCCAGTTAGAGATCCCCATCCAAGTCTTCATGTGCTTCACATCTGCCATATGTCCTGTTTCCATCATTGGACTCTGTTCTGCTATGTAGCTTCACCTGAGTCTAACTGCCAAATAGTTTGTTACTCAAACTCTGTATTTCAATAAATCATGTTCAGATCATTCATATGATTTCTTCTTATAGAACCAGCATAAAGTAACACATCTGTTTTCCTGCTGCCCTCCTCATTTTCTTGAGTCGCCAATCACCACTGGGTAATTTGACCATATTCCAGTTCACAAGCTGTTAGAGCCAAAAGCAAAGAGCTGGTGACAATCTTATAGTTTTTTCTTCTTTTATTTTGTGGCAATTTATTAGTATTGGTGATAAAAAAAAAGTGTTCAGCACAGTTAAAAAAAAAGGCATAAACAGAACCTTTAATGACCCAGCTCTTTTTAAACTTTACTGGCCTGCACATTATACCCATGCTTGAAAGACACAACAGGGGTTGAGAAACTGCAAAACGTAGATGAATGTGAAAAATGCCACCCGAGTGATAATGAAGGGACGGAATGCCAGTGTCTGTGAGCTAAATGCCTCTGCGTCCACTCATAGGAGTGGCAAAGTTTAGAAGACACAAAAAGGCAAAAACGGAAAGTTACCAAGGCTTCACACAGAGTCAGAGCAGAAATAAAAGAAGCAAAGTAAAAAGAGAGATAACTCATTTTTCTTTCCCACTGTGATTCATCCGTGGACCATGGAAATGTGCTACGCCATCTTTACTGCTTGGCTTGTAGCCCTTAAGCAATACAGGGATTAGAGTAGAATTTGTTCTGTGAAGCTCCTGCTGTACTACGTGGCTGTGATCTAAAGGAATCCATCTCAATGCATTAAGACCTGAGGGAAAGCTCTGTAAGGAGCAGGTAAAAAACAAAGGAATGGAGGTGTTTTGTTATAAACAGTAAAAAAACAAAAACAATTGCCACAGGATTCAGGCTATTCAGACATCGCATTAGATCCCTCTCAGTTTTTGCAGAATGGATTAGTGGACAAGAAAGAAGGCTGCTGTTACGGCCATGATGCCTAACAACCTGATAACAAAGCACAACTTGCTGCAACCATAATATCTGAGGGGGATTATTTCATATTGATTGATTTCCTGTAGCTATGATAATCTGCTGCTATTATGGAGAAGCTGACTGAGGGCACATTCTCTGTCCGACATTGCCGGCTCCTACCTTGTTACTTAGTAACATGGAAGTGTTGCTGTTGCTTTCTTTAAATGTGTTTATGGATCACAGTAATTCTGTGGTAAATCAGTGGGTTTTTTTTTCATAAGAAGATAATTGGACACAAATCTATCAGCTCACCTTGCCTTTTGGACCACAGGCACGTCATGGAAACACAAGCCACAGTGACGTGCAGCCGGACTAGCAGGATGCTGAGAATTTGAACAACTGTTTTGGCACTCTCGCTCTCTTCCTGCAATGCTGTTTCTCGTTATCTTCCCGTGTTAATCCCGAGATCTGCTCATTAAACAGAGCGAGAACATCCACACACTGTCAGCAACTCCACGGGAACAAAGTGCTGACACACCGGGAAGTATTCACACACATTCCCGCTCCACGTGTGTTGCTCGCGTCTCGGACTCATTTCATCTTCAATCACACGCTGAAACGCTTTAGATTTCCAATATGATAGCACGTGGCACTTTGCTAATCAATTTTTCATACTTGACAGTCTGTATAAACATGCTGAAGGCCAGTATTTTCACAGCCATTCATGTTGGCCTGACATGTCATTGCTTGTGCGCATGCGGTTGCATTTTTTGTGTCACTGCTCATGAGAGTCTTTTTTTTTTTTTAGTTCTGCTTAAAATTTGTTTGGGATATGAATTCGATTTCCCTAAGAAATATAAACAAATACAATATGTATGTTTGGCCAGGGAAAGCTGTCAGACCTGATCTCCGTCCAGCCCCGCAGTGTGCACGGGGGCATGTCGCTGCTTGTTTTAAATTCATGCATTTGTTATGCGCTGGTCAAACTTCTTCAGAACAGTTCACATCCAAAATGACAGTGCTTTCCCAAAATCGTGTACTGTAAAAGAATTTCACACAAGATGCAGCCTTGCATAACTACTGTGGGTTTCCTTGCTTTCCATCCGCGCACACTTACTTCCTGTCTGCTGGAGCACTCTGTGACATTTGTTTTGCATGAGAATATTGCTGGGAGCAATTGACACAAACATATATCCATAGGCTCAGCCACATATACACCCAAAACACACACAAAAAAGATGCAAGCAGATACAGAATGCATGCACAGAATCCGCCATGCTAATTGTAAAGTACGACCTCATGAGTTCAAGCCTCTGAGCTTGCTGCAAAGACAGCATCCTTTTGTTCTTGTAGTTTTGTTAATTTATTGGAGTGGAGGCAAACTCCACAAGCTCCACAAAGCATCATTTGCTATGCACTGGGCTAGCAGCTGGAGAGTAACTCAGAATAGAGTTACATTTCCCTGCCGTCCTTCACAAACGCAAAGCCTGCAGCTCAGTTATTTTTCATTTATTTATTTATTTTTTTGGAAAGCACTAGAGAGGAGCGCCGAAGACACAGAGTGAGGGGGTAGAAACGGCCTAAACTCAGCGGGCCTCTGATGTTCATCGCTTATCAGAAGATGGAGGTTAAATGAAGGAGGAGAGAATTATTACCAGCTAGTAAAGAGGAAAGAGTGAGCGGTTAGCAGAGGATTAGAGAGAGAGAAAAAAAACAGCATGTACCACATTACACAATTTCCCAGGCAGTATTAAAAAATTAAACTTCTCCACATTTCCATCTTGCACACTTTGGGCTAACCTTCTCTTCACTTTCTGCTTCTTTCAGACGGTTTTCTCTTCTCTCCTTCCCCGAGGTTACGGGCAGAGTGCCAGCAGAGAGTGTGTAAACTTGACCCCTAAAAATCCAATCCATCAAATATGCCTATGGCATGCAGGCAGCCTCAACATATATGTTTTTTTTCAGGCAGAGAACTCTGCAATAGGCCTGTTTCTGATATCATATGCAGAAAGGGTATGCACCGTTCATCTAATTAGTGCCATCACTTAAATCTATACCCACAAAAGCTGATGCCTGAGATCAGAGTTTGCTGTGGACTCACCAGATTGTGACCCCCCCCCACCAACCCTCCAACCCCCATCCCCACTCTGCCCTTATCTGCAGCCTTTTTATCTTCTTTTTTTTTCTTTTTCTAGCTTGGCATCAGCGATTTCCTGTACTTCACAAGTGCAAGTTTCCAGCTGAGACAAAGTTGCTCCTGATGAAATGGCTTCACACAAAATTTCACAGCAGTACCCTTAAAGAGCGGGAGCACGATGAGATGAGAACCTGCCTCGCATTTGGTGAGCACACACTACAGTTTCGGGTCTGTTTACCTGGAGAAGTAATGAGACAGTGTCATCCAAGGTTCTCACTTGGGGGTGTGGTATCACACTGTTTCCAAGGGAATTGTTATCATTTAGCCAGGATGCATTTGCTGGAAACTATGAATGCTATCAGACGCTGTGAATTGGAATCCAGTGAGATGGTTCTCAACTTGAAGTGTCCTGGCTGTCACTTGAAGGTATATCTGGGGGCACCGTCACAATACTGTCATAATGGGATCAATTAAGTCCTGTCCTTAAATTAAATTCACCCCAGAATTATAAAACCATGCACTGCCAAGCCTATTATATCATTTACATCATCTCTCGGAAATGTTTCCTGAGTTTATAACATATTGAAGCACAGTCAAAAGACAAAAGACTTTGGCTGCAACCTCTGCACAACAGCATGCAATGATATAGCCACAAGAGATTTTTTTGTTTGGAGTCTAGAGACTCTCAAAGCTGGCAAAGCTCTCATATCACTCAATAAAGGTGAAACTGAAATAGACAATGCACTTTCAGTGAAATTGGGCGCACAATGAAGTACATTCCTACACTTTGAATGTGTTACAGGCTTTTTGTATTTGTGCACTTTTATGTTTAAAGTGCCGTGCACTTTCATCTACTTTCATCTACCGAACCTTGAATTAAGCTTGGTAATGAGTGTGCAGCCTCCTCTAATACACAGTGAGGGGTTCAAGTGATTAATATATAAGTTAAGGCATGTAAAAGGAATTACAAAGAAATATAAACAAAAAATGAGCCTTACTTTAAAAAAAAAAGGCTTGTGCATGATTTGCAGCGTTAATGTGTTTAGGTTAAAGATTGTGATCATGAAGAAGCACATGCCAGATTTGTGTTACGTTTGCTAAAGCCTGCAACATTAAAAGTAAAGATACAAAGCAGCTTCTAGATGTGGAGCAGGCTGAAATTGTGTGTTCTTTATGAGATGGGTGGGATAGATGGGTATCATTTGATCCATCAGTTGATGTGGGCTGGCATTCAGCTAACCTGCCAGGTTTATGACTGAGCTTGACTTTGTGGCCTGCCTCAACTGAAGCAGGTAAAAAAAACAAAAACAAAAAAAAAAACTGGTAAAACTTTACTGACCACCTAAAGTTCTGTACGCTACAAGCAACACCGCCCCTGTTCACACACATTCATATGCAAATCTATGACCTTAAGTGTTTTATCTACCTTGCCTCCATGCCCAGAGCCGATTAAGATTCACCAATTTACCTAACATGCATGCTTTTGGGCCGTGGAAGCCGGAATACCCAAAGATATCCCATCCAGGCACAGAGAAAACATGCAAACTCAACGCAGACAGGCGCTAACCGATCAGGAGATTCAAATCAAGACTCTTCTTCCTGTGAGATAACAGTGCTGACCACTGCACAACCGTGCAAAACATTTTATTCATTTAATAACAAGAACAATGTCTTTTCTTCATACGCAAACATACATATATTTTTCTGTACTTCCATCTGCTGTACTGCACAATCGCCTAGCAGCTGCATTCATACAATATGCTAGTTAGAGCTGCAACTAGCAACCCTGATAGTCATCCGCTAAAATTAAGGTCTCAATTTTGAGCTGTAAATGTGTGACTGTTATCACAGCAGATAACACTGGCTACAAGCCATTTGCGAAGAGAACACTTGACAGGTGGTTGCACCAGTAAAAGAAGCTGAGCAGTCAGTTGGCTGTTCAGAAAACTATTCAAGTCTCTGCCAATTCCTGCAAGTGGCAATTCCTTGAGAAGCAATCTGATTTAGCTTTACAGCGATGCAGTTCATATAAACTCTGAACTGAAGTGAATGGGCAAAAATGTCTTTTTTTCTTTCAAGACATAAAAATATGATTTTCAGGGCTTGTGTGGCAGTCTGGCCTTACAATAACACCTAGGATCAGATCTCAAAGGTCCCACTGAAAGGATAAGTGGAACGAAAGCAGTGCTGTGTTTAAGAGGCTCATTGTGCCATGGCTGGATGGTCACAGACACACACTGAAGTCCAGTGACATACTCATAGTCTCTAATTAGCTGCGATACTCTGCTGTAAAGGGCAAAGCTGTCTGCTGGCTTTCGGCTATGACATGCCTCCGATAACCTTCCAGTCATCAGGAGGAGTGTGGGGGGGGGGGGGGTGGAGGAGTACAGAGGGAGGGAGTGATTGCATCACATAAACACTGTAACAGTGAACAGAGCACTCAAAATAGCACCTTATTATGCCGTATATGACTTTGCAAGCCTGTTTTTGTGTGTCATATTGTTCACTGGCTGGTCTTGCTGTGGCTGTTCACACTTTGTCATCATGTCATATTGTGTGAGTCATCTCTGCGAGGGGATTCAGACATGTTGGACAATTCAGAGCCAACTAAAAATTTCAGCTTTCACTCGAAGCACTTTCGTCACGCGCATTTCTCTCGCCATCAAACCCTCCCGTTCTTTAATTCTGTCCCTTTCAGGCAGAAACCTGACCAAAAATTCTGCAGCTCGTCTCACCTGAGCCAAACTGAAAAAGAGGCAAGAATGCAGAAATGAAACGATCGATCGATGGCAATTGTGTCTAAAGGGGGCTGTTGGTGTGTAAAGAGAGAGAATGGCAGGCATGTAATGGAGATGGAGAGGGAGTTGGGATCCACATGTAGACGAGGAGGCACGGACGACACCAGGGAGAGTCAGAGAAAATTGATTGTGTGGCAGTCCGACACTGAGGGACTTTCAATGAGAAAAGAAACAGAGTGAATTGACTTTAGATCAATTTCTGCACAGAGATGATGGACTAATGCTGCCAAATATTACCATATAGTAAGTGATTATCGTATCTAGCGAGGGTACTACAGAGCAAGACGCGATCAGTCTTATACAGTAGACTCTGCTCCACACACATGGACACACACCAGGTGTCAGTGGAGCGTATACAGTAGGTGAGCTGAATGCTGTGATGGGCTCGAAGCTCAATGAACCGCAAGCTCTCCACACTTTCTATCTCATGTCTGAACAGATGGCAACACTGCAAAGCCCAACTCTCATCTATCATTCACCGTTCAGCTAGCCAGGGCAGTGCATAGGTGTCTATGTTTGTCCGCAGTGTATTTTTTTTAGGTGAAGTGACACCGAGGATATTGGCTGTCAAGCGGGTCCTCAACTGAAGCTCTGCTGCACTTCCTATTTGAAATGCTCCCGCGAGCGTTCGGCTACACCTCCAAAAAACACGTGTGGATCTGAAAGTTGCAGATCAGTCCTTTCTAAAAAAAAGTTTAGGATAGATAGGAGATGCGTCTGAGAGGAGATGCGTCATTGCTGAAGATCTCGCGAGAGCTGTGCGTAAGTAACATGGTGGTATACTAAACAAACAGGTCCAACTCAGGTAAATCAAACCAATATATTTAAACCAAAAATAGAATTGTTCATAATACTAACCTCTACTTATTAATTT
>JAVDPK010000440.1:39107-57717 GCA_034780415.1 Cichlasoma orientale | reverse complement strand
TATCTATCTATCTATCTATCTATCTATCTATCTATCTATCTATCTATCTATCTATCTATCTATCTATCTATCGTGCTGGCATTGCTGTTGTAGTTATTTTGTTATTGTTATAATCTCTACATTTAAAAAAGTCTCCTAATTTTCCCCCTGCATGGCAGTGAAAATGATATCGAATATCATGCATTTTCCTGGATATGGGTGTCAGCCCTGCTCAGCAGCGATCAGCCTCTCTGAGACAGAATCTCTGACGACCACTTTGTGGCAGGAAACTCCAACATTAGCGACCGATCCAAAACAGATGTGGAGGATACTCCCAGGGGTGAACAGCTGGGCTGATGTACGGTGGGTTTGATGCATGGATTGTAGATTTTCAGGATCCAAGTTGCAGATGAAGAGCAAACTAAAAAATGGCACACTTATTAATCACACCGTGAAGGGCAGACAGCCTAACACTGGGATGGTCTGGCCGCTTTGTGATGTGAGTCACATCAGTGCGTGCAGATCATTTCTTTTTGTTTCCTGTGATTGGATGATCAGGTTGTTCTGCGCGGTTGACATTGAACTGGTGTATGGAAGGCCCACGAGTTTTTTTTTTATATATTTATATATATAATTTATTATAAAAAGGAAGGTAACCACAATCTCAGACCTTGACATGCACCATTATTACAGTACGACTGAGGATAACCGCTCGTGCTTTATCTGCGGGTAAATGTGAAGCTGCCATAAAAGAGGCCAGAATGATTTATAACTTCACCTCAGAGTTTGGAGTAAATTACTGTCACAGCTAGCGCGCAGAGGTACAGAACGAGCTGTGTTTCTACTATTACACAGTTGTAAAAGCCATTCGGCAGTTCTCTACGACTAATTGGCTCATTTGCACTTGTGTCACAGTCTTAAACAAAGGTGAGAAAATAGAGCCATTTGGATTGTTCTTTTTCTTTAATTTAAAAAACAAACAAACAAACAAACAAACAACAGTCCTGTGTCGGCAAACATATTCATCCCAGAGTCAAAGTCAATAACCCATTAAATGGATTAAAATTGCCTCTTCACTCATCCACTATGCACTTATAGACAGAAAACAGCTCCTTGGTTTCCATCACAAGGACGCAGTTGGTAAAGTACGTGTCAAAGTGTTTCACTCTCTAACACACGCTCCCACACAGAACAAGAACCATGCTACACACCACGCACTGAACTTCGTGACTCACAAAGAGAGAGAAAAGGAGAAAAATCCCATCTAGAAGGAAATCTTAAGCAGATGCATAGAAGCAGGAAAATCCCCCCCGGATAAGCCGTTATGGTGTGAAAAGCTCTCTCTGGTTATGAGCTGAGAACACACTGCCTTTATTAAACATGGGTTTCATCTGTGACAGATCTAGAAAGGTATTTCAGAGCTGCACCACAGGTTACGCCTCACTCAAATCCCCCCTTTACAACATATTCATTGCATTTAAACCGTGGTGGCAGAGAAATAAGATGAGACGCATGCCTTAAATCTTGCCCTCGGTATTCCAGGTTCACGCTTGACATCGTATTTACTACTTGATATGTGGTCAGTGCACACCTGAGCTCTAACAGGCTTACATTTCTCACCAGTGTCGCATCCACTGGATCTTCTCAGCATCCGTTTTGAGCAAAGCTAAGGTACAGTCACACCAGAGTAACCCTTAAAGTGTAAAGGCCACTCGTTTCTATCATATACAGACACAGACATAATTGTTGGCACCCTTCTGTTAAAGATAGAAAAACCACAATGGTCACTGAAACAACTCGAAACTGACAAAAGTAATAATAAATAAAAAAAAATACTTAAGATTAACTAATGAAAATCATTTCTTTTAAATTAGGGTTCAAACAAATTATTTTAAAATACAAACTAATGAAACTGGCCTGGACAAAAATGTTATCCTCAATGTTATGTTTGACAATGAGACTTCTGCACCTGTCAGCAGGTCTATTGGCCCACTGCTCGTGAGCAAACTGCTCCAGCTGTCTCAGGTTTCAGGTCCTTCCACAGATCTTCTGTAGGATTTAGATCAGGGCCACTTCAGAATAGTCCAATGTTCTGTTTTTAGCCGTGTTTGGGTCATTGTCCTGTTAGAGGACCCGTGACCTGCGACTGAGACAAAGCTTTCTGACACTGGGCAGCGTGTTTCTTTCTTTGTGTGCTTCATAGAGCTGATGATTGGCCCAAAAGCTCCAGTTTAGTCTCGTCTGTCCAAAGGACGTTCTCCCAGAAGCTCTGTGGCTCGTCAGTACGCATGTCAGCAAATTCCAGTCTCACGTTTTATGATTGGCTTTCAGCAGTGGCGTCCTCCTTGGTCGTCTTCCTTTAAGTCCACTTTGGCTCAAACAGTAATGGATGGTGCGATCTGACAGTGATGTACCTTCACCTTGGAGTTCACCTCTGACCTTTTTAGTAGCTGTTCTGGGCTCTTTGGTTACCAGTTATATTATCCGTCTCTTCAATTTGCCATCACTTTGTACCACATCTAGGGAGGCTGGCTGCAGTCCTGTGGACCTTAAACCTCTGAATAATACGTGTGCAGCTGCAGTCACAGGAACATCAAGCTGCTTGGAGATGCTCTTTAGCCTTTACCTTTAACATGCTTGTCAATAATTGTCTCTCTCATCTCCTGAGGCAGCTCTCTCCTCAGCTTTCTGTGGTCCACGTTCAGTGTGGTTCACACAGTGACCACCTTTGACCCTTTAAATGGGCAGACTGACTGATTACAGTTTAACACGTCTCTGTGGTCAACTTATTTTCAATCTTTTCTAGCGGCACCATCATTTTTGTCCAGGCCAGTATCATTAGTTTGTATTTTAAAATAATTCTGTTGAACCACAATTCAAATGCTCCACAGCTCCTCACAGAAAAGTAGCGCAGAAATGCAGTTCATTTGTTTGGATTTTTCTCTCTCACTTCCTGCAGATTGACCTTGTGATTTCAGGGTACACGATGGAATGAAATGCTCTTGATGAATTACTGCTTGATCCCTTAAATATTTACTCAGAACGTCAGATCAAAATGTAGAACTTGCAAAGCTAGCGATTTCCAGCAGCGCTGAAATGCAAAAATTGAAAAACAGAAACGGGTCACATCAAATCATTATTTATGTTTAACTGAAAAATCAGATTCAGATTCAGTAAAATTCTGTAGAACATGGCATTTTTAATCAGAAACCTCTCATCACCCCCTCTGACCTCAGCTTTTGACTGTTAATATCAGACCATAAAGACATTTGTGTAGCTTTTAATAATCATTTTGGAATCCTTGTGTAATTTGTTTGACAAAATATAATTAATGCCATAATTTGTAAGCTGATTATTGTAATACGCCCAGTGAAAGACTAGTGACCAGTTCATGGCGGGCCACACCTCTCACCCTGTGACAGCTGCTATAGGCTTCAGCCCCCCCGCAGTTATAAAAAATGGATGAATGACTAGCTGGATGGATAGATTAGGTAACCTCATCCCCATGCTTCTGTAAATGTCTTAGAGTTATAATCTACTAGTTATAATGGCATAGAATAGTAATAAGCTTAAATCCTTCCTCTTTGTGCACTAGTTATTTTTAGCAAGCATTCTTTTGCCACTCTTGTTTTTTAATGACATGTTTCTGAAAAGCTGCAACTGTTTACAAACAGTGAACAAAATGTTCTGGGAGCTGAGCCATAAAAATCAGAACCCGTACTTGATTTAAAATTCCTTGATCTTCAGTTCCAGATCATATTTTCAGAAATGCCCAGACAGGCTGCGGTGCTGCCGGTTTTAGATCCCTGCCTGAAAATCTTGCTTGGAGTTAACCGTAAACCTCACACAGAGAGCAAACATCAATTTCTGTCTCAACCTTGCCTGTCTTTGTTGTGGGAAAACCATCACGAGGGATGAGAGATGGGCCTGCTGCTATGACTGAACAGTTTTCATCAGTTTTCAGTCGAAAAGTGCAGAGCGTCTTAGCAAGAGAGCAGCGCAGGTGAAGAGCGAAATCAAGGCCACGCACATCATTTTTCAGCACTCCCAGGGTGAGAGCGTCAGCGTGGGCTTCTGCTGTACCAGCCTGAGACATCTGAGGGACAATATTTATTCCTGAGCACAGAGTTCATTAAAAACACAATCGTTTTTTGTCCGCACCAAAACAATATTCACCAGTTACCCCCCCGTGACTATGTCCACTTCGCAAACATTACAGTCAAGTTGAAGGATCACTGCGGTTCTCAGTCGGCACCCACTCAGCAGCCTAAAGCAACACTGGAAAAGATCCAGAGTACTCACAGAGGTACAAGTACAAGGAGGCACAAAGCAGCTTCTTTCAGCGTGATCTAAAAATAGCATCCGTGCTGAAAATGCTGCAGAGGTGCATGAGAAGATACTCTTGAAGGGAAATCAGCCCAATTTAAATGAGATTTTGATTTATAGAGGTCAATTCCTGGAATGATTTGATCCAATACGATCGTGCTTTGGTTTTATAACGGTATCATTGTATCGCATTTGGTAGGACTTAGAATAAGGACGGTCTGGTTCTCAGATCACAGAAGTTGAGAAGTTTTCCAACTTTTTCCCCCTAATTGTACCTAAGTTAGAGCTTTCAAACCACCCAGGATTGTCCTCCAAAACTCTATTAAAGCACAATAAGTTCATCATAGACGTGGCTGTATGTGAATTCTCCTCTGGTCCAAGCACACCCTCAGCAAGCTTGGCTTGGCCTTTTGAAAGCTATACTGGGACTTTGGGACTCCGGAATCCAGTCTGGTCTGTAAGAGCTCACAGACAGAACTACTGTATCTCAGCGAAGTCTGCACTTTCCCCAATATGTGCAGATGACCTCGGGATTTAATATCCTTATTTGCCTATTTAGTTCAAGACACGCAGTCAATGCCAAAGTTGTTAAGGCAAAGCAGTGATTTATTTAACCAATTAAACTTGGGGATAATTAGGTGGAGACAATGAGGGAGCTGGGTTGGAAATTTGTCCAGTATGCAGAGGTTAATGATAATCCTCTCTGAGATAAGTGCTATGTGACCAATGGGAGTTCAGACGGGAGTGCCTGTTCCAGGAGACATCACTAGGGTCTCTGAAGTGCATAAATTAGAACTGGCCAAGTCTTTGGCTGATATAATGTAACTCCCAAATGACACGCTCATTACTGTAATATCTCCTCTACAGTGTAATGCACCCTTCTTCTCATTTGATCATGTTTATTTCAACATGAATAGCTCTCATGTTTTTCTTTCTGTTTTGCAGCAAATGATGAATAATGGAACATGAAAACACAATTATTCTGTCACTGCGCACGGTGAGTATGGATTAATTCAATACAGAGAGACGAAGCCTTCAGCATCGTAGAGCCGACTAACTAAACATCTCCAGCTTGCTTTTGCAGAGTTCAACATTATGGACAGAAGTGTGCGTAAAATGAAATAATCAAACAAATCATGTGGTAATTTTTCCTGCATTTATTCCTTCCGTGGAATTTTAGGTAATCAAAATTAGTGAAATAATAATAGCTAAACTACAAAATCAGTATCAGACGCAATCATATTCAGAGATCGGGTCGAAGTTTAAGTTACTCTTACATAATCAGAATTAAAAGCCAATTATAGTGTTTAAAATAATAGTGGGTAATTTAATTCATTAGCTGACAAATGGGCAGCATCTTTCCAGCTGTATATTATCACTGCTGCAGTGGGCTGAAAGCCTGACATGCTTTATTTGGATTTCAGCAGCGCTGTGTGGTTTGATGGTGATCCATTTTTGACATTATGTAAATGTAAATGGCATAAAAATCACCAAATCAGCATGCAGGCTCCTAAATTGTGCTGCTGATAAAGAAACCTTAGCTAGCGAGTTGTTACAGAGTCACTTTTGATGTGTAATTTAAAATCCTCTACGCATTATGTTTATTAACAGGGCCCTGAAACATTTAAGTAGGTCAACATGTGCCCCTGGCTCATCCATGTGGTCACTATATCCAACTTTATGCAGGGTTATGTAATGTCTTCTTTACTTTGTACCTGCAGGGGCAAAATATATACACAACACTGCATATACATTGTTAATTAGCTTATAAATGTTGTGTTGTGTTACCTGTTTCATGTGCATACCTGCCCCTAAATAAAGCTGCACCCAGACTCAGAAAGAAGAGAGTGTGGATGCAGACTGTTGGGTACCCTCATGGATCTCTAAATGGATTCGGTGAATCAGATCTATCTGTCTCATAGGCCCATTTTCTCTATGAAAGGCTTGCTGAGCATAAGTAGTGGATTGCTCCCACCTGCTTGAAAAACAATTTGTGGCCCAATCTGCAGAAGCTCCAAAACTGTGTCTCAAATTGTTGTTTACAACTAAGAGTAAAATATGACATTGACGAGCAGACTGATGGAGTGCTCTCAGTACTGACAGCGCTCAAACCCTTTACCTATGGTCATGAGGAGCCAAATGGATCATCCATACAGATAAACAACAACAACAAAACACATATGACTGCTCAGCAAAGTACCCAGGCTGTCAAGTTTGTGGATGACACAGCAGAGGTCAGATGCATCGCTAACAACAATGAGTCCAGCTACAGGCAGGAGGTGGAACAGCTGGAGGGTTGGTGCAGAGAGAACAATCTCTCCATCAATGTGACAAAAACAAAGGAGATGATTGTGGACTTCAGAAGGGTCAGAGACCCCCCTCCTCCCCCTGCACATTGGAGGATCTGCAGTGGAAGTGGTCCCCAGGTACAGGTTCTTGGGGTTACGCCTGAGTCTGGTCAGGAAGGCACACCAGCGCCTCTACTTCCTCAGGAGGCTGAGGCACGCTGGACTCGGAAGCTCGGTCCTCTCCTCATTCTACAGATGTGTGGTGGAGAGCATCCTGTGCTCCTGCATCACTGTGCGGCACAGAAGCTGCTCTGCAGCAGAGAAGAAAGCTCTGCAGAGGGTGAAGGCTGCACAGAGGACTGTTGGAGCCAGCTTCTCCACCACCACGGACATTTACACCTCCAGATGCAGGAAAAGGGCCACCTGCATCCTGAAGGACCCCACACACCCAGCACACACACTTTTTGTTCCCCTCCCCTCAGGCAGGTGGCTGAGGAACATCAAGAGCAGGACCACCAGACTGAGGAACAGCTTCCTCCCTGAAGCTGAAAGACTGTTGAACTCTGGTGGGGGTGTAGCTGCACTGCTCTTACACAACTGTGTGTACATTCATGTTGCTGTTGCACACACTTACTGCTGCTGTCATTGCACAAGTCACTGCTGTGGCACCACGTGTCTCTGCATGCCATATTTATTTTTATTTACCTTGGAAGGTGCACACAGGTGTATATATTTGTGTGGGAGTGTGTGTGTAGATATAAAGGTATGCATACTTGTATATGTGTGTGTGTGTGTGTGTGTGTGTGTATATATATATTTTTTTTCTTATTGTTACTTATATTTATATTTATTCTTCTTTAAATCACTGAAACTGTCATAACGATTACATGGGCAACACTATGATCTGAGGACAGAATTTCGTTCCACTGCATTCAAATGTGATGCGAATGACAATAAAGAATCCTTGAATCCTTGAAAAGAGCTGCAGCTCCATTCCAGGGGACTCTGGTCATAATAAAGCACTAATAAGTGCACTGACAAACAAGGCTGCTACCAGTGTTCACTCAGCATTAGTTCAAAGGATGTCTACACAAGAGACCAGCAGCAAAGTTGTGACCAGAGGCCACAGAATGACAATAAAACTTAGTGCCTTGTAGCAACAACAGGAAAAATAAACATTGGCAACATAAAGTGGGGACAGCACAAATTAAACATATAAACTTTAAAACGAGCAGTTGAAGGCACTATGTATGTACGGGAGTGAAAGATATTGCTGAAAGTTTTTAAAGTTTGCCGGTCTTGAGCTTTCAGATGTGTGTTACCACAATTCCATAATCTTCTCAAGATTGGAAGTCCGAGTAAATTCAACCCAAGGTCACACTGTGCTCAAAGAAACTGCCAAAAAAACCCAAGAGCTACATTTCAAACTCTACAGGCCTCGAATGTTAGTATGTTAAACATTAAAGTTCATGATAGTACATTTAGAAAAATACTGAACATGGCTCGTTTGGAAGGATTGTCAGGAGAAAGCCTCTTCTCTCTAAAAGAAATATGGCAGCAAGGCTTACTGTAGGTTTCTAAAGCTGCATCTGAAAAAAACAACAACACAGGACTTCTGGAATAATGCCCTTTGGACAAAGTGGAGATGTTTGGCCACATTTGGTGAAAACTAAACACAACATATCAGTACACCAACTGTCAAACACAGTGGTGGTTTTGCACTATGGGCATTTTAGAATCACCAGTTAACCTGACCTCAGTAACTGCATGTCTTTGGACTGTGGGAGGAAACCCACGCAGACTCCACACAGAAAGGCCCTGGCCAGAGTGGATTTGAACCCAGACCTTCTTGCTGTGAGGTAACAGTGCTAACCACCGCACCACCGTGCTGCCCCAACCTGTTTACTGTAATTCAGTTCATTTTTATTTATATAGAAACAAATATGAACAACAGTCACCTCAAGGTGCTTCATGTTGTCATGAAGAGACCCAACAATAATTAGATTAGATTAGATTAGATTAGATTAGATTAAACTCAGGAGAAAATCCCAACAATCAGAAGACCCCCTATGAGCAAGCACCTGGTGACAGTGGGAAGGAAAAACTCCCTTTTAACAGGAAGGAACCTCCGGTAGAACCAGGCTCAGGGAGGGGCAGCCATCTGGGGGTGAGGGGAGAGAGACAGGACAAAAGACATGCTGTGGAAGAGAGCCAGAGATTAATAACAATTAATGATTAAATGCAAGTTGGTGTGAAACACATAGAGTGAAAAGAGATGAGTGAAAAAGAAACTCAGTGAATCATGTCATTGATTTCAACATTCCCAAATCCAGCCAGCCGGGTACTTATTGTGTAATACTTTCCGTATTGAGTTGCAGGATGAGAAGGCTGCTGTTGTGGCTGTCTTAAACATCATTGAGCTTTCTCCCCAGAGGAAAAGTTGGCCCACAGTTGGGCACGCTCAAGCTCCAATGCGGCAGACAGTGGCAGTTTTTCCTTCTGCTCCGCACATCCTCTGTGAGCTTGAAGGTCACTCTACCTAGAACCTGCAGCAGATAGAGAACCAGCTCTTGTGCCACTATGGCAAGCTCGCTGAAGCAAAACAAGGACTACTGTCAGAAGCCGCAGCCCAAGAAAGTGGGGCTGGAAGTGTGACGATTGTGAAAAGAGAGGAGTGAAGAAGAAATGCTCCGTGCACGATCGAAGGCTTCCCATCATGCACTGAGCAGCCTGGGCCTATTGCAGCATAAATTGCTGCTTCGGGGTGACCTGATCTAGACCGAACTGGAAGCTTTATCAGAAATGAAAGTCTAATGTTAAAAGCAGCGAGGCTGTGTGTCCTCCAAACCCTGACTGGAAGTTGTTCGACACAAGAGCGGCCTGAAAGCTGAAGGCTCTAACTCCCATTCTACTTTCAAATATCCTAGGAGTTACAGTAGGGTGTAAAAGGCTGAGAGTCAGGCTTTCAAGTAAATTAAAACTCTGTCTGGGTCTTTGGCTGATTAACAAGCTAAAGTGGAAAAATTGTTGCCATACTGTACCTCCTTCTCCTCCTCTTTGGGGATTCTGATAGTTAGTGTGACTCAGCGGTGCTGATTCATTTACACTAACATATCATCCTGCTGTAACCAGTTCTCCCTAAGGCAGAATAAATCAACATGTTGCTCAATTCATAAATTATTTACTAACAGGGATTAAAAAGAGAGACTTAATGTTAAGTAATACACGTCTAACTGTTTTACTCTTTGGTGCAGTTGAGAATCTTATATTGTTCTTTCTTTGTGATTTTTTTGTTTGATTTTTGGTGAACACAATCAGCAGTGGTTGCTGGAGGCTGTAGCGTCACATTTCTCAGAATAAAGTTGAGTGTTGTCCTCGGCAGGTGTGTCACCACGTGGGGAAAATCAGAGGTGGCAAAAGTACAGACGTTCCTTACTTACTGTAAGTAGAAGTACATATTCTTGTGTTAAAAAAAAGTACTGAATCAACTACTTTACTCAAGTAAAAGTGAAAAAGTACAGGCTCTGAAATGTACTCGAGAAGGTAAAAAGTAGCTTTTTGAAGTACATTTCTACAAGTTATTTTGGTGCAAAGCTAACTGAAGCTCATGCTATATTAATAATAGAATAGATGGGAATACTATTTTTTTTTTTTTACTTTGCCTCCACACCTAAACAGGATAATGATTACAGTCAAAGGTTAGAGTGGGATTCACAGGTGGTCTAAGATTGGCTGTAGTGGCTCAGTGTGGGAAAAGCTCACAATAATTTCTGTTACGAGCTCCAATAGATTTTCTTTGTGTGCAGGCTGTGATCAGCTGACCTGTGCTGCTGCTCCTGTGAGGTTTACTGCTCTTTGTAGATTTGCACAGCTGAATCCAACAAGATGAAACCTTGTTTTTACTGTAACTTCACCACAGTACAATAAACTAACCTGCACCAAACTGCCTGCATGCAACCTCTGAATAACACCTCAGTTATACCTCAGTTTGTTTTGCAGGACATTTCAAAATATGAAAAATGTAACTTCACATCATTGACAGATTCAAAATCTGATTTTAAGAAATGAGGACATTACATGTAAGCTTTACATTTCCAGTGTATCAAACGTCACTGAGCAGTCCTCACCTTTAAATCCCACCTCCCATCTTTCTTACATCTTCTATGTCTGAGTGAAGTTACTGTAGCTCTCATTCTTTTCTCGCTGGGAAATACAGCAGCTGCACCGTAAAGTACAGATACTCAAAAATTCTACTTGAGTACAGTAACAAAGTATTTGTACTTTTTTACTTCCCACCTCTGTGGAAAATTGATTCAAACATGAACATATCAGCGGTGTATAGTGGGGGCTTCTGTTCAGGGCGACGCTTCTCCTCACCATCATCCAGCCAGCCCGGTTTCCCAGCTGTTAGGGCCCGGGGGACAGCTAACGGTGGCTAAGCTACCTTCACAATGAGCACAAACACACCAGCAACTTTACAGAATGCTGGACAAAGAAAAGAATTAAGGTGCTGCAATGGCCCAGTCAAAGTCCAGACCTGAACCTGATTGGGAATGTCTGCAAACCTCAATGAACTAAAAGTTGTACAGAAGAGTTGGCCAAACTTCCACCACAGCAAAAAACTGATAAAATCATGTTTGCATCAAGTTATTGCGGCTGAAGGCAGTTCAACAAGCTGTTGAATCGTGGCGTGTGCTTAGCGGTTCACAAGACTGTTCTTAATTCTCAAGAATGTTGTGCTTGAGAATGCTTGAGAATTTGGGTAGTGGCCTGGCCAAGGAAAGCAGATCAAGATACAATCTGGGCACCTGCCGTTAGAGCTTTTCCAGGCAATGCTGTAAGACAAATAGGTATGAGACCCCGGTGTAGATGCAGAACACTGGATGTGGATCCCAGCTGGCCTTGCAGTGCAACTGACTGAACTAGAAACGTTGTTTGGGAAGCATACTTCAGTCAGCCTGATAAGCTTAGCCAGCAGTAGAAAATAGATCATGTCCTACTGTGTATACAGTTACACAGGATTTTTCATACCCTCGTGATAAGGTAAGGACACACATGCAGATATTTACTGCCCAAAAACTTGTTTTTATTTCATCAAAGAAGGATTAAAACTTACCTCAATTAAACAGCCTGAGCAAATGAGAGGAACTCAACATATATACTAGCAGAGCCATTAAAATACAAAAGGGGAAAACCACAATAACCAAACTCAACACTGCCATCAGCTCCGCCCTCGGCCTCCTCTTTTATCCAATCAGGAAAGACCAGAGCAGCAATGCCAAAACAATGTAAACCAAGTGTCCATCCTCTCATTTAAAATACAGCGTGGTGTCATAAAGTGTGTTGAAACAAATGAGCTGAATTATGTATGTAACTCCAGCAACAAAGCAAAAATGAATTTTAATATGATAATGGTGTTGTAGAGTGTAAAAGCTGATTCATGTGCTGAGTGCAGCAGATAAGTATCACCAAACTGTTATTTCAGTTGTGTTGTTGCTGCTACAACCATCACACTGACTAATCCCATTAAGTACAGTTGAAATCATTAATACATAGTTTAGTAGTCGTCATACGCCTAAAACTTTCAGCCTTTACACATTTTTTATGTTTTGTTTGATTGCAGAGGATAGCAGGACTTTTTACTTGCTCTTGCTTTGTAATACAGATGCTAATTACACTCTCTTGTTGTCCTTACCTTAGCAGTAAAGCACTATTGTGTGCTAATGTCTTAGCAAACACGTCAGAACCTCATCCCAGCTGCTGAGGATCTGCAGTATTAGCACCTCTACAGACTACAGTAAGCGGTGAGTCACCGCTTTAACCAAATGAAGAGCGCACACACCCTGGTTTTCCTGTTACATACTTTGCAAACGAGCATAATCACCACTTAAAAGAAACAGATGGATTTGAGTTAGAGCAGACAGGTGAGTAAGGAAGCGATCATGCTGCAGACATACATCATGAGTGCATCAGCCACTGTTACATTTCAAACACAGGTTTGAACTGGCCTGAAATAAAGGGAAAAATCAGACCTGGATTCCATGCTGTGGGAAAAAAACTGACATCATGTGTTTTGTATTACTCAGATAAACAGGGCGTGCCCGTCTGCTCATGATGACGGGTTATGCGATGCTCTGCTGAGTACTGATCTTCAACACACACACACTCTCAGTAGTATATGCAAATAGCAAACTCATAGCGAGCACGCAGACACACACGCACACACACAGGGGGAGGGAGCGCTAGCCACAGGTGAAAAGAGCAGCGCACTGGGCTTTTTAACTAGGTCTGCATTAAGCTGTGAAAATGTTCCACATTATCATTTTCAGGTCAGCTGAAAACAGCTGCATCTTCTCTTCTTTGTCCTATTTACGCTCAAAGAACAAAGCTGCAGTAAACATCTGGTAAGGTGCGAAAAAGAGCAAAACTATTATTTCATGGTTGGGCAATGTCTGAGCCACGACACAGCCACATCTGCAATACCTTTATAAACGTAGCACAAAAAGTGGGGAAATTTGTGTCTGCTCAATGATTTCTTTGTTGTAACAATGCTTTTTGGCAATAAATCTCATACTGCTTGAAAGTCTGTTTCTTTACCCTTAAATGGAGCCACTTTGGAAAGGAAAATGCATTTGAGGGTTGAGCCCGTGAAAAACGTGCCAGATTTTCTCTGCCAGTGCCAAACAGCTTATTCTGCTATTGACTCTTGTTTGGTGCCATTTATTGGATTGGATGATTGATTGACTCTGGCACAAACAGCCAGCTGATCCCACAAGTGTTCAGTGGTGTAAAGTCAGGACTGCAGGCAGGCCAGTGCATCCTATCCACTCCCAAACTCTGAAGGTAGTCTCTGATAAGCCCCGTTCTCTGGGGGCGAGCGTTTGGTCCCAGACTGTGGAGATATGGGATTCCCACTGGTTGCAGAATCTCTTCTCGATATTGTTCCGCATTGAGATTGCCTCCAGTGATGACAAGCCTGATTGTCAGCAACTGGGGTACCAGAAACTCAAAACAAGAGTCAACAGCAGATAAGCTGTTTGGCACTAAATCAGAATTACTCAGGCCGACACAGCAAACACGGGTCATACTGGCAGGGCTGCGGGGTTTGAACTTCAGGTGGGTGAACAGATTGGTGGTGTTGCTGGACGGTGCATTTATGTGTTCATTACCTTGCCGTCTTGTCCCGGTGTTTTCTATGCAGTGCCGGCCGATAGAAACCAATAAAATGCTGGAGCTTTTGTCCCTCCCGAGTCCTCGCTCTTTGCGGTCAGTTGTTTTCGGGTGCAAACATATTTGTCCCTCTAGTTTATCAACCTCTCTGCTTATTCCCTCACATCCATTCCAGTAGTTTCAGCAATCTCCCTCCAGGAATCTGCTGACATTTGTGAGTCCGTATATTATACTGTGATGATTATTCCTTATACTGAGATGGTGATTGTTATTGGGATCTTCTCTGGATGAAATGATAGGCCTGATCACATGATCATGATTGATCATGGACAAAAACAATATCTATCATTTGCCATGGTTCCCAGGCTGGTCAGAGGCTCTTCTGGTTGTGTATATATCTTCCACTCACCTTTTACCTCCAAGGCTCACCTGGACTCCGCTATGATCTTCCAGTTTGTACTTTCTTACCTGTATTTTCATCCCTGATTTTTCCCAAGTGTTCTCACTCTCTGAAAGAAGCCCCTCCATTGATTCCCTGCTGGACCATCGACCCTCAGAAACAATCACTCTTTACTTATCAGGACCTTGCAAGTGAGCGCAGACACTGCATCATCACTGACATACTGCACCTCCATTATGAATCACCCCAGTAAACTCTCATCCCCTCTCTGGCACATCTCCCTCCTGTGTTTCTGATCAGTGTCTTAAATTCTCTCACGTCCCCAGTTCATGTATTATTCCTTGTTTTTCCAATTTGTAAATAAATCTTTACAGTTAGCAGAGTTGATGGTGTCTGGATTGAGCTTTAGAGTCCTGGAAGCTAAGTTTGCCTTGATTGCCAGAAAACCATTCTGATGCATTTCAGTTCATTTCTTGCCTGAACATGTGAACATTGCAGCGTTCATCAGAGTGGTGTGTTAACAGCTCCATAATACAGGAAGCTGGAACTGCAAAACAGTTTTCAGAATGATTTCACCTCATTGTTTCCCACACTCATATTTTACTTTCTATTTTAGCAAACAGTCAGGTGTGTTTGCAACTTTGTTATTCATATTTATTTTTTCTCATCATAAACAAAAGGTCCCTGGTTCATAACTAGGAGGAGCCACAAATCCCTATGGGGGCATCCAACAACAAAAAATCATTGTTGTTATTGATTGATATTGATTTAAACAGTCCCCTACCTCTTATTTTGAAACTTCAGTCTTTCCAGTCCAGCTAGCCCAGGTTCTTATTGTGTCATGTTTCCCTGTTGAGCTGATGAATGAGAAGGCTGCTGCTGTGGCCATCCTCGACACCATTAAGCTGCTTCCCTGGAGATAATGTTGTCCCACAGTCGGGCACACTCCAGCTCCACTGTCTTGGAACGCAGCAGAAAATTGCAGTTTTTCTCCTGCTCTGGACGTCCACTGTGAGCTTGAGGGTCACTCTACCCGGAACCCGAGCATATGGAGAACTAGTTTATGTGCCACTATGGTGAGCTCCTGGAAGCAAAGCAAGCACTACTGTCAGCAGCTGCAGCCCAAGACAGGAAGTGTCGTGATCATTTATGACATTTACAACGCATTTGTAAATTTACCAGGCAGAATGTGCACTTGCTGGGAGAGGTGGACAGGGAAGTCCTGGGAGAAATGGACTCTTCCCTTACCTGCTGCAGAAAATGTTCCGTCAACAGCTCTCAACCTTCAGGCAACCAGTTTCTGTTGGTCCACCTACACCAGCCCAGACAAAGAAAGGAAGTGCTGAGGGAGGAGGAGCAGCATGCTGACTCTCAGACACAAAAGTAGATTTCCTGACTGTGGGACTTCCTGAACACCTCACAACAACAGTAACACACACTGAGACCTTTCAGAACATTTAACTGCTCAGCCTCCTTTTTTCTTAATCGAGAGATAATAATCAAGCATTCATTCCAAGCACATTTGCAAAATTAGCCCAATATGAACAAAAATGATTATCTGCTCCTTATGCCAGCAATTAAAATAATTATTTTTTATTAATCCTTTATTTATACAGGAAAAATCTCTTGAGACTTAATGTCTCATTTACAAGAGAGGCCTGTTGTATACATCAAAAAGACATACAAACAGTGATAATACAATCTTCTTAATAAAGTAAATAAAATACTTAAATAAATTAAAGTGTTATAAGTGATAAACATCCAACAGTATCTGGTAATGGTTATAGTAGGCACTGGCTTTGTACCCCCATTTTCTACCATGCACTGAGTTTCTGTTACTTTGTTTTTATGTTTGTAGCAACCAGTTAAACCCATGAAAGCTGATACTTTAGTAAACTCAAATATTGGATGCATTTATTCATCTTATTTTACAAAGATAGGAAAGCACCTAATGATGCCGTATACATTGAAGAATGATTCCCAGTCAAATTGGTTCCAGAGATATGATAACATTATCAATTTCCATAACACAAAGCAGTGATCAGTAATCCTTCAAGCTTAAAGCTACAGCATAAAAAGTATAAACAGGAGGTTTTGTACTGTAGAGCAAATAACAGGACTAACATGCTGCATGCTGCACATGCACAAAAAACAAAAAATATAACATTAAAGGTTTAAGATTATTTGTGTGTCTGTAAAGATAGACCGCCAGGTCTATTATTCAAACGCTGAGAGTTCACACAGTTTTGCCTCTTCATGCTACCGCCTTGGGATTTAAGATTAATCAATCAACAAACAGGTTTAACAAAAACAGTGCATCAAAGACTGAATAAAAAAATGAACAAATAAACAATAACATAAAAAATACAGAGAGCCTTCAGCTTTCAGGCCCCTCTTCTGTGGAACCAGCTCTCAGCTTGGATTCAGGAGACAGACTCCGTCTCTATTTTTAAGATCAGGCTTAAAACTTTCCTTTTTGATCAAGCTTATAGTTAGGGCTGGATCAGGTGACCCTGAACCATCCCATAGTTATGCTGCAATAGACCTAGGCTGCTGGGTGTTCCCATGATGCACTGTTTCTTTTCATTCACCTCCTTTTGCTCTGTGTATACACCACTGCATTTATTCATTAGTTATTATTAATCTCTGGCTCTCTTCCACAGCGTGTCTTTTGTCCTGCCTCTCCCCCCTCGGCCCCAACCAGTCACAGCACGTGGCTGCCCCTCCCTGAGCCTGGTTCTGCTGCAGGTTTCTTCCTTTTAAAAAGGAGTTTTTCCTTCCCACTGTCGCCAAATGCTTGCTCACAGGGGGTTGTATTGTCTTTGCCTTAAAATATAAAGCACCTTGAGGCAACTGTTGGGATTTGATGCTATATAAATATAAAGTGAATCACTATCTCTCTCTCAGTTTTGTACACTTAAGCACAGCTGCTTATTATTTCAATCTATAACATGCTTTATTTTTCTATATATTTACAAAGCAAACAGCAATCAGTGAAATCAGCACAAACTTTATTCCACATGAAGCTGCAGCCTTCGAATGCTGTAAATGCTCTGGGAGCCCCGGACACGCTACTTCCTCTGGAAAGAGAGTCGAGCATTTCAAAGACCAGCACTGCACCTCAACCAACTCCTGGTGGAGATCATGTTGCAGCTAAACATGAACGGGGACGTTAGGTGCAATTTCAGTGGCCTGAAAATAAAAGCCATGTATTTTTTACCTAAAGTCAGACACCCTGTTGTGGTTTCCTAAACATAGCCCATGGGAACTTTAGTGTTTGGGTACGTGAAATTATTATTTATACTGATGTTATTCAGTGTTATATAAAAGAGGAGAAAATTAACAAATTGCTGGTGATTTTGTCCCAGCTAAAGCTTTACAATCAGTGGGCCAAAATAGAATAATTGTGCTCAGTAATGTCTTTTTTATCTACTGTATACTTGTGTGATTGTGGTGCCATACAGAAACTCAGGCGGTATCAACTTCGCTTAGACTCGTCCTCTGGCGATCATTAAAAACTTAGATCATCTCTCAGAGCGATCTGGCCTGTAGTTGTTGAACATTATTGGTAGAAAGTGTTGGATGGACAGAGCAGCTCATCAGCCAGCAGTAACCAACATCCCTTCTTTCACATCTATCTGCTATGTGATATTTCCTCAGAGGGGAGTATCACACCTCTATGGCCTAAAAAAAAAAAATACAGCTAAAAGCACAACACCCTTTCAAGCTTCTTTTTATGTTTGTTTTACTAGACAGTTCACAGTGTCTAGAGATTTCAAGCTAAATTGGGAAATACAGAAACAGAGATCAGAAGCTGAATTTGTATCTCAGATGTTACAGCCAACTGGGCCATTAGAGCCCGTCTACTACAACATATATTTGCTGTTACAGTTCAGCTGTATTTTCTAAACGTAGTGTTTGGCCAGAAGGACAACCACACAACAGCCTGCATGGAGATTCTGGACCCTGCTGCTCCTTGAGTTCTTGGCCAATGAGTAGGTGAATAAACACTTGAGTGGGTTTTTAGTATTCTCCAGGAAAACATGACCCAGAATAAAATCCGATGGGAAGGAATGGAAGCTACAGCATCAGTGTCTATATCTGAGGGTGCTCTAATTCTTGTGATGACAAACTGCAGGTAGAAATAAAGTTGACAGGGATCTGATGGGATGTCTGAGCTGCTTAGCGCTGCGAGACATCAAAAAGACAAATGATTGCATGTGACAGATGTCGGTGTGGGATATGTGGTATTCTAAAGAAATGAGCGTGCATTGCATGGAAGATAAGTTGGGACGGAGTGAGGAGAAAAAATTATCTGTTTGCCTTTGTGAGATTATCTCACGTAGGCATGTTACAAATGTTACTCCAAGCTGAAATCATGCATGTGTGTTGAAGCATGTGTTTATTTCCTTACTTATACTATCTTAATTAATCTGTCCAACTCAAA
>JAVDPK010000440.1:13078-34060 GCA_034780415.1 Cichlasoma orientale | reverse complement strand
ATGGATGGATGGATGGATGGATGGATGGATGGATGGATGGATGGATGGATGGATGGATGGATGGATGGATGGATCTGAAACACATAAGTGTGACAAATACAAAAAATTAAAAAAAAAAAAGAAATCAGGAAGGGAGAAGAAACTTTTTCACAGCACTATAGAAAAATATGAAGCCCAGGTTTTTTTTTAGATCTTCTGATTTTGGATTGTCTTCTGCCTTTCTTTGAAATAAGACAAAGATACGTGTACTCGATCTCAGTCACACGGACAAGAGTTATTCATGTAATGTAGACATAAGCAAACTCTGGCCTACTGTGTACACTACAGCTGTTGTGGTTGAGTCTTTCACAGAGGTTTGTTTAGAGATCTAACGCCGTATAAGCTGTAGTTTAATTGTTGGAAACAATTTGCATTAGCGTGGATAAAGCCAGGACATAAAAAGGTGAGTTTCCAGTTTTATTCATAGAAGTGTGGAAATAGTCTAAAAAGTCTGTAGTCATTAAAATTTACTACACTACTACTAGATGAGAATAAAATGAGAATGAGAATCAGTGAGAATAGAATATTGTGTTCAGTTTACGGGCTCATTTTCCGACCCATTTTATTGCATCCGTCACAGCTCTGCTGTCTGCTGCACAGCTTTATTTATACATAAGGTGGTTTTTTTTTCTGTGGCTGGGCTTACAAGGGACTCAACATTTAAATGAAATTGTCACATTTCCACACTGGATCAAACAAAATGCTACAATGTTCAAAGAAAATTAATTTTGCATTTTAGAATCATAGTCTCAGTCTAACATTTTGCTTGTTCACTGGGCGTCTGAGTGAGTCTTCCTCCTCAACGTCCCATAACAGCCTTCGATAAACCCGTTACTGATTCCTCATGAAATGCTTATTGGGACAGTGGAGGGATTTATGCATGTAACATGGAAGGTTGTGGAGTTCACACTATTTCACACTGGATGTGTTTGGTGACAGCGAGCTGTAATGGACTGAAAGGTGCAAATCCATAAGGATTTACTATAGGAAGCAATAAAACTTGCTGGCCTCTTCTTTCTGGGGAAGTGTGTGTGACCCAGCTGCAGACCCTGGAAGATGGAGACGCATTTCTTTCTAAGACAGATTTCACATAATCACAAACGTGTGATTTTGTCACCTTCTGCCAAACACATTAAAATGTGGCTGCAGGTTTTACGGTTATATTTTAATATTTATCAGAAGGTTTTTTCTTTGATGGAGCTCGTCTTAGACTTAAAAATTCAAATTTACCCATCGATTGTGTTAGTTTATTCATCTTTTCATCAATATTGTTTTATTGACTGCAACAAAATCCATTCACACCTCCTCACTCATAAACTGCTTTCTCGGTTACCTGTGTCTCTCTTCAGCCTCTCTCATCACGCATAATTATTTTTAATCTTTTTAATACTTCTCTTGGCTTTTTCTTGTTTCTAGCTCAAATGCGTTTCTCTAAAAGACCATTTGGGTTTCTGTCTCTCACCCACACAGTGCTCATTTCTTTGCTCCGCTGCAAATGAAATAAACAAGCAAAGCTGCTAATTCCTATGAGCCTTCAGCATTACAATATGTGACTAGAGACTTCTCGCTTCAGTATAAAAGCCATTTACCAACACTTCAGACCCAGTGTCATGACCTGCAGCTCTGAATCTTCAGCCTCTTAAGCTTTTATTGTGCCAGCGAAGGACATAAGTTGTGCCCTGTTTCATTACCTTTATTGTTTTTGCCATTTTCTAACATTAAACTTTACAGATCAACTTCTTTATTGTGTCTTCGGGACTGTGTGAATAGCTCTGCTCCTCCTTTCTCGACATCACAGAACAGCAAACAAATCCTGCTTCCGCGGTTCTGACAACCAAGCAGAAACCAAAGTTAACGAGTTGCATATTTCCACATGCTAATTCCGTACAAATGGGCAGCGGGCATTCAACAGTGACCTCTCTCTAAGTGAAAGTACACCAACAGTATATTAATACCAGCATGAACATGCCCAGCGGCTAAATAACAGCGCTGTAACTCTATCCTCTGCAATTTAATCAAAATTATGCACTGATCGTACTTTGTATCTGTTTTCAGTGGTGAGCTTTCTAAAGGTTCACTGTGGTCAGTACAAGTTATAATTGTGTAATAAACTCAAGGGCACGTTTTCCACATTTGTCAGGCTATCTGAACATAAAGTCCCCTGACTCACACAACCAATTTTTAAATTGTAGGCTCGGTAGGCTAATTGTAGGCTAGCTGCTTTACTGAAACTCCATGCAGGAGGCAGTTCTCACAGGACTCTGGGGAGACTGCAGTTTGGATCTGGTGTGTAAGTTGCTTTTTATTTAAGCACCAAAACTTTTGATTTGGTTCAGGAAAGGGTTTCAATTTCCAAAAAAAAAGCTTTTTGTCATAATCCAAAAATGTGGCACTTGCATGATGTCTTGTAGAAGTCCAGTGAGTGGAGGCTGTCTGACTCCCAACTCGACACATCCTGATTTGTTGAGAAGCTTCGTACAGCCCCATGGGGAAAAATGCATGGGCATCCTGTCAAGGTTGGCAGGCAGTGAGGACCCAAATGCAGGACTCGAAAGGTAGACATGAACTTAAAGCAGCTTTAATGCTGAGTTCATTCACAAAACACAGAAAACTGCAGGACAACAGAGGCTCACACAACCATGAGGGAGAACACGGCAAGCACAAGGGAAGACTGAGCCAATATAGGCACACGGGATGATGAACCCTCGTGACCCTCAGGCTCAGGTTCAGACTTTGGCTCAGGTGAAGCAGGACCCACCGGCTCTGGCTCAGGTGGCTAGAGTGGCGCTTGAGACTCTGGGGACACAGGAGGCTCAGTCTCCTCTGACAGATAGAGCTGCTCAGCAGGGCTCATAGTTGACTGGGGCAGTCGCAGAGGCTTAGCTATCCTCACCCTGGAAACAGCAACGGGGGCAGGAACAGGTTCAGTCTCTGGGAAGGATGGAGCTACATAACAAAGCATCTTTGGAGAGGTAGGACCAGCTGTACAAAACACAATTTCAGAATGAGCTGGCCGGGAAACATCAACAGTCTCAGACGGGAGCTGCTCAGGCACAGAATCAGTCTTTAAATAAGCTGGCTGAGGAACCAGAAGTCTCCGGGGTGGCTGGCTCATGAACAAAAAACACCTTTAAAATTTCTGCTGGCACTGGACCCCATACACAGTTTGATTCGCTGGTTCAGAAACACAACATGAAGTCTTTTTATGAGCCGACTTAGAAACAAAACTCAGTCTCTGAAGTGCCTGGTTTACGTAGAGGAAGAGCATGAAATGAATAATCAGATTTCTTATATAATACCTTGGTAACCTTTGAAACTGTGGAAATCTGAAAATGACCCTACATGTAGGAGCAGTTAATAAAATCCTGATGCTAAATATGCTGAAAGTTTTGACAGAAGACATTGTTCATCTGTAGCTAAAACACAAACTCGTGTCTTCATCTGCAAAGCAAGAAAGCAACACAAAAATATGAATAAGTGGACAAAGTTTCGGTAAGTTGTTTGCATCTGCTTCATCTGCTTTATGCTAAGCTAGGCTAATCTCAAAGCATCGACATATGGAAATCAGATTGATCGCTTTTTTTTTTTCATCCTGCTCTCAAAAACATTTGCTCCCGAAATTTCTGTAATGGCAGCGCTCAAAACGGGCTAAAGAAAGCAGAATGAAACTCTGTATGACAAAAACACAGCACCAGTTGGAAAAGGTGTCGACATAAAGTCTAAAAATCATGAGATACTCTTCTCGACTATGCGTGGGAGCTGTCATGCTTCAAAGCCGTGATCCTAATCCTCCCTCCTCTGGCCAATAATTACCCAATCAGATGATGAGAAGAAGTGGAAGGTCCAGGGCTAGATGTGGGTTGATCCCTATAAAATTTACATAATCCCTTTTGTTTCCCTAAAAGGCAAAAAGTACTGCATGTGGAGTCAAAAGTGCACATTGGGTGTTTTAATGACAGAGAGGAGCTGAAAACTTTAGAGCTAGCCAGTGGCATCTCATTAATATATACACACGGGCTGGAGTCAGTGTTAAAGGATGACTACCTGCTCCCATATTCCACCTCAGTCAGTGCTGATGTACTGCAGCTGAAATGAGTGGTGATGAGGAAGGAGTAGATAGAGGCGAGCAGCGATTGATGTTATAATGATAGTGGGTTTCCTCCCAGGGCTGCAGCAGAGCTGTGGGTCTGGCAGAAACCTGCTGAGTACGAGGCACATTTTCTCTGACTTCGAGCACGAAGACGGCTAAATTTCTCACATAGCAGTAAGAGGCATGTAAAGTAATGCAGAGTTTCAGTGCTTATACTAACATCGAGGTAAAAACTCTTCACTGATGATCTTCAGTGAGTTTATTCTTTTGTGATGTCCATGTGCCATGTTTGACTAGGTATTTATATCTAGCTTAGCATTTAAAGTGCCTCGAGGCAGCTGTTTATTGGGATTTGGCACAATTACCTTTTAATATCTACCAGCTCCCCAGTGACCTCTTTACAGTCAGGGTCACCTGTAAGAACATGCATACAGCTCTTACAGTGACCATTAGCTTGCACCATATAGCTAGCAAATGATTTAAACTCTTAATATTGGACAGGCCAGCAGCGACCTGTTTGTGGTTAGGGTTAGCTTTACATTTACCTATCTGCCATACCCAAATGAAGATCTTATAATTGCAGGCCAATATCATGTAAGAGATATGAGACATGATCTGAAAGGTAACATCTTCTGATTCCTAAACTACGCTTGTTTACTTTGTTTTTGTTGTGTTTGTGGCTAAACTGCAGCCCAATCTAATCCCTTCCCTTAAGTGGTTTACTGGTGATGTTAAGAGGTGAGTGAGGTCAGTGGACTCAACGTATTGCTTAAATGAGATTTTGAGGTCTCTAAAATTCTTGTAAGATTATCTGATAAACAAACATTACTTTTATTAAAAGTTGTTGTTCAACACTTGTTTCTCCACACATTTAAATATTGTGGAACAACAGGGTTATTATCATAAACAGAAAGAAACATTTTAATGCTGACTCATATGCAACAATTGTGATGTCAGCCCACCATTTACTGCACAGGCACCTGATACTGTTGGTTATCTTTTGAAGACTTTTACCAAACAGTTTGAGACAGTCTGTAAAGAAATCCCCGTTCCTTCTTCGTCCTCTCTACAAACTCATCGTGGTGTTAGATTAAAAAAAGATCAAAACTGAATCGTCAGTGTGATGTTAAAACAAAACATCTTGTGGACTCGTATATATAGAACAATACTAAATATTTTAGCTACCATACCCTGATGCTCTTAAAGAGAATGACATTTAATAAGATAACCTCTTGGGGATTTTCTACACAAAAGATTTAAATGTGAAATATTTGCATCTTTTATTCTTCAGAGACTGAAACCTTTGACCATCTACTTTTTGAATCTTCCTATACTAAAGTTTTTTGGCCTGATATTAACGATTGGCTGTCATTAAAATGTAGAACATACCTTCATTTAATTATTACGATATACAGTAAAAGTCAAACTCCACACATGCACAGCTACACACATTATACAGTCACGTGATGTCTGGATTGGCTGCGCTGGGCGAATCAGTTCATTTCACTGGAGACAGTCATGGCTAGCACAGGAGTCAAGCGTAAGCTACAAACTCGCGCTTACGAGCAAAAATATGAGATTATAACATTTGCAGAAGCAAATCCAGAGAGGAAGCAGAAGCCATTGCGACAAAATTCAATATTAGACCCCAAACTGTCCGATACTTTGAAGCGTTTTGAAGAATCGGATTTTATGCGATTTACACATGACAGATTTTTTTACGAGTTGGATGAAATTCCACGGGCCATTTGAATCCGACTTGGACGAATTCTACTGTAATTAATTTTACGGACAACCTCCAAGAAACTGAGACACTGTTCAACTTGAACCTGTTTGTGGTAAATATCACACACATACTTCTAAGTTCCTTCTTTCAGTGTGTTTATATAAAATGTTACCTGTGATTATATAAGACACTGAATTTTATAGAAACAATAGAACAGCTAACATCCTTACATCGACCCATGCCTTTATGAATGTGTTTACTCTTCTGTTTTGTATAAGTTCCCCAACTCTGAAATATTATTTATGCTTAAAAAGCATAAAGCAGCGTACATTTTGTCTTTACTGTGCTTTCCTCTTCTTAATATTTGTAAATGTCTCTTGAGTCAAATGAACACAGGGCATGAACTTTAGGTGTTTTTGATATTTGCGGGGACATTAATAATGCTGAATGCCATTAGCTATGGTAATTTTGTCCGCCTCACTGCAGTGAAGTAATTTCAAAATGGCCTTTGCCTGCTAGATGTTGTTTCAAAGGAGAGGCTAAAATTAACTTTTCATCCAGACGAGAAATGCAGCAAAATAAATAAATAAAAAAAAAAAAATCAATTGGATGTTAGACAACAGATCTGGACACAGAATTTAATTTTCCCATACCGACAACAGCTTCAGCTGCATGTTAAACTGGTCAGCCTATTGTGCAGTCAGCTGATTAAAGAGCAATTGTAGGGGGGAGAAAAAAAGAGGATGTCTATTTCTCAGGGGTGGTGAGTGCCAGACAGGCAGCATGGCTAAAGGCTGTGTCTGGGTGGAGGACAGCCGCTGGACAGACTGCCCTAGGGAAACATGGGCCAAACTGGATGCTGTCAGCATTGCAGCACAGGCAGCTGGAGAAAAAGTGAAATAAAACACTTTTATGCTGCCCATCCTTCAGATTCATGGGGGCCACCTTGTTCTCTTTCATTCCATAGGAAACCCTAACTGGCTCCAGCACCCTGACGCTGAGCTTTATTTACTGGAGGCACTTTGGTAACTTGACACTGCTGCTACATTTGGACGTTGGTGATATAGGGTATTCCTAACAGTCTAATGTGTTCAGTACCTGAGCAGGGTGATAGGAGCCCCGTGGGGCCCCGTTGATCCTATTTCACATCATAAAAAGAGATTTACGGCTGAATGAGCAGCTGAAAAATTCTTTGGCTAAACTGTGTTGCCAGTTGTGCTTTGATGTCTCCACTATAATGAAAGGCCAAAACGGTTAATACTGAATTTAAAAAATACATTAAGACTTATCACTGAAATAAACAGCAACTTGACTTGAGGCCTGTTTTGTTCCTGCCATCTGAAACAAGCTGTGTGTCAACAGCCAGAAAAGCTGATAAAAAAGGACAACGACAAAGATAACGCAACCGATTTCAGAGTTTTTATTATTTACAAACGGCAGTTTCAGCAGATGCAGATTAATGGCACGGGGGATAGATGAGTTAGGGTGGGAGGCTTCTATGGCAGAGGAGAGATACACTATATTGCCAGAAGTATTCACTTGTCTGCCTTCACACACATATGAAGTCGAGTGACATCCCATTCTTAATCCAGAGGGTTTAATATGATGTCGGCCCACCCTTTGTAGCTCTAACAGCTTCAACTCTTCTGGGAAGGCTTTCCACAGGTTCAGGAGTGTTTATGGGAATTTATGACCGTTCCTCCAAGAGCGCATTTGTGAGGTCAGACACTGATGTTGGATCAGAAGGCCTGGCTCACAGTCTATCGGGCTGAGGTCAGGACTCTGTGCAGGCCAGTCAAGTTCTTCCACACCAAACTCGCTCATCCATGTCTTTATGGAGCTGCTTTGTGCACTGGTGTGCAGTCATGTTGGAACAGGAAGAGGTCATCCCCAAACTGCTCCCACTAAATTGGGAGCATCAAATTGTCCCAAATGTCTTGGTATGCTGAATGCATCCAACACTTTGAAGTGTGCTTGGTGCTATAAGGCTTGGATGCAGCTCCTTGGTCATGGAAACCCATTCCATGAAGCCCTCTGTTCTTGAGCTGAAGGCAACATGAAGTTTGGGGGTCTGTGGAATATTTAGTAGTGAGGAAATATCACAACTGGATTTGTTACACAGGTGGTATCCTATCATGGTACCACACTGAGCTCCTGAGAGCGACCCATCCTTTAACAAATGTTTGTAGAAGCACTCTGCATGCCTGTGTGCTTGGCTTTATACACCTGTGGCCATGAAAGTTACTGGAATACCTGAATTCGGTTATTTGGATGAGTGAGTGAAGATCTTTGGCACTATAGTGGATGTTAGCCCAGCAAGTCAGAGGAAAGAGAATCCACAGAAGAGAAGTCAGAAGGTTTGAATTATGAAGTAAGAATGAAGAATTGTGCTTTCTTGGCTGAGAGGGTGAACCTGTCCTTGGGAGGGGCTGCTGGTCTGGTAGTCCATGAAAAGAGTTCTTCCAGGAGGGCAGGCGTGGTGGGCATAGAAACGTGACTGCAGAGGAAGAAGTGAAGAGGAAGAGAACCAGACTACAGTCAGTAGGTAAGTTATGCAGGTGAGTGCTAATCCTCTGAGCCAGGCGAATGGAGACTGCAAACAGTGAATACACAGGTTAATGTAAAGGAGATCAAAACACGTATGAACATAATTGGTGAGCCAGTTACCACAAGGAGTAGCGGACTGTCTGATGAAGACTGGCAGCTTGAGCTGGTCCTCGAATATTGGAGGTAATTGCAGCGTGATGATTCACAAGTGTGTCTGGTTGCAAAGTGGAAATCCAGACTCCTCCCCAAAGGGAGGAGACGTCCTGCCTGGTCCATCACCTGGATCAGGAAGGACAACTCCAAAACAACAACAATCTCAGCAAAGACCGTGATATTATGTACGAACTCCCAAAGCAAGATATGCCTTAATCCTTTATACCTTTAAATCAGCCAGCTGGTAGCAGGTGAAGTGTTGTTGAGGGGCCACGGTCTGGACCAAACGCATCTGTTCAGCTCCAGCATGTTGGTAACAACAGTTTCCCCAGCACGATAATACAACATGGATTAAACTATATATTTTATATTTCTAAAATGTGGGCTAACAGTGCATGCCAACCATATGTGCTGAATGTTTACGCCCCGTGTTGGTGTAATCACATACAAAAGTGTTATCCTTCATGCAGATTAAGTATAGTCACTGATTGCGTTAAAAAGGAGTTGCTGCCTGCTGCCAGAGTTCAGGTTTCTTTGGGATTTCTGTTTGTTTTCAGATGCGGGACTGTGAGGAAGCTAACGGGAAGCCATTTCAATTACTCCCAAATAAACAAACGGCACGGCGACAGCGGAAGAAACGGTCTCACCACCCACACATGAACGATGTGGAGTGAAAGTGTCCACATGTTTCCCATGAATGCAGGCATCTGGATATCTTCATTTGTCAAAAGCAATTTCGGCAAGCTCACAATCGTAATGAAAAAAGCAGTGACACAGGAAGAGAAGCAGCGCTCAGAGCGCCACACGGCGCCGTTTTATTCACCGGAACGAGTTTGTGTGTAGAGCCATTGTATTTAAAGCGAATGAAGCGCTGTGATCTTGGGATAATTTGAAATTGGACTACAGAAGAGCTTCTTATGTCAGCAGGCTGTTAATTAGTGCTTTAATTAATTTCAGTTTCAATGAAAATATCAAACTGGATTTTAAAGGACTGCCTTTACATGCGGCTCTCTTTAATGTGGATACTTCAGTTGCTGCAGTTGTGCGTTATGAATAGTGAGAATGTTGAGTCATTTGAGGCTCCATTAGCTCTGTTTGTGTTTCATATTGCACTCTGGCTCTTGTTCCTCCTGTAATTATTGAAAAAAGTAATTTATCTGTACTGTGGCAAAAAAACAAGTTACTTATAATATTTTGTTCGTTCTGAAGCTGCAGTATCGCACACACACTGTGACTCATTAACTAAGATGCAACGCCTCGAACTTCTGCTATACCTACAGAACTAAAAAAGTAGAACGAGACAAAAATGTGCCTAACCAATAACAGGCCAAACTTCTCTCTTTGAATCTCCTAATTGAATCACAGACATGTGGATTTCTGTTGTACTTCCTTGTTTCCTGGTGAACCAATTTTCATAATTGTGACCCAAGGCACGTCTGGGGGCAAGGATGGGGGGTGGGGGGTGTCGTGGGGTTGTGCGTAATGATTTGCTTTTGATGATACGTTTTCTCTGGTGCTTTGCATTTTAAAAACTTCACTACAACCACAAACAGACTCCAGCAAGAATGTGACTGTATCAACAGAAAGGTGTCAGGTGCAAATGGCTTTGAGCTGCCCCACAATAATACCAGCTGAATTTTCAACACTTGAGATTTCCTCTGAGAGACCCATTCCATATTACCGATCTATAAAAAGAAGCAAATTGCCTGCTTGCACAACCAAACCGCCGTTTGACAGGGCCTCTGGGCAGCTTCTCGTGGTCGCTATTAAAGCTCTGGGTGGTGTTTTCCTCCAGGGTCCTGACAGGCAGACTGCCCCCACCCAGCCTTCTCAATGCCAGGAGCCGACCGCTGCTGGCTGTGGCAGGCTTCTTCACTACTTACTGACAGAGCCTCAGAGATGCATGGAAACAAAAGTGTACCAAAGTACCAACTTCTTTACACGTCTCAGCAGTCTGTGGGACTCTGTCTGTGTGAGACGTGTAATTGGAGCCTGCAGGGAGGAAACACTGGGACAGGAGTTAAGTGCTGCCTGCTGATGAGGACACTTGGCCAATGTTTAACAGATTTAACTGGAATGGAATCCACATTGTGTTTGTATCCTTCATTCGTGTTTCCCCACCTAATCTGATTTGGGGAATGAGAAAAGCCTTAAATGATCTGGAACAGTATGGAGCGCTAAAACTTTCCACTGACCCCGGCTCTGACAACATTTTTTATGGTGGGTTAGCAATTCCATACAGCAGCTTGTTCTTACTGTACCACTTCAGATGGAGGATGAATCACTGGTACAGTGTAAGGGATGGCCACAGCCAGGATTTTATAAGTGTGTGTGTCAGGAATCCAAATACTGTACTGCACCCCACACTGAGAGAAGTAATGGTCAGTAATCTACTGGCAAAACCTGACAAAAATCAGCTGTGAAGGCCGCGTGCCTCCAAAGCCTGGACCCAGGAAGATATCAGGATCTGGATTAGCTTGTGATGCTTTCTTGAGAACATCAAGTCACTGTCACTTAATTTTTCTTATTTCAATTTGATATTGCATTTGTAATATGTATGTAGATACATGTACACTACTGAAAAACGTCAGTGCTGGTATGGAATGGGTAATGTGTTAGGAATGAAAGGATGTCACGGCGTTTGATGGAAATACAAATGATCAGCCTGCAGAAGCATGAATAACCTCCTGAGCCACAGCCGGGCGGTAGAACGGGTCATCTACCAATCAGAAGGTTGGTGTTTTGATCCCTGGCTGCATGCCAAATTATCCTTGGACCAGACACCGAACCCCAACTTGCTCCCAGTGCTTCCATCCGAGTGTGAGTGTGTGTAAATGTTAGATAGATAGCACGTAGACAGTGTTACAACACGCTCGTCCAGTTTGCAAAAATGCCACTAAAGCAACTCAAAAAAATCATAATAAGGTGCCAAAGTTAATTCATTTTTCAGTGACCTTGAGGGTAGTTAATATTCTCCAGTGAAGATGAATCCTTTTGCATTTAATAAACACCTTTATTAATATGCACTTTTAACTCTTTTGGCACCAGAAGTTGATTTTGTTTTAGTCTTTAGTTAAATATTTAAAATATTAAACCCATAATATGATGAGAATGGTGAGAGTTGATTTCCTTTGGGTCTGCGGTCATCTACTGTGTGACGTTAGGAGTAATAAAAATACAGCACTCTGACAATTATGTGTCTGTGCTCATCCTGCGTGCACAGCCGTGTGTGAGCTGTTGAAGCCTTTCTTTGGTTTCCTTTGTTACCTTATTAATATATCTTGCACAGACATGAGAGTCCAGACATCATTTAGCACGGCTGATCCTAACTGGCACTCTGCACTCTGAATGGCAGAAATTCAGTTCAATACGACAGATCTCACACACTGTGCGGATCAATATTACAGTTTAACATGCTTTTTGTTGCTATTTCACAGTGTTTTTGTGCTGCTGCCCTAACACAATTTATTATACACTCCTTTTTGTTTTCTAATTAATTGCATTAAGCTGCACTGTTTTGGAATTAGTATGTTTTCCTGTATGTAAATGTAATTGAATTGTGCTGATATACGTAGCTAAGACTCTTTATAAAAGAGCACTCTACAGAGTGGCTCATCCTGTGCAACTTGATTAGGGTAAGATAATTAGGATTATAGTGTTCCTCTGACCAGCCAAACACAGAGGAAGCAGACAACAAAGAAACCTGCTGCGATCGAGGTGAACGTGAACTGTACAACAGCTTGCATTAAGATCCTTGCTGTTCAGCAGGCAAAAGAAAGCACTGTGAACATGTTTGATAGCCACGAGAGAGGCTGTGTTCATTGCCATTAATATATGCACAGCTGTTAATGTCCTAGAAAACACTTACTAATTCCATTAGTTGTGTCAGTCCACAGTTTGTAGCAAGAGTTTGTCTGTTGCAGCAGCTGTGTTTCTTGCAGCCACTCCCTCCAACCAGTCATTGTTGCCTGTTGCGGCAGAGCACCTACTGAACCGAAATGAGTTTAAAAGGCTCTGCTAACAAAGAGCCGGTGCGTGCAGTCGCACAAAGTTTCACAGCACTAACGGCCTCAGAGTCACCTTTTGAGTCATCGCACATTTTTGCTTTTTTCTGCTAGCCTATCATTTTGGCGGAAACGGGGCCGGCAATAACAGCTTCATTACTGTCACATGATGCATAGTGTCACTTCCACATGAGGGTAACAGGAATCGTTTAATTAACCGATGCCATGGCAACAGTGAACATGCTTAGATTAGGTACAGCGAGGTGAAACGGACCCTTTCCAGTTTAGTGAGATATATCTCATTAGTCAGGCTGTCGCAGTGTTGCGGCTGTTGTTATGATCGTCAGAGTGTATCGGCAAGACAAACAGATGCATGGGCTTCATCTGGTTTTTAACTGTTGACGTTTCACAGAGCAAACTTCAGTCTTTAAACAGCTTAATTTAATGTTTACATTCTTACCTCCCATTCAAAGGTTTACCTATGTCACATCTGCACCAGTAGTCAATTTAAAACCAAGGAAGAAAGAAACACAATCCCCTCCAAAAGTATTGGAACAGTGAGGCCAATCACTTTATTTTCACTGCAGACTGAAAACATTTGGGTTTGACATTAAAAAGCTAATATGAGACAAAAAAAATCAACATCGTAGCTTTTATTTCCAGGTGCTTATATCTGGATCTGACACACAGTTCAGATGATAGTGCCTTTTGTCTGAACCCACCTACTGTATTTTTCTTGAGAACAGAAGTATTGGAACAGATAAACTTAAAATACGCCTTTATACTTTTGGCAGTGTGTTTTGGGTCATTACTTTGCTGCATGATGAAGGATCTCAGTTTGGTTGGATCTTTCTTTAAATTGACAGACGAAATGTTTCTGTAGACTTCTGAGTTCACTGTACAGTTGTCATCATGCATAACATCACTGATGAAGATTAATGATGGCGCTTGTCTCTGCCCGGTCTTCCTGTTCTTCTGGTTAATTAGTGGTTTGCATCTTCTGGGGAAGCCTCTTTACGTTTGTTCATCAAGTCTTCTGCAAACAGTAGATTGTGATACCTTCACTCCTGCCCTCTGGAGGATGTTGCCGATGTCACTGACAGATGTTTTAGGGTCTTTCTTTACAGAACTTACAATTTCATCAGCTGCTGTTGTTTCCCTTGTTGTTCCTTCTTTATTGTTTGAATTATTGATGTAAAAGGGCACACCTCACTCACATGTTCCAATACTTTTGCTCAGAAGAAAAATGGGTGGGTTCAGACAAAAGGTGCTATCGTCTGAACGGTGTATCAGATCTGGATGTAAATACCTGGAAATAAAAACTAAGATGTTGCTGTTTTGTCTCAAATGACTTTTTGATGTCAAACCCAAATGTTTTCAGTTTACAGCAAAAATTATTAAAATGTTTTGTTTTTTTTAATCTGGCCATACATAGACTTTCTCCTGAAAGTCACCTATAGTCTTGTAATTAGCTGGACTACCATGAATTTAAATATAAACACTCTTTTTAATACTGAAAAAAGTTTGCAGGTCTTTCTGCATTCAGCTCTGTGGGTTCAATTCACTGCAGTTCAATGTTATTTATATAGCGCTGGAACACAGCAGTCACCTCAGAGTGCTTTATATTGTAAGGTAGAGACCACACAATAATTACAGTGAAAACCCAACAATCAAAACGACCCCCTATGAGCAAGCACTTGGAAACAGTGGGAAGGAAAAACTCCCTTTTAAGAGGAAAAAACCTCCAGCAGAACCAGGCTCAGGGAGGGGCAGCCATCTGCTGCGACCGGTTGGGGCTTAGGGGAGAGAGACAGGACAAAAGACACACTTTTCCACTGACATGCTGCTGGTGCTAACCGCTCGAACAGTTCAGTACTTTTTCCACCACAAACTCACTCGGTGCTTGGCCAAAAAATCCATTCTGTTCCGGCAACGTAAACTAGCTGGTCTGGAACCAAGGAACGTGTGATGCAAGCAGCAGAAGGGTGTGACTCTGCCATCTCGACGTAAAGTTTTCCTCCACCATTTCACTGCAAGGTTTGTATAACACAAGAAAAGCAATTTGATTTTCATGGCTGTGCATTAGGTTGGGCCCTAAGGCTGAACTTGCTGCTTTGTATCAGTTCATAACAGATAAAAGGAATCAAAGTGCGTACTTGTCATCTTGCCCGTAATCGCTGTCTGTGTTTACCTTGTGCCACACAGTTTTGTTTGGACCGTAAAATATGTTCGCAACACAATAAATACAGTTTGCCAAAGGGAAGCGTGTTGTCAGCCGCTTCTTTCATTGTTTTCCTCTGCCTGGCTCCAGTAAAGTCAAGAGCTCTTAGGAGTTGTTGTATGGATTTTCTAGTGTAGGTGAAGGCCTTCCACCCTGCTTCATTACATGCTGCAGACAGGTTACTGTACTTTTCTGGGCTGCCTCCATAATTTGCACCCATGGCAGTGAGCTCAACCATGATCACCTTCCTTGTGGAGGATGACCACAAAACAGGTCTGGTCACAAAGAAGTTGTAGTCTTGGGCGAGAACTTCAGCTGCTGGTCCAGCTCAGCTCTTATAGGTTTCTCGCATCCAGGAGTTAGAACTAACTACTGCTTCTGGTTGATGTTCTATGCACCTTACATGATGAATTGCATCCATGGTTGGGGTGTTAATGCTCTGGTGCTTTTTACTTCCACTCTATATGCTTCCAATACCTCTATCAGTTTGCACAGGACCCAATTGTGACATCAGATCTACGATGCCTGGATCATAGCTGCTTTCCAGCCTGTTAGAATATGCTGCAAACTTGGGTTCTGGGCATGGCAGATTATTTCCAAGCCATTCCAAAGATGTAAGTTACTGGGATTTGGGATGCATACATTGCTCTCATAAGGAAGCTCAGCCTTGCTTTTGGAATCTTCCACAAGCTGGCTGATGACATGGCCCTGCTTGTAACTGTATCTCAGTTTGTCCATCTCCCCTGATGTTGTTGACTTACAACTCGGATCCTCAGCATCTTGTTCTGCATTTTAGTGACTTTTGAGCCCATCAGTTGTTTCCTCTTATTTGTTGTGGCTTTAGACAACATTTTTGAGCTGGTGCCTACCTGAGCCCAACACATGTTGATTGATGTTAGTGGTAGTTGGAAAGTGTTTCTTACAAACATGGCTGTGTTGGAGAGGCATGGAGAAAGACCTAGCTTTTTATTGGCTCTTGACTCCAGCTTCATTACAGCAATCTCACACAACTTCAGCAAACACATCACGTGTCGGTACAGAGTAAACTGCTACCACCAGATCTTGAATTTTCCTGGGAGGGATCTTCGGTCTATTTTTGCCACGCCTTCAGAAAGCTACGTCATGACAGAGGAAGCCATGTACTTGTCTGGAAGCTCTGCAGTGTAGACCCTCCAAAGGCTCTTCACTGGCTGCCTTACCAGCAGCGGGATCTTCCTTGTCAAACAAGAAAGAGATGTTATCAGTCCTGATTCCTTTCTGAACTGACAGGCTCTGGGATTTGGCTGGTTTGATTTTCGTCCTTGCCCATCTAAGGAGCTCTTCCAGTCTTTTCAGGAGAATAGTTTTGTAAGCAGCTGTGTGCAGGAGTGTTATCATCCACGTAGCTTCTTATGGCTGGTAGATGCCACCTTCTCACTCATTGGACAATTTGCATAGATGGGCACAAAAAAGTTAAGATATAGTATGAAAATATGGCCACTAATATGTTTAAAGAGCTTAATCTCTGCCTCAAATGAGTCTTATTTGTCCTTTTCTTTAGAAGAATTTGTACATGAAATTCTCGAGATTGTGCATTTCTTTTGCAGGTGTCTAATATTAGCCTAACATATTTTTAGAGGGAAAAAAAACATCAAAGAAAGCCCACACAAGCACAGAGAAAACACACCGACTCCACACAGAAGCAAAGTTAGTGTGAATATTCATGTGATCCTATTTCTCACACCAACTTCGTGCCGCAGCATTGTTGTGCTATTTCTGCCATATGTATATTTAACGACAAAGGTAACATTAATCCAGATTAATTTGAACAATCTTTAGTAAAACACATACATCTAAGACTCCACTGCACATCAAGGGCAAAACGGATTAGTTGCAATTTGCATAGTAAACAGGCCAAACAAACAAAACGAAACAAAACAAAAACAGACGTAAATAAACCTTGAAGTGAGTCCTTGTCAGTTTGTGTCCATTTTTATGTACACAGTTTATTAATCAATATTTGTGGGGCATAATTACAGCTGTTTTCCTTGTTAGGAGGTAATGGAGATTAATTAGTGACCTGCAAAAAATGCTGTACGTATAAAGGGATAATGAGCGCCGCTTTATGCTTTAATTTTTAAGTGATATGCCAAGTCATCTGAGAAAGTGGGAAATTAACTTTAGACTTTTTAATTGTGTTTTATACTTTGTTTATGTTTATTTGTTATTTAAAGACCCCTGATGGGTCCATCTTTAAACTGAACGTCTCTGAAGCACAGGAGCAGTAATGAAGCAGGTCCTGTTGTGTAAGTGGCCCGTCTCTGTTGGACTTTCTCTTGTTTAAGGTGACCTTGCACAGATTAAAAATGCCATTTAATGTCTGTCCATCAGATGCTATATTTGGCTCAAAGACTCCGTCACGTATAAGAACCCGGGAAAGAATGGGAAGCCCGTTCCGCTCGGCCTGAAACTCAGCTTTTTAATTATACTTGATCTTTGTTCTTTTTTAATCTAGTCCTTCTGTTTTCCTCCTCCACAACTGTGTGATCACTACGTAGTACATTTATCGCATGTTTTTTGTGCTGGGAGAGGGATCCTCCCTCTGTTCTATTATTTATATTACAATGGTGGATGTTCTCATTAAACATATCCAATGTTTGAAATAATGAGGTCACAGTATGAACAAGGATTCCCTGTAAACTAAACGTTCAGACTTCAGACTGCTCTAAATGCTCAGTTTCAGACAGTATTTGTCTACTCTTGGCTATGTATGATGTCACAGAGAACAGATATCCCTAATAGGGTCATCTCAGTCACACATGGACTCTGAAACTAAAACGACTTGTTTCGGGCAGAAGGTTACCTCACCTGTGGCACCAGGACCTGCTGTAAGATGTAAAGACCACAGCAAATGGACACAAAGCAAAGTACTGATTCACCTCGGTGCATTTAATGAAACCTTGAGCTGAAATAGCAATCAACACCCCTGGCCACGCCCACACGACCAATGACGAAGCCTGTTTGTGGTAGAGCCAGCATTCTCAGCATTCTTAGCTTACATATGACAAGCATACATATAATAAAACTAAAACTGAAATTTCCTCTGTAAATGAACGATAGTAACATTCAGTTCTGACAGGTCATGACATTTTAGAATAGAAAATCTTTAAAAATTTAGTACCTATAGTTGTAAGTTAAAAAAATAGAGTAATAGAAGCTACAATAGTTACTACTTCTACATTTATAATAGTTTTGTGTATGTATACGTGTGTGCAGTGTGTTTTAGTTAGAAGACCCAAACGCTTAAAATTTAAAAGTAACAATAAAAAACTTAAACACAAGCGCGGTGCTCTCAGACCCTCACAAAACACCCACTCAATGGAGCTGAGTTATCAGGAACCAGAACATTGTAATTGCATATAATTCATACACCAGGAACAACCTTGTAAAAATCCATTTTTTATAGAGACACTCTAAATACCTGCTGGAAAAAGCATGCAGTCATACACTCAGGTATACGGCCCGATCAATACGCACAGCTGGAGCCCAGAGTGCACTGTCAAAGGCAATTTGTTGAGAATCAGTAACGTAACAATTAAAACACATTATAAATGCTATTGGCTTCATGCGGGAGTCTAACCCACAATTTCTTTCTGCACTTGAATAACATTATGATGAAGGATTACCACAACTTTAACACGTTAAGTATCAGCACTTCTGAAGGCGCCGTGGTTATTTCAGATATTTCTTTGTGGTGAGGTTGCTTCAGTCTCTAAAGGGCAATGGAATTCACGAGCTTTTATTAATCATATTGTTTTCAGTTTTATTAAGAGTTTACAGTTTATATATTTGGCTCTGTGCGCTTCACAGTGTCTGAACTGATTGTGCTGCAGAATGAAGAGAGGCGCTTTCGTTAACTTTAAAAGTGACATCAGGAAAATGAGTTGAAACCACTGTGGAGCTCCGTGTTTGCTGTGTTGTGCGAGTACATTTTAGCCGAGGCACCAACTGTACTATAAAATTCCTAACCCTTTTCCTGAAGAAACCCAAGTGGCAACATTTCCACAGCCGTGGACCTACGGTCTGCGCACAGCCCCACTCAAAGCCCACCTCCATGTTCATATTGGCTCCCCGGCTTCGTTACGTTTTCGCCTTCGCGCTGCTATTGGGCACTGCCTCTGTCCGGCTCCTTAATTGACGTGAGCGAAGCTGTAGTCTCCTCCCAGCGGCAGCAGACGCTATTTGAGTGGGAACCAGTGGATTGTTGTACATACAGCCGATTTAGTGTCGTCAATGGGAAGCACACGAGACGGTGGCAAAGCTGGTTACGGTCTAGATTGAAATCCGCAACTGCACCATGCTCTCCAGGTCTATTCCGTGTCTGTGGATTACATTTTGCTTTTATTTATGCTGTTATGTAGACAGCGGCAAAGCACAGAATGCGAAGGAAGGTAAGTTCCTAAAGTTTGGACTCTTCCATCCCTTTGCGGTCGGAGACGAAATGAACAGAATTGTGCCAAAAATCAGCAAACCATTTTTTCTCTCTCTCTTTATCTCCCTCTTTGTGATTTTTAATCACTCGGCATGTGTATACCAGATGATAACTGAGCGGGGATGACAGGGCTGTCTGCTACCAGGCTGGATTGCAAAGCGACCTCTTGGTGTTTTTACGCACGGCATCTAAACGCTGTAGATCAGGCTCCAGTTTTTATTTTTGTTACAACATCAGTTGCTCGTTGTAGATTAACAGTGTGTCAGGACCAAGAAGGTTTAGATCTCAGCGGTTTGGTGGCTCCAGCAGCAGGCTAGCCTCGCTGGAAGTGAGTGCGCCTTCTATCAGGACGCAGTTTCGGGGGGTTATTTCCTCGGTTTTGACAGTCGTGTCTGTTCTTGTGTGTTGGAAGGAAAATGCAGTAGACTGATGCGCAGTCATGATCTCCCTTAGACTTTCAAGTCGTCCAGAGTCAAGACAACATGAGACTAAAATGGAAGAGAATTCAAATGTATCCCAACAGCTGAAAATTGGCGCCCGCAGTTAACCAGCTAAATTAAAGGAAATTATCGTCTTGATAGAAGCAGAAAGTCGCTCCTCAGGTATTAATGTTCGCGGCCGAAAGTACAGTGTAATAACCGTAGAGGCTGGTGATGAATCGGTAAATCATAGGTGAATGCGGGGATTTCGCAGACCTCCGTCAGAGGTCTTTTAAAAAAATAAAATAAAAATAAATAAATACAACTGGAGCCTATATTTTATTTATAGACTGATTGATTTTTCCGGCGCTGCATTGTGGCTGCTGCCAGCCCCTGTCGTGATGGAGATGTCTGCTGATATTAAATACAATTTAAACAACTTCCTCCATTTTCACGCCGCTCTGCGCTCTCGTCCAGAGCGGAAAACACGCGGCCCCCTTCCTCGCCGCCACTCTTTAAAACTGCAGAGACGCCGCATGTTACAAATTGTTTCACTGTAGTTTTGTGGCCGTCTGGAGCTCAAAATAGCCTTCCTTTTTAAGCTCGCGAGTCCGGGGTGACAGGGGCTACTTTCACCGTAACGCAACAACCCCCCCTGCTAAAATGATTTTTAATAAACGTCAAAACAATAAGCGAAATTAGAGATACCTGCGTAAATTCTGTGCGTTACGATTCCCATTACATTTGTTTCGTTACTCTTTTTTTTTTAAAAACATATAAATGCAAGTCTCCTAAAAAGTTTGAAGCATGAGGACCTGTCTGCTGCAGTGTGTACCTTCCTTACTGCGTGTTTTTGCTGCTGGCAGAAATTAGGTCGCGGGTATGTGTTGTATAGATGTCTGGCCTACCAGTAATACTAAGGTCCGGTGCCTCAGTGTGATTTAACCACCTGCCTCTTGGTTTCCTGTCACTAGTGATTCTGCTGGACTCCAAAGCACAGCAGACAGAACTGGAGTGGATCTCCTATCCTCCCAATGGGGTAAGTCTGCGGAACCTCTGCATCGCCTGCATGCGGATCTGCTCCACATATCTCCATTTTTCCTGCTTTCTGTGATGTCTCACAAATGTGATAGGAATAATAATATGTAGAGAACACATACAGAAGGACCAGTGTGCTATATTCCTCTGCTCAGAAGAGTCTGTCTAGAAGAAAGATTAAGAAAACAAGAAGATGTTTTCTGCAGCTAAACTCTGCCGGCTTTTGACATTCAGAGCACAAAGGCCTCAAGCAAACCACTTCTAACTTGCTGAT
>JAVDPK010000440.1:0-13068 GCA_034780415.1 Cichlasoma orientale | reverse complement strand
GGGGGGGGGGGCGGGTTAAATATATAATGTGAGCACAAGGAGATAAACTGAGCACCATCATTCTTTAAAGATGCGCTTGTGTGATAAACTGTTAATCTGCCTTCGCTGCAGTTTTTTGTGTGCAGAACTGTCTGAAATGACTACATTTCATAAACCTTTGTCATATTCATTACAGTGTAATAACCTCCAGTTTAGATCATTAGATGCCTATCTCCGTGTGATTTCTTCCACATCAAAGTTTGTCTCCTTGCACACGCATTCATTTAAAAAAAAATCTGTGTTGTCTTCTTTTAGTGGGAAGAGATAAGCGGCTTGGATGAGAACTACACACCCATCCGAACATACCAGGTTTGCCAAGTTATGGAACCCAATCAGAATAACTGGCTTCGGACTAACTGGATAGAGAAGGGTGATGCCCAGAGAATTTTTGTGGAACTGAAGTTCACCTTGAGGGATTGTAACAGCCTGCCTGGTGTGGTGGGCACTTGCAAGGAGACGTTCAACTTGTATTACCAGGAGACGGATTCAGAGGTAGGAAGGAGCTTAAGGGAGAACCAGTACGTGAAAATTGACACAATCGCAGCGGATGAAAGCTTCACTCAGGGTGACCTAGGCGAGAGGAAGATGAAGCTGAACACCGAAGTGCGCATAATTGGCCCCCTGTCCAGGCGGGGCTTCTACCTGGCCTTCCAGGATGTAGGGGCGTGCATTGCCCTGGTCTCTGTCAAAGTTTATTACAAGAAGTGTTGGTCTATCATTGAGAACCTGGCCACGTTCCCAGACACCGTGACGGGATCAGAGTTCTCCTCGCTGGTGGAGGTCGAGGGTATGTGCGTGAGCGATGCCGAGGAGGAGGCCGATAACTCTCCTAAGATGCACTGCAGTGCTGAGGGGGAATGGCTGGTGCCCATTGGGAAATGTATATGCAAAGCTGGATTTCATCAGAAGGGAGACGCGTGTGAACGTGAGTTCCTTTTGTTTTTTTAACATAATCTCTGGGAGTAATTCTCTTAGTTTTTCTTTGCTGTATCAACTTTTAGAAATAATTTAGTTGCATTTTGAATTTAACGAGAAAAAAAATGTTCCCAAAAAAAAAAAAAAAGAAGACCAGGCAATAAACTTGAGAGTATTTGTGATTTGATTATGCAAAACAGGTGAATGACAATTTAGGCATCGGTGGCTGTAGAGTTGTGTGTGCAAATAGGATTACAGGGGTGGCCTGACAGCAGTAAACTTGCATAAAGTATTAAGGCAGACATCTTAAGTCTAATTATTTGATTTTATGTTAATTGATTATGAGGCTCTTAATTTATTGACATGATTCTGTTGACAATGGAATTAAATAATCTCCTAAGTTTAGCTCCTCAGCGCCAACACTCCTCTCTGTCTTGCTGGCTGGAAGCCAAGACAATCACCAGCAGAATATACAGGTCTAGAGGAAGTCCAGCCAGTCACTCAGTGTTCTCCCTGACCCGGCCAAATGACCCAGACTGAATGGGAAAACAAATTGCTGCTGTACTGTGGCATTTTGGCCTCGGGATATTTATGAAGGAAGGCTTGTTTTTGGATTGTTGTGGTGCCGAGCGTGCTGCTACAATTACCAATAATGTGCTTTCTGTCACTCTGAACTCCCACAGGATTATTTGCAGTGGCCATCTGACTTGAATGATAGAAATCACTGCGGATTAAAAGGGGTTGACTTAGGTCAAGGAACTTAAGCGGCGTCCCTTGTCAGCGAAACTTTTTTTTATTTTTTTGCAAAGCGGGCAGCCTCAATCTAAGCAGCTTATAAGGAGCAGCAGCCAGTAATAATTGCATGGAATGTGTCTAAGAACAAATTAGAGTCCCTGGCAGACAAGCTTTTATGCCACGCTGTCATCCATTAGGGACCCCTCTGAGGGAGGTGTGCTAATGAAATATATTAGACCATGTAATTTAGAGCAACACAGCCTGCCTCAAGTTGTGCTGTGTCTCTGATGTTAGCAGGCTATCGCTTATCCGACCCCACAAAACTCCTTCTTATTGTTCTTTTGTTTTTATACGTGTAAGATCCGGGTTGCGCCCTCAGGTTGAAAGAAAGCCCACAATTTCCACAGGGAGACTGATGCAGCAAAACAACCTGCTCTGCCCTGGCAGAGTCATTTTAACTACCTTTTATTATTGCATCTTGCTACCGAGCCCTCATAACAGAAGACGGTCGCGCGTCTCTATTAATTAATTTGTTAATTTGTCAACTACAACAAATAACCTGCAGATACGGGCAGCAGCACAATGAGTGCACCCTTTGGTCGTTAAAAGCCCGAGGGATGGGGGCTTCTTAATGTGTGTGCCGATCAGATTCCAGTCTTGACACTGCACCTTTATGAGCTTTATCTCTACTGAGGCATGAGAAGCTTTTGTATCAAGGGGTAGTTAATCTAAATAAAATGAGAATCACGGTGCACCATCAGCACTTCTTCCAGCGGCTCCACTGACATCAAATTGTCCATTCAGTGGTTTCCCCCCAGAACAATCTTAAAGCTATTCAAAGTATTTCTATCAGCTCAACAGCAGAGCAATAAGTCCAAGTGTCTGTGACCGCAGGAAAAAATGAGATCCTGGCTCTCGGACCTTGGACTAGATTGTCTCAGTGCTGTAAAGTAGCCCACATCGTCTTTAGACTGAGAAGGTTTTTTTTCTGGTACTTCATGGAATCTGCTGGACTTTTAACGTGAGGAATTAAAGTGAAACATTGCCCAAACACGTCTGTTTATAGAGAGAGAGGCGACGCACAGGGAACTTTAGAAACGGAGATAATCATAAACCTGTGAAAGTATTTTTTCTGTTGTACTCGTGAGTACTCACAGAGATAAGAGTAGTTGGAAAAGGCTCCATAAGACGCTTTGCTAAGTTCAGACTCTGCTTTCCCGCTCCTGGCAGGGCTGACACCGGGGTGCTTGTTCATTGCTATATTTTGGAAAGTTGCAAAAAAACGTTGCAAATCCAAATGTTCTGATGTCTGAAATGCAGTTAACAGTTGAGGTCAAGCAGTCCTAAAGCTGAACCATAACCCAGAGAATACTTTGTTTTCGGCTGAGAAAAGCCCTCCATGTATCTCTCCAAACCTTTCAGGGTAGGAATCTACCAGGGTGCCAGAATTGGGAAGCGTTTCAGGCATTTTAGCCAAATAAAAAGGTGCATGTTTTGAAATGAGCAGATACCACCCTTCAGATGAAGCCTCATGCATGTATTTTAGCCTTTAAGCTTTTCTTCTGAGGAAGTGAGAAAGGGAAAAATTCCATATGAAAGGGTGGATGTTGAGCTAACCTTACACATAAAGCCTAGATCATACTTCACTGCAGACTCGGACAGCTGGAGGCCCGATGGCCGAGTCCTTCCTGTTGTACCTCTTTGACATCTGCTTGAAATCCGCGGCCTGGGGAGCACCCGTAGTTTGTGCATTGTAATGTAAATTCTCTCTGCGCGGACCGTCGTGCTAACATCTACTAATGAAGTTTACTCCGAGCGGACCCGCAGACTTGGAAAGTATAATCCCTGTTTAACCCTTAATGGGTAGTTGGCAGCCCAGTTGTTCTTAGCGGGTTAAAGCCAGTTAAGACTGTAGCTAAAGCTGGGATTATGTGTTCCGCGTCCACGAGACCCCTGGGCTGGTTCGGGTCCAAATGACGTTTCTGAAATTTCGTAATTAGACAGTTGGCGTGAGGGTCCGTGCGAATGTCTGCACGGACCCTCGCACGCATGGAGAATTAACATTACAATACAGCAACTACACATATTCCCCAGGCAGCGGGCTTCGAGCGGGCATGTGTCGGGTCTCCAGCTGTCTGTGACTGCGTCCGCAACAGAGTATGATCTAGGTTTACGATCACAGTGGTCTTGGAAATATTGGAAAATAATTCCTCCTGCCTTCACGTAAAGCAAATTTCCTCCTTAAGACACGTCTTAACTGGCCTATTTTAAAACGTGCACTCTGCTATGATTCTAACATGGAGGCAAATATTCAGCTGGGACGGGCGGGTGGGGGTGGAGTGAGTCGAGCTGTCACTCATGTAATTTGAGGAGCCTCTTGTGTGGATGCAACTTGTTGTGATCCACTCATTCATCACCGTCAGCGTAGAGCCTCCCCAGCACACACACACACACACACACACACACACACACACACACACACACACACACACACACACACACACACACACACACCCCTCCCAGGCTGTCGTTAACTCTTTCTGTGGCAGTGAAAGCGCTGTGCTCGCTCAGTGCTTTCAGTGTAATGGCTGTTGAAAAAGGCCAGTTGAAGTGTCCCTGCAGCCTGCGAAGGCTTCGTTTTGCAAAGAAGTGCCTGTTGTGAAAATAGCGCCCATTCATCTGCCGGTTCTGTTGAGCGCTGGCCGCTGGTGGCAGTGGAGCCACTGAGTCGTTTAAACAGAAAGAGGGCCCTTGTGGGAGGACACTGGTGTCTTTGTTTCGCTCAATCCCGAGAATGTATGTTGTCCAATTTTGACACATCACATCATTGTGGTACTAAGTAACCAGTGCCTGAGAAATAATTAACTGTTGACCCTGTCCCAGACAGGGAGCCATCGCTGTCTGGTGGACAACAGATAAAACAGGCCATATCTCGCTGCTATCGGTGCATGCTAACTAGAGAACTAATGAGAGGATACAGCATCCTGTAGATGCTGGCACCATCCATCTTGACTGTCAGGGAGTCAGACAGAAGTTACTAGGAGGCTGATTGATGATTGAGCCCCCTGAGGGAAAGGGCTGGGATCTGACCGCGACAGCGTGCATGTATGGGAGCCAGCAGGCAGCTAGCTCCAGCTCCAGGCTTGGAGAAAAAGCTGCATTTAGCATTTCAAATGAAGCCAAGAAGTCAGGAGGTCCTCATACATCTTGATGCTCACTTGATTGATAAGGTGTGAATTTAATACACCAAATGGCTGTCTTTTACCACTGCTCCAGAGCTTAATTATGCAAATGATAGGTGCGTGTTGAATATCACAAGAGACCCAAATGGGCCTAAATCACTCAAGATTGAAATAAATTGTTGATGGATGGGATCACATCCTGTCACTGCCAGCGCCTCCTTCCTGTGAATAGTAGCATTCTTTCCCAGCCTCAGGCCTTTTCCTACTTGTTGTCTTGGCCTGGCAATTAGCAGTCTGAGATAAGATGTATTATTTTCTGCTCAGAAAGCTTTCACCAATAGAGTTGGCACTAGCCTAAAAGTGATCACTTAGGGTAGGACCCCAAGACAAAGACAAACAGAGCTGTTCAGTGCTGCACCCAATAATAACATAATAATTAAGGTCATTTATCAAGTAAAATGCCAGAAAGCCGTAGATATACTGACGTTATACCATTCCAGGTGGAACTAGTTTGGATTTCGTTTTTCTTTTGGCGGAAAAAGAAAATAATTTCTTTTAAGTTAACTTTGGAATTTTTTGCCCAAAGAAACAAAATGACCTAATAATTAAATAAAGGCTGGATAACTCAGTTGCAAGATGTCTGGAGGTTCCACGTTTCTAACCACAGCCAAAGTATTTTTTTAGCTTCAATTATCTGCACACAAGCTCTGGGTCTCTTTTTGCTGTTCATAGGTGGATAAAACAATACAAATAGGGACTGCAGGTTCTGCAGAAAGGAGAGCAGCGCTTCATTAAATTGCAAGCAGAAAAAAGGTAAAATGGTGCCGAGAACAGATGTGAAATCGGCTTCATGACAATTCCAGTGCAGATGTTTCCCAGGATGAAGAGAAGAATGTTTGAAATCATGATTTGGCAGCCTGGAATAATAATAATTAGTTTACTTTCACATCAAGAAGCCCGTTTATAAATAGCCACTACAAAAGAAAAAGGAGCAAGAAGAATTGTTTACCTGGGGAGAGCCGCTTGCCAGCGAGGCTTATTGAAGGGTCTGGCAGCCCTGTCAACACATCAGATTAAATAAAAAAAAGCCTCTTTTTTCATTAAAATCTTGGAGGCTCTTTGGCAAACTTGTTTGGTTTAGTAAATGGGTAAATTAGTCTCAAAGGTAATATTTGTATTAATTGCCTCAGTGAAGGAGGTTGTGCTTTTGGTCATTCTGTGTGTAAACACGAGCGCTGATCGGAGGGTGTGGGGTGGGGTCGTGGTAACGAGCTCGGTCAGTGAGTTATTGAATTATCATTGATTACTGAAAAGCCTCATAACTCTTCTGAAGTGTGCTGCTTATCATCAACATATAGAAAGTACAATATAAACATTTAAAATATCATGTCACATTTGACCTCTGACCTCTCCTTCAAAGTCAAAGTGATAACAATGCTATAAAGAGCTATTTAAATTATTTTTCTTACTGCACCTGCATAGGGACGATATATGGGGATCCTGCCTGTGTAATGGATCTACCTCTGCAAACTAGCGCTGCTGATGGCGGCGAGCCTTTTAGCGGCATCAAAAACAAGCTGCATGAAGATATCGAAGCTTGATCGGCACCGTGGCTCCTGGACAGTTTTTTGCTTCATTTTCTTTCTGCTAAGCTCAGGTTTATGGCATTTTCACAGCTTGCCTTAGCCAGGCATGCCATACATTTTTAGCCTAATTTAGTCTCTGCAGACAGAGGACCAGATGGAATGCCAGTTGTGCGCTACATGTTCTGGGATGGGGATTTTATGAAGAATGAAGAATTTGCGTGGTAAAGGTTAGCGGCACTCGGCGAACAGCTGAACACGTGCAGACCGAGGAAAGCGATGGAACGACATAACGCAAGGAATTAATTGATTAAATTTTTTCCTTCAGTAATGAATACAAGTGGATCCCTTTTGATACTGAATGAAAATGATTTCTTTACCTTTGACTTTAATGCAGTGAGGAGACAGGTGAGCGTGAGGGGGTGGATTCTAGTCTGACTGGGTTACTGTCCTGAGTTTAAAGATGTTTGTGATTACAAATGCAAACTGGATCAACCTGCTATTTGGAGTCAGAAGGGAAAAATAAAGGCAGAGCTCCCAGTCCAAATTTGAGAGTCTGTGTTGCGTCACGTGAACAGACAGAATCTGAGCAAACATTCCTCGTTCCCACACAAAGAAAAGCATTCGGTCAGTTAAAGACTTTGTAACCACCAGAAAGTGAGGCCCTGGTGATTTTGTGACAGATAGCCTTATTTCCAAGGTAACACTGAGGTCTGCATGCTTGAGGTCAGGGAATATTAACTTCATTTACACATGGCTGCAGACCAGCACAGCGCCACAATGGAGGCCTGGCTGTTGTGTTTAGTAATGTGAGCACCCTGGCTGACAGGATGCTGTCAAGAAGAAGATGGATGTTTGCAGCAGTTGACCCCTGATCGCCAGCAGAGTCACCTCTCTGGCTTCCCTCCCCCCCCTGCGTGGCAAAGAGCCCTCCTCGCAGTGCAGTGGCCCTCATCTTCTGCTGCAGTTTTAAGCTGCTGTCCTGTTTAGCCATTCAGACTGTTGCACAGATGCCTTTTTTTTGTAATTGCTTGCCTGCTGGCTGCTCGAGAGGGATGCGATCAGATAGGAGAACTCCGTGTCAAAAGACATTGTCTTTGGTGTTCTCTTTTGTGTCCCTGTGGCATGACGGTGAAAGCGATGTGTGACTGGGCCTGGGGTCTTGCCATCTTAAGAGGCAGCAGGGAGGGCACTGTTATCAGTGGAGCTGCTCCTCTGGGAGGCTTCAGACCATTGGCTCTTTGGTTCAGTCTTCCTTTAAGAGAAAAATCAATAACTTATTACATAACTTCTCACTTTTTCACCCACTTACACCCAGAGCAGAGGAAGCAGAACTTAAGATGTGGCTCTGTTGCAGGAAATTTAGCTGTTTCTTTCAGAGCGCTGCCTCAAAATAAATCTTTCTCTGTGAAACAGGAGCGCCGGTGTTTTGGAGTAAATGTGTTCAGGGCTCATTACTGAATTATGTGCTGAGAATTATTCGGATTACCTGATGAAATGTTTGGTCTACAAAAAAAAAGGGTCAGAAAATCGTCACGATTCATTCTCAAACTGTCGATCCATCGAGACACTTGATATTTGATAGGAAGGTGAACCAAGCCTGAGACCACACTGGTCCCTGTTTCAGGGGGAATTGGCCACAGACTAGTGTTCCATTCCTTTCTGTCGTAACTCTGGAATCGGAGGAGGGTGGGTCGTGTATGTGTGTGTCTGTGTGTGTGTGTGTGATGGGGGGGGGCTAAGTTAGGAGGGTTGATAGGCATTGGCATCCAGAGATAATGCTCAGTTGCTGACTGGGGACATTTTCAGTGCTGATTTCGCCCGGGCTCCAGGGGACTGTGGAAGGGTCAGACCTTTAGACCCGCTGCTTTCATCCTGAGAATGCAGAGTCCTCGTCTCATCCGCAGTGCCTTTTAGCACAGCTCCTTTTTAGAGCTGGCCACCTCCTTCATAAAGGTAGCCTGCTTGGCTGAGCTTAAGGACCCACTCTCTTGTTTCCATGTAAGTTAAATGAACTAAACAAAAGACGATTAGGCAGGGACATTTTCCATGTCACTGAGAATCCATTTCAAAAGCTCACTCCGCGTGATAACTTAAAGAAGCAGAGACCTCTTAGGAGGAGCGCGCACAGACTCATGATGCGGGCCAGGCGGAGTGAGAAGCTGATGTAATGGGTTTAATCTTGAAATACCCTTCGTTTTCTACCAAGTCCATGCAATAAATTAGCAGCAGCAATGAAAGAGAAAATAGGTGTTTGAGTTTGCTGCTCGTCATTTGTATAGCTGTCAGTGAGGGCTCTTAGCTGCTTCATATTTAAATCTCAAATTAAGTAAATGCCTTTGAGAGGTTTAGCTTAGATTTAATATAAAAAAGATTAGAAATGCTAATTCTATGTTTTTCTCTTTAGCAAGATGAAACCAACGTCACCCCTTTGTTTCTGACATTAATGCCATCTGCCCTGTGAAACAGAGCAAATGAACATTATATGTAGTAATGTAATGTAATTAGTAACATTTTCTTTCAGAACCGCCTTGACACGTTTGACTGTTTAACAATCCTGCTGTTGCTTTTTTAACAGCAGTGATCAGAAGCAAACATCAGCAAAGATTAGCTATTTTTTAAATACATTGTGTGGATTGTCTGAAGCATTTCTTTAACTTCGGTACCAGGAGAATCTCACATATTTAAAGTATTGTAGCAGGAAAGATGTCTGCTGCACTTTTTTAGACACCATAGTGAGAAAAAAGGAACTTAGATTTTTGTGACTTAATCAGCACCTGGCTTTGATCTTTGCTGTGTACAACCAGAACAGGCACTTCCTTCAAGTTTTCTGTGCTCAGAGGGCAAAGCTGCATGCCCTCCAACACAGTGTACGGGAAGGCTAATCTTCTTTTTGTTTCTCATGGAAAGCTACTTATCTCCCACTAAGCACAGGTACCTCAGATGAATGGGCTGGTTGTGCAGATGTGTGGCGAGCAGCAGCAGCCAGACATAATCATTCCAAGTATGTGTGGGGTGGAGGGAGGATCCGGCATAATATGACATCAGATTCTTTAACCATTTAATGTGTGTTTCAGCGGCTCCTATTAATTCTGTTTCCGTCCTGATTGCTTCCCTCCTTCTTCTGAAGCCTGTGGGAGGTGTCGCTCTTTAAAATGAGCTTGTTTGAAAAGGATTTGACATTGAAACTCTTTCTCTGTCCCATGAAGAGACTATTTTACTATAGACTTGTTTTTTTCCTTTCCTTTTTGTTTTCTGACACTGTTTCCTCAGGCTGAGGAGGTGCTCTGCCTCTCCTAGGTGGGAGATTAACATGTCTGCAGGCTAAACCCCAGCTACTGAGCATCCCTTTAAAACTGATAAATCACTGAGGTGCAGAGTGGTGCATTGGGCTCATAGGATAGAATAAAATTTCGACAAACACTTGCTACTTATTTCTGCGATCACGCTCATAACCAAAATGTGTTTGAACTGGGAAAAATAAATGAATAAAATTAAAAACTGCACTGTTATTAGAGGTCTTTGGATACCTAATAAATAACTTATATCTGCCTTCAAGGTGTTCTTGATTTTTCCAAAATCTTTGCGGCTATAAAATCCACAAATCCCCCATGAGATGAGATCAATTGAGCCATCGTTTGGCTTCTGAAGTAGAAAAAATAGACTCAGCTTGGATTCTTCCAGGTCTGCCTGTCTGTGTTACTCTCAAATTACTCTAAAGATATACTGCCTCTCACAATGCAGGGAAAACACCACAGGCTTTAGTCCATAAAAGAGATGCAGCCATAGTTCAGCATGCATAAAGTGCCTGATGAAAAACAGAGCCTGATGAATGTCCACGCTGAGGCTTACTATTTATTGAGGCAAGGAACATAAGTCAGATCTAATCACAACAATGCTCGCAGACCCTGAGCTATATTAATGCATAGGAAATAAGCTCCGTGTGAGCCACTGACCTCGCCCTCTGTTTTATACTACGTTATCGTCCTAATTGTCTGCCTTGAAAGTAAAACTTAAAAAATATAAAGCGGGATTTGGGTTTTTAAATAGCGTCTCGCAGACTGATAGTACTGCAGTGCGACGCAAGCAATCACAAACATTCGAGAGACATTTTTTACAGATGGCACTTTGCATCAGGCAAACCTGTTTTTCATACCACACAAAATATGTCTATAGTCTGAGAATTTAGCACCTGGAAAAATGTCTGTTACTTAAAACACGTTATAACATTACACATGGAATCAGCTGTTTCACAAATACAGTGTGAAGCTGCTTGGTTTAGGCAACATTTAACATTTAACTGCCATGGAGAAAAGAAGCGAGCTCCTCACACTCTCTGTGTGGTATTGCTGTCCCTGAGTACTATCTGGCCTCTGCTATACATCTTATATCTGCAGCTCTTGTGAAATAAAGGCTTTGGAAACAGATTTCAAGTCAAGCCCTCAAGAAAGAAGGCAGAATTTAACCCCTTTAGCAGCTGTGAACGGGCCACTTATATAGGGTTAGGGTTAGGTTTACATTTCCAGCAGCACGTGGCCCTGCGTGAGCATAGTTACAGTTGAGAGTGAATGTTAGAATCATGCAGACAACAGAAAAGAAACTGGAAGGAAACGCAGTCGTAAAAGCAGAGGCTGAAGGTGGCACATGTGACACCATAGCATGCCTGTGTTTAGAGCTGATATTTATAAAGACCTTTCCCTATCACCGTGGCTTCAGCCCTGGCAAGGGTTTTACGGAAAGCAGTGTTTTTTTTAAAATAAGAAAATAAACTGTTTCCTTTATCACACTTGACCCATTCCACCTGGCATTCATCAGTGGCTGTGCATGTTGGTCCTGTCGGCCGCTTTCCTCCCTCTGCCTCTTTTATCACTCTAATGGGGTGCTATCTCCAGGCTGCTCTCTCCGGGTCTCCACAGCCCAGCTTGGCTCCCTTCAGCATACATTCTTTCCACATCCATCCCGACACACGGGCGGATTTAACACATAATCAGGTTGGACGGGAGGGCAGTCGGAAAAGAAAGGGGGAAGGCCTGGCCCTGACAGGACTCGTCACACGAGGACTGTGGAGACAGAAAGGCCCACACTAGTCATTCTCACTTTGGATCTGGCAGTGTGCTGAAAATAGACGGAATCTCCCACATTCCCACACTCCAGCTCACTTTTAGCCCCGTCCACAGCAATATTGAGACAGATGGGGAGAAACTCAATATTCCAGCTGCCCTGCTTGGACCAGCCTGTCCCCTCTGTTCTCGGTCGTAATAAGGATTGCAGTCCTGATTGGATTTGTGGGTTGCAACCAATTAAGAAGATCAGTTTCAAGTTCTTTTGAGACAGAGTAAAATTTTCAAAGCAACTTTTTTTTTAATACTTTACCTTCTAATATCTAAAGCTGATGTTTTTAAACCTACATCTGCTTTGCCACAGGAATCTGTATTTTCCATCTATCCACACCCACAGTGGATGGTGGAAAATATACACATGGATCATAAGCACTCACATGAACACGTCCATCCAGGCAGACACCCAGAGTCACCTACTCAGTGCTCTCTGTCCCTGCATGGGCACGACGCACCAACGCTCGTCTGGGCCCGTCGTGGTGTCGCCGTTCATCGTTGTGTCACTTTGGACTGATTGTGTGTTTTTGCATTTTCTGGGTGGAGTCCATCTTGAAATGGTCTTTGCTATGAGGTTCTGGTTCAGTGTGAGGACATGCCCGAGCCATCACATGCCACAGTTTGATCTCTTGCACCGCACTCTGTGTAGTTCTTAATTTAAGTTTTGTTTGTGTGGTTTTTTTTTGGCATATCTTTTGTGGATCAATAATTAAAAAAATCATTTATCAGATAGGTTTTTGTACCAAATCCGTAAATTAAACTTTGAGTATCTGCATTGATGTATATATTGCTGCACGTCCAGAATCGGCCCCAAACCAAGCCTTCTCTGACCAGTTCTTGATACGTTGCTGTTTTTAATTACTGATGTCAGAGACTCGTCTCAGTTGGCACGTTACCATCCAGCCTCTGCAAACACTAAAAGGGCAAATTTAGAATCCGGCCTGTCATCAGAGTCACAAGATTAAGTGAAGGAAAAAAAACACACCAAGTGCCGTGGTGTTACCCCCCCCACCCAGACGAGGGAAATAATTATGTTCTATTTTGGCCAGAGAGGGATATGTCAGGCTATCGCATACGGAGTCGCTGCCACTCTGCCTCTCCCTCTCTGTCTGTCACCCGGAGTGTCGTGACACCGCTGAAGCTTGAGAAAATTGGATGTAATTCAAGAATGTTAAGAAGCTCAGCTTGAAGGGAAAAGAAATATACTGAGTTCTTACAAAAATACAGACACCCCCCCCCCCCCATTTTTCTGTGTATGTGTGTCTGAATAAGATAAGGAGACTTTGTCTTACTCCTTGGGTCAGAGTCTGCTGTGATAGAGACTCTAACGTCACAAGATTATCTGCATCCCACCTCTCTGAGGACCTTTCCTTTCTCATGCTCCTCTTCCTGGCTCTCTGTAAAATTGCTGACTGCAGCTTGCCCCCCCCCTCCACACACACACACACACACACACACACACACACACACACACACACACACACACACACACACACACAC
>JAVDPK010000438.1:33567-68000 GCA_034780415.1 Cichlasoma orientale | reverse complement strand
TCCATCCATCCATCCATCCATCCATCCATCCATCCATCCATCCATCCATCCAGCCATCCAGCCATCCATCCATCCATTCTCTTCTGCTTATCCTGTGCAGGGAGCCTATCCCAGCTGTCATAGCCCTGCAACAGGCAGGGTACACCCTGTACAGGTTGCCAGCCTGTTGCAGGGCTAATACAGAGAGACAGACAACCATTCATAATCACATTCACACCTATGGACAATTTAGAATCAATTATTTAAAAAAATTGTTGTGATTGTACCTCTCTCCTGTGGTTGCTGATGGGAACACTCAGAACAGTCCTGATCTTTGATGCTTGATCACTATCTGAGCTGAATCTGGGATCCTGCTGAGACAAATAAGAAAAAACACAAGTGCATATAAGACGATCATTTATTAATGCTTACTTAACAGCAACATGGTTTAAACATATCCTATCCCACAACTGTCTGTGGTATATCTTTATGGGCAGCAACAGACTTTAACACCTAAACAAACTTTACTCTCTTCATACTCCTGTATCTTTGAGTAAGTAAGTAAGTAAACTTTATTTATATAGCACCTTTCACAGATAAAATCACAAAGTGCTTTACCAAGTGCAAGTAGAACAGATACAAATAGCTGATACCTGGTCAGCATTGTTCACCAGTCTTAGCTACATGTGACCAAGAATACCCACATTTCTCAGGATCCTTGTTGTCTAACAGGTTATTAGGGACAACCCATCCACACCCACACTGACTAGGTTTACCTGGTGTCCAGCTGCCAGGCACACATTCCTAATCACATTACTTGTAAGGGCAAGAAGAGCTGCTGTGACCACCACCTGTAAGCCTTTTAGTGAGCTTTTGTGGGTGTGTATGTGTGGGTGTGTGCAAGGCAAGGACTGTAATCCGAGGTTTATCACTGGAAGCGGTCTAAAAAGGATTAAAAGAAACTGCGTCATCGGGGATTCCCTAACAGGCTTCCACGCTCCTTGAAATAACCATGTCGTCATCTAAAAACAGACTTTAAGGAATTGGGTGACTTATTAAACACAGTCCTCATTCTTGATTTTAGGTTCCTTTCCTGTGCCCTAGAACACACAAGTTAAGCTTAAATGCACGGTCATGACATTTACAACATTTACCTCAGATGCATCTCTCAGATTTATTGGTGAACCTGTAGCCAGCACACATCCCATGATACCCTTCACCAGTTCCAGATGAGCATGGCTGTACAGATTGCCCTCGTTCAAGTGCCCCAGTGATGTTAGGGCTATCACCTCCTCCAAGTTACTCCTTCCACCACATTCTTTCCGTACGAGAGAGAGGGAACCACCCTCAGCTCCCAGCAGCTCCCCAGCATGGATCACAGCCCCCTGGCAGAGCTCTGTTAAAGAATCCACCCAGTGTAGGCCTTCTCCCAGGAGCCCCATCATCCAAGGGCAGCCATCACCGTGGCCACATGCTATGGTATTTGTAGCAGTGGGTAACGAAAACTGTGGCGAGTGGTGCGTGTACGGAGAACAGGGGCAAACGTGAGAAGGTTGCTGGCAGGGAGAAAACTGGAAACGAGAACAGCGAGGTAAGCAGGGAGAGCAAGGGGAAAGACTGTCTTTAACATCTAGATTAAAGCGATCCATCCATTCAGGGACACTGAGATTCGAAGCAAGGGGTTTGAGCCTGTCTGGTAAAGTTGAAATGTTCAGGTCTGGGCTTTTCAGTGGGGAAGAATTTCTTTGATAAGGAGGCTTCATCACCAGGTCAGAATGGTCCGAGCTGCTCCTTGGAAACCTTGACATTAGTGGGGACATTTCTGTCGGTGGACAACTGGCCCTGAAATCACAGATTACATGACTTACATGCTGTAAAAGCAAAACACCGTAAATAAATAAAGTACTTAAAATTGTTATTATTAAGTGATTAAGTGGAAATATAATTTTATCTATTGCAATTATATTGTCATTAACAATATAATAAAGTGAACACCTTTACAAGCGTCTTATTTTGCAAAAGTTTGCTAAAAAAATGTAATTGCACATTATAAATGTAAGTAATCTGAGTCTCAGCTGAAACGGTAAAAGTATAAAATGTAAACTCTTACGCTGAACCTCTGCGTAGAAAGTATGCCTTTGTGAAGTCGGAGTGGTCATCCAACCACGCTTCCTCTTGGTAGCTTCTCGCACCGTCTCCAAACGTCCTGCTACGCGTCCTGGACCGCGGGCTCCACAGTGGCGAGAAGAACCAACCCGTGCTTTGCAACATCGGCGACGCACTCACGGTTTCCCTGCGGATGGACTCTGCGCCAGCGTCAGAAGATGCCCCGGGTGTCATGCTGCCAGACTCCATGGACTCCAGCGCTTCAGAGTGAAGGCAGGGCATCCCCTCGCTCAGGTAAATCGAGAAAAGGTCGGGTAAACTCAGTTTTTACGCCTAGTGAGCTGTGTAGGAGAAACGACTCGAATGTGAGGAGGCAGAAAGTAAGGCAGACTAACGACTTACCGGAGAGCCCGTGGAAAGGATTGCGTCAAGTTAATCCCTCGGCCTTTTATTAGCCAATCTCCGTTAAAGGGACCCGATTTAAACTTTACTACAGAATAAAAGGATTTGCTCTAACTTTGGCATGTTATGAATTGGTCATGGCATTTTGATTTTACGCCTGCATGAAGTTTAAATGATCAATAAAGTGAATATCTCTAAACTAGCCAAACGAATCTATTGTAATACACGTATTACTTCTTTGTATAGTAACAAAGAGCACCGATATTTAACTAATAATATAAGTTAATGTGAAATATTAAGCTTTAAGTACACAAAACAGGTCAAAATGACCATAAATACATAACATATTGTGCGTTCTTCAGTTACATAAAGCGGATAAACTATAGGAAATGACCGAGCTTAATAAAAACAGCTTGGTAGTTGACTACAGCATCAGCAAATATTTCAGTTTTGCAATTTAGACCTTTGGAACTGTTTTTTTTACTGCCTTATATGATGTACCCCATTTATAATCATATGTCCTCAATGAAGAAACAGTCCAGTATTCAAACTATAGAATATAGTTATATAGGAACTATAGTATAGTATATAGTATAAATGTAGTATAAATAAACTATAGATCAGGTTACGGAATGTAAGTAATGTCAAATGTTCAGATTTGTTTAATTTATGCAGTGACTTCAGGACAACATTAACTGTACTCCTTGTAAGAAGGGTGGAGAACATAAAGGCTAAGTGACCTGAACAATGCTTATTTATTATGAAGAGAATGGCACACATTACTGTGATAAGAAAGGGCTCGTCACACATTCTTTGAGTGTTATCTTATTTATATTTCACTTTTCATGCTTTGTTTTCTGGAGAGAAATTCCTGGAATTGTAACCAAATACCAATCTAGAAAGTAGTGTGTGAGTTTTTTATGCCTTTTAAAGCATTTCTCTTTCATCTATTTAAATTGTTATGCAATCTTCAATATTATTCTGATATTAATTTTGACAGAAAACTGCATGCCAAAGTACACACCACTCAGTATTTAAGGACTCCCTCTGCTGGTCTTGGGTACTTCTCATCACCTGCAGTGGGTGGATCCTCTGGTGACAGCCGTACCGTGATTGGCTGCTCCAAGAGGAGGCTGCCATGACACATTGGATGCTGCACAGATCCACAGCATCAGCAGGCAACGGACCTCCATCCTCCTTGTTATCCCTCTCTCTTTCTCTTTTTTCTCCTCCTTTGCCTCTCCTCCTCTCACTACCACCCTTGCTCTCTCTTCTCTGTCCCTTCTCCTCCCACTTGGACGGACACGCAGGCCTGTTTGAGTACACTGCAGCAGAGGTCCATTAACACACCAGCAGCAGGAATAGCAGCAGCAGCGACAGCAGCAGGCGGACTGGTAGGTGTGCTGAGGCCTGTCTCTCTCCTTATTGCAGCACGGGCAAGACATCGCATTCTCCTCTGATCTCTGTCAAGGACTATCTATTTGAGAAGTGTGTGTGCATGTGAGAGCAGGAATCTGGCAAGTACTCAAAGAGGACTACCACACCCTGGGAACATTACTGTCAGTGGTAGGGCTACATGAGGTGAATGTTGCAGCAGATATTTTCATCCTCGTGCTATGTTCATTATGTACTTGTATCTGGGCTAATCCACATGGATTCATATTCTGTGTTTCTCTGCTCTAGTTGTTTGTTTCTTTTCCTTCACCCTACAGCACTGTGATTTGATTCAGCACCCACTAGGCCTTGTTCGTCTACACACGTGTCTTTGCTAATGAATGCATTGAATGTCTAACTAAGGTCACATCATTTGCCATGCTGTGTGCACATATTGTCAGCCTACCTAATGACAACCCTCCTTTCTTTCCTTCCCAAAGCTATCTTCATCACCAGCCTCTCCATCCACCTCTCTCTCGTCTATCTTCCTGCATCTTAATTTCCTCTCACTCCCATTCCTCTTTCTCAAAACCCCCTCTCTCCTCCCCCTGCATTCCCGTCTCCATCTCTTCGACATGCCTTTTCTTCTTCCTGCCGGCTGGTTTCCCAGGATGCCTTTTTCCAGGCCGCTCCGTTAGGCCCTACCAGCATGGGCGGAGCCTGGGTGGGGAGAGACATTACGGATTGGACCCTTCCCCTCAGGACGGGCGCGCTGGCGGGTCACCCTCCCTCAGCTTCAGATGGGCGAGGACGCTGAGAGCCCCAAAATCAACCACACCTTCCTGCGAGACTACGTCACTGAAGGTAGAACAGACGGAGTATCACTGCTGCCTCTGTGGTGTCAGATAACATACTGGTATAATTGAACAGATTAATTTCAGCTTCATGGGTGCATTATTCCTGCACTGCTCAATAGAAGGAACGGATGATGATGACACTGATCACTCCATGCCTGACTCAGTGACAGGCACTTTATCATTTTAAATTTTCCTTAGACATCATATTCTCCCAGAATACATAAATGTTAGATTTATGGTTTGGAGTAGCAGAAATAATGTGCGGTTTTATTAATTTTTTTCGTTGCCACTCCTGTCTGCATGGTCACTTTGTCATCTGCCCTTTTTTTCTCCGTGCCTTCCTAACATCTTTTCTACTCGGCCATTGCTTTGGCTTTCTCTCCTTCTTTCTTTACTTTTGTTTAATTGCCTCCCATCTTCCTGTCTTCCTCCCAGCTGATGTCATCTCTACAGTGGAGTTCAACCAGACGGGGGACCTGCTGGCCACAGGGGACAAAGGTGGCCGAGTGGTCATCTTTCAGAGAGAGACTGAGGTCAGTTTACAATGCAAAAATCACCACTTTCTGTACCCAGCGTAGCTGCAACAGACACTTATTGTATAGTTATTACACAGACTTTTTTATGCCTTTGTACACATACTGTAAATGCATGCTGAAAAGCTGTGTTTTCCTCACTGTCTGCCCTGGGCAGTCTAAAGGGGAGTCAGAGGAGGCGGGCGAGGTAGGGGACTCTGGGGAATACAATGTCTACAGCACGTTTCAGAGCCACGAGCCTGACTTTGACTACCTGAAGAGTGTGGAGATAGAAGAAAAAATTAACAAGATCAGATGGCTGCCACAGCAGAATGCAGCACATTTCCTCCTCTCCACCAATGGTGAGAAATCAGTGACACCTCAGTCTCTGTCTGCAGATCATAATGATTTTTGACTGTGCTAAAATGAAGTGCAGAATATCGTTTTTGCTATCAGAAATTTACTATTTTTCCTGATATGACACATTTGAATATGGCATCGCTTACACACTTCCATTTCCAAAATTATGGCAGCCTTGCTTCATCTATTTTTTTACCGAGCTAATCGTATAACCTGTGCTTGATTGCTCTCAAATCTGTGAGACAGTGTTTATATTTAAGTAATATGTAGCTGTTTTAGAAAATAATCTGTTTACATTAGGTGCAAAAAGAACCCATTATTTTTTTTTAATTAACTGTAAGTGCGATTTTTCCTAAGTTGTGCTTACCGCTTTTCTCTGAAAACATCTCTCTTATTTGTAAATCACGATACCTGTCACAGATAAGACCATTAAACTATGGAAGGTGAGCGAGAGAGACAAGAGACCAGAGGGATACAACCTGAAAGATGAGGAGGGACGGCTCAAGGACATCTCTACCATCACCTCGCTACAGGTACACAGACACACACAGCTGCACATGGACACTTTTATTTTGTTCAGTCAAGTATGTATCAGGCTGACATTCAATCATCAAATCAAGTGTCTGTCTTTAATGCCTTTGCTCCCATCCCTGACTCTACTATCCTCCAGTTTTGTCCTTGTTGTCGTCTTTCTTTGTGTCCTATGATTCACCCCTTCTCTTCTTATCTTTGCTTACATTTATTCTTCAAACATCTAAGGTGCCAGTGCTGAAACCTACAGATCTAATGGTGGAGGTCCGTCCCAGACGGGTGTTTTCTAATGGACACACCTACCATGTCAACTCCATCTCAGTCAACAGCGATGGTGAAACCTACCTGTCTGCCGATGACCTCCGCATCAACATGTGGCACCTGGGCATCACAGACCGCAGTTTCAGTATCCTTAGTGTCTGTGGGTCTTTTTGGCGGGTTATCACATATTGTTTTCAGTTTTAAACCTACTGGGCGCATAAACACAACTATTTGCTTTATATATAATTCTATAGCTCCTCTCTGACTTTTGTGTGGCATCTAATCTCTCACTGGAGGAAACTTGTTTGGATTTTTACAGAGAATTAAGGCTCTCATCATGGACAGATTTCACATTTCCTTCTGGACAGTGATACACTTTATGGTTGTGCTTTGGTAGAAAGAAAATAGTTCCTAGATGAAACTGCTCACAGAAAGAAAAAATGTAGTTTTTCTTCCTATTTTGGGGGATTTTGAGCACCAGAAGGAAAGTGCTGCTTAGCTCCATTATAGTCAAGAGAAAGCAATCATTTCTAAAACTGGGCAACTCACACTATAATGGCATAAATGACCAGAGGATTAAAAAAAAATGCAAAATGATTGTAGGATGAAGTGTCCCTAAAATATATACTTTAAAACAATTCACACTAAATCCCTTGTATTTTAGTGTGCATGACTTCACAAAGTTAATATTGATGACTATGTATGCAGTCTCATGCTTAATAAAGAGAAAGACACTGGGCTGTATTGGACACACACCTCAAATGCTTCTGTTCTACATTTGCATTTAATTTACTGTTGCTATGAACAGCTGAACCATATATTTAAATCTATGCCTAAAACATCACGGGACCAGTTCCATCTCGGGGGGGGGGGGGGTCTTGATCGACACTTAACGTAAACAGCACGTGCCTGCGATTCAATTTGTGTTTCATTTGAGTGCTGAGCACTGCCCCAGAGTGTGTATTCAATGCAGGTGGTAGCATGTGGGACTGGCTGCATGTTGTGATTTCCCCATTCAAATGGAAGCTGACCTAGAAAATCATAGAGGCATCTATGGAAGACGAGTTTAAATAATTCACACAGCAGTACACTTTCTTCTGAGCCACACAGGACTGCCACAAATAGAACAGAGAGGAACAGCGTGTGCATGCATATTAGGGATGGGATGGGGTGCCTTTTTTTTTAGGGATGTCTTCGTGAACTTACAATAGGTGTGAGCGTGTAGATCATCTGAAAGTAAAAAGACTGCATGAACGCATGGAAGTGATTTGTTCACCTGCGCTGCTTCACTGTGACAAAACATGAATACAGTCATCACATTTTGTATGGCTGTGGCAGAAACCCCACTCGCCACTCGATTTTTGTGGTGTTTAATGTCTGTGCTGTTTGCTCCTTGATGGGTCTTCTTCTCAGATATTGTAGACATCAAACCAGCCAACATGGAGGATCTGACGGAGGTGATAACGGCAGCAGAGTTCCACCCTCAGCACTGCCACTTGTTTGTGTACAGCAGCAGCAAGGGAACGCTGCGCCTCTGTGACATGAGAGCCTCAGCTCTCTGCGACAAACATACCAAACGTGAGGATGTCGTAAAGATTAGAGTTTATTAAGAAGTGTGCATAAGGAATTTCAGTCTCATGTAAACAATGCAATTGTATTTGTGTCTGATCAGTTTTTGAGGAGCCTGAGGATCCAGGGAATCGCTCCTTCTTCTCTGAGATTATTTCCTCTGTGTCGGATGTTAAGTTCAGCCATAGCGGACGTTACCTGCTGACCAGAGACTACCTCACCGCTAAGGTGTGGGATATTAATATGGATAAAGGCCCAGTAGAGACGTATCAGGTAGGGTAGAACCTCTTTTCCACTTTCTCTTGCTTTTAGTGTCATCTATCTGGAAATTGTTAAAATATGATCATTTTAGTTCCACTAGTTATTAATTTTGTTAATTATTTGTCATATGCAACAGTTTTTAAACTTATGATGTTTGTTGTTCCTTTTTCAAAATAAAATATGCCCACTTTTTATTTACCTGTTATTCAACGTAATTCATGGGCATCAACTCGATCCCTAAGAAAATGTGGAAGGCTCTTTTTAGTTTTTGCTGCCAGTGTATTATACATGACAGGAGACTACAAGAAAGGATATAAAAATGCCAAAATGTGAGCGTCCTGAACACGATAATCCTAAATCTGCCCAGAAACTTAAGCTGACTGTTTGCATCATCCCCAGGTCCACGAATACCTAAGGAGTAAGCTGTGTTCCCTCTACGAAAATGACTGCATCTTTGACAAGTTTGAGTGTGTTTGGAACAGCTCAGACAGGTAAGAGGCAGTGGGGGGACAGACACAGTACAGTTTAAGTCGATTTGAAAGCAACAACAGACTGTTGTGTGAGTGTGTTTCTGCTTAAAGTGATTTCCTAAATGCCCTGCCTCCTCCTTTATGCGACATTTAAATCAATCCCAGAGGCAAGCTTTGCAGACATCAAATCAATCCTCAGTTTGCTTTTCCCCCCTCTTTCCCTCCCCCACACTCTACTGTCAACATCACTTCTTTCTCTCTCCCTTCACTCTCTTTCTCCTTTCCTTTCCTCCATGATCCAGCGTGATTATGACGGGGGCGTACAACAGCTTCTTCCGGATGTTCGACAGGGAGACGGGTCGAGGCGTGACCCTGGAGGCGTGGCGGGAGAGCAGCAAGCCTCGGGCTGTCCTGCGAACCCGCCGCGTGTATACTGGCGGTAAACGTCGCAGGGGCGACGTGGGCGTCGATAGCCTGGACTTCACCAAAAAAATCTTGCACATGGCTTGGCACCCATCTGAAAATATAATTGCCATAGCCGCCACCAACAATCTGTACATCTTCCAGGATCGTGTCAACCCAGAAACACAGGCACAGTGACAAGAACGGAAATATGTACAGAGGTAGACACAGGGCTTTTTAGAAAGTGTCAGAAATGCAAAAAGTGGCTGGAATATATGTGGATGTTTTATGGAAGGCATGGCGAGTGGAAAGCCTATATCAGAAGATTAAATTAAACTCAAGCTGTTTGACGATGCAGCATCTGTACATAATTGGAATAATCATAAAATGACAAGACTCTTTATTCGGTTCATTTTATTTGATCACCAAGGAAGGTGTTTAATCAATCACTGAACTGATCTCTAACACCCATCGGGACTTTTTTTTTTGCTGCATTCTACTTCCACTTTTTGAAGATGTTTGTCTAGTAAATGAGGTGCAGGGACACCTCTTGATCTGCAGTGACTCAGTGCTGTTGCTCACACACCATGTTGCATTTTCCATTAATGTTCCGGTTACCTTTCACACAAAAATGGAAGCTATGTGCTAGCTAGCAACTGAGAAGTAATGTCTAAATGCTACAGAATATACAGATCATAAGATGACTGGATGACTTTATCAAATGGTGTTATTGTATAGCTCTTCACAACAGTCTCCTAAAACCTTTTTTTTCTCTTCTCTGTCCAGTGACAACAGCAATTGAACCTCTCCTTTAGAGCAGTGCTCTTGGAGATCGCACCAATAACTGTCCCATAATCTTTGCCCTGTTCACGTTGCAATAGTAGCACTAACAAAACACAGTGCAGCAGCATTAATGCTTTAATACATGAGCTCTTCTACAGGTAACAGAAAATGTATACACTCTTTTTACTGTTTGCTGTAAATATTGTTTTTTTTTTTTTTTAAAGCAGCACTAATTTTCAGTTCCAGAGAGCTAAAAAAAATTGCATTTTGTCAAGTACACTGTAAATCAGTGTGAGATCTCATTTACAGAAAGGTTTGTGGAATCACACTTTATCAGCTATTTTCTCGTAGCAGTATGTAGGTAGTTGTTGCCGGCTGTAGAGAGGATGGGGTAAATTATGCACAATAAAACACCTACTGTTTGGTTGTGTATATTAAGCAAGTATTGTGTTTTGATTGCTGTATCATGGTAATCTAATGTAAAAAAAAAAAAAAAACATGGAAGGGGGCGGTGTGCATATTGATGGGAGGAATCTTACAATCAGGACAAAGTTGCAGTCTAAGCACATTGTTTGTTAATGAGACCCCTGAAATGAAATCATAGTTGTGTCCAGTGTGTTTGGGGGTTAGAGGTTATCATCAGTGCAATAGCTCATCACAGCAATTATGTCATGTGAGTTCATACTATCACAGGATCTTAATGTCATTATACCATATACCTCACAGCGCCACATGCTACTCTGGGGAGTGACACTGAAGGCCCGGGATGTACAGCAGTACAGTAAAGTGATGTCTGTGTTGACATGAATCGCGTGAGATTTATTTGTTTACAGTGAAGTACTTTATTTTCAAGTGACCTTGGCCCTGGTGGGATTATTGTAAGTGGTCTAAATGTGTACTGTAGTGGGTGGAGTAACATAATCGGTGCAAAGGTCGAGAATATCAAGTCCCCTTTGCACATTTTCAAAATCTGAAGGATCTGCATTAATCCACTGTGTAAAGAAATAATTGTCACATGTGCTTCCTCCCCTCTCCCTCGCACCTCGTTTGGTTTCCCGGGTTGCTGTTCACAGACGTCTGTGTTAACTGCCGATGGCTAAGAGGGTTTTCTTATAGGCATAAATATTTTTGTCTTCACTACCAGCTAGTGTTGTCATGTGCAAACACAATTTTGCACTGATCTAACACGTGCGACACAGCAAAATCCATGATGGTGACAACCCCACAAGAAACCGGTTTACATAGCGGAAGGCCTTCTGAAGCATTATGTAAGCACCGAGGCTCCATCCCTGCAGTGGCGAAACGTAGTTTAGAACAAGTCAGTTGTAATCGCATCATAACCACCAACACGTACAACCAGTGAGACGATTTGTGTTCGGGAGCACAGCAGCAGCATGTCGCCATTACTCGATGCTACTAGCGTGTATATCTATCATACTTTAAAAAAAAAAAGGACAAATCTAACAGTACAAAAACATAACTCAAATGAGGTGAATGAAAGGAATGTGCATTAATAAAATAACAGGAAATCTAACAAAAATGTGTTGGATCTTTTTTTTTTATGTCTGTGTCTTCATTTAGTGGGTTCCCCTTTTTTGTCTCATCGCACAAATAAATCTATTATTCTGAATAAAACCTTTCACAAGGGACTTTTTTTTTCAAATTCAAGCACTTTAATAGACATCCCATTTAACTCCATCACTGGAAAAAAGGCACTCACGTTTACAGTAAAAAGGCTCAACATCAGCAATTATAATTCACAGGAGCATTGAGGTTATCGAGATTAATAGCATCCACGTGTAAAGCTTTTTATACTCTACCACTGTGTCGCTGTCTTGTGAAAACAACATACTGTATCTGGGAAAAACAACCCCATTTTAATCTTTCTTACATTACAATTTTCAAAAGTATTTAAATAATTAATTAGTGTTATTTTAATCATCCATCCTCTTATGCTTATCCAATTCAGAGTTGCTGGAGCCTATCACAGAAGTCATAGGGTGAGAGGTGGGTACACCCCAGACAGGTCGCCAATCTGTCACAGGGATTATTTTAATTGCATAGAATATTTTTCTTTACTGTCTCTCTTTATCTGCTAAATTCAAATCTGCCAAATTTAGTTAAAGGATCTTGGTTTTAAAGGCTGGCATTCTGTCTACAAAAATGTCTGTTATCTAGAACCAGCATTGTGTACAACACAGCAAAACATCTCATTTTAAATATTCCACCTTGTGATACTTTTCATGGAATGAACATGATGCGTCTTAAATGTCTCACTATACAGGTAAGAAATATCAAAATAAAGGGAAGTCTTGAGACACATGTGCAGGAGGTGACATGATAAGGTTTTCACAGGACTCTATGTAGTCCTATGAAAAACTAAAAACACCCTTATAGCTTCCGTAAACAGCAGCCAGGTTTGTTAATCAAATGCATTTGATTAACTGATCATCAGCCAGTGTGAGCACCTATATAAAAGCAGCCGTTGTGGCATTTTGCTCGGCTGGAGCGCTCAGGTTTGTGCTAACACAATGCCACAGTTTTACCAGGAGTGAACATTCCAGCAAAGTCAGACCATGCAATGCTCAGAGAAACTGCAAAAAAACCTCTAAGGGCCTCAGTTAGTATGCTAAAAGTTAGAAAAAGACTGCACAACTATGGTTGTTTAGAAGGGTTTCCAAGAGAAAGCCTCTCCCCTCTAAACAGAACATGGCCGCATAGTTTAGGTTTGCAAACTGCATCTGAACAAACCACAAGACATCTGGAACAATGTCCTTTGGACAGACCAAAGACCAAAGTGGAAATATTTGGCAGTAATGTAAAACACCATGTTTGATGCATTTTGGTATCTAGATGTCTGCGAGTTTACTGCAGACCAATAAAACTGGATCAAGGTTTTATGCTGGCTTTCCAGAAATGACTGTATATGTATTTTACCTTGATGAACTGGAAAATCAGATTGTAAAAATAATATTAAGACCAGAAAGTTTGAAGACAACAGATCATTAAATTGTTGGCTGACAGAGCAAACTGGAAACGCATATATATATATATTTTGTCACTAAATTTGTGTCATATATGCCTATAAAAATAAGCAAACATGCATTTGAAAACTGATGTAAAACACAAACATAAATGTAATATAAATCCAAATATTTTAGCCATACTTTAAATTCCTAGATACAAAGGCAAATATAAATCCCACTCAGGCACTAGTATGGGCCTATTATTATATTTTTAACAAATGTGCAGTTTTCTAGGTATTCAAAGGTGATCAGCGCCCAGCCGCAGCCTTATTGCATATAATTGGACACCATCAAATTACAGGCAATCATCCAGTTCTTATCTGACCATTTTTAAACTGCTGTATATGAAATGAAAGTAAGATCTGCATAAACTGATGCACTAACAGGAGGAACTGTTTGCACACAAACTTAATAGATCCATCCAATTTGTAAAAAATACTATTAGTTACATGAATACTTTAAGTCTAATATCATAAGAAACAAGTTGATGTCCTGAATAGATTCAAATAAGTCATTTCTTTTGTCAGTTTTTTACTTATTAGGTAATTTTTGCTGACAAAAATGGAGAAAAGAAAAAATCAAATGCAAACTTCAGAGCTTTCATTGTGGTACGTCTCCAGTTTCTCTCAATCTTCACCTGCCTGCCTCCACTCAGCAGTGAAGAAGGACAGTCCAGACAGTGGATGGCTTTCAACTCAAAGGCTGGAGCTCTGGCTCCTAGACGTCCCTCCATTTTGGTGCTAAACTCCACCTTATTACCAGGGGTCAGATTTAGAAGAACCTGTCTGAACTCATGACTGGCCATTAGGATTATATCCCTGGCCGGGTCGTCTCTCTCTGCACTTCCATCCTGGATCATTCCCACGGTCACTTCAAAGCGGTAGCTGTCGAAGCGCTTGACGTGGCAGGTATGTTTGGCCAGAGCCTTGATCTGACACAGTTCTTCCTCTTCTTGCATTTGAAGGAGCATTGGCAGTGAAACAGTCACAGAACTGGCTGCCAAATCTGCAGCTGTTAGATTTGCAACTGTAGCATTCTTTGGCTCACATTTGGGATAGGTCTCACCGTACAAGCAGCGCAGCCATTCTCCCATGAACACCGGCAACATGTTGATAACAGACTGTGCCCCATTCTCTGTTTCGGCCACACGGACATGCTTGAAACGCCCAGCCCAGGTGACTCTGTGTCCATGCAGGTGGCTGCAGAAGATTTGCGTCTGGGCTATGCCTTTGGTTTCCCAAGCTGGGGGCCCACAGACCCGGCTGTACTGACTCCAAGTAAGGGTGGAGTTGTACACCTTGTCACCTTCTGCATGGTACAAATAGACTGAGAAGAACAGCAGAACCATGGAGATGCAGAGTAAGATGAGTCTGACTGGGCCCCGATGTGTCAGCGAGCGAAAGACATTCAGAATGGACATGCTGAACCGCGTCCACAGCCGAAGAGTGACAGGGATCGCACATATTACCAAGGTCACAATCATCTTTGTCAGTTCCAGCTCAAGGAACCACTTAAACACTTGGATGAAGAGCATGGTGGCGAGACCAAATGCCAGAATGGGCAGTGCAAACAGGAAGAGAAAGTAAGCTACACAAGTGCGGATTAGACCCACAGCAGAGGAATTCTGGAGGAGGACCACTGAGAATTCACACCACATGAAGCACACGAGGTACGGAACCAGGATGCAGTAAGTCCCCCGGAAACCACGCATCCTTGCCATGCTAAGGGAGAGAAAAGAAAAGGGAGGGGAGAAAGGTTCTAGGATTATTTTAAGCTCCTCATGGATCATCATTTTAGCATAGAATAAATTAACAAGGCAGAGAGGAGTACAACCAATTTGAAAATTTTTCCAATATAAGTGATCAGTATTCCAATATGCCCAAATTCTGCTTACCTGAAGAAAAGACAGAACAGGTAAACATAAAGCAAGCACGGGAGACTGAGCTTCAGCACCACAGACTCCCCCAGCGGCAGAGTCGTGAAGGTGTGTCCCAGTAAACGAAGCACCGTCAGGTTCTCCGGCAAGAACTGCGTCAGGCAACACAAAGATGAAGCCATCTGCAGTAAAACAAATGCAAGGACATTTTTTGATTAACTTTGAGAAGGCTGTTTTATTTTGCAATCAAGAAATATGCTGATTATAAATAGTAAAATAAAGACTCCACTATATTTGTGTCTGTATTTGTTAAAGTGCTGCACAGCAGCATTGTATGTTTTAGGCCATAAAATTGAGGTCTTCCTTAGGAAGACTGGGCTATGCTTGAATGAAAGAATGTGGTCACCAGTGGCTTCCTAGAAATTACAAATAATTTAATCTCATTAATAATGTAAACAATAGATACAACATGCAAGACTGCAATTCTGATCATTCAGTCACTCAGTTAATTGACCTCTATAACCATCGCCCGGCGTGCATATTCTGCAGCCTTTGGGCTGAGGCTGTGGTAGCTGACAGCAGTAAAGAAGATGGCCACAGTCGAGAGCTCGGAACAGGGGATCCAATTCTTGTCCGCTACAGGGAAGGAGAAAATAACAAAGAAGACGGAGAGGATAAAATAGAGGTACGGTTCAAGGTTGTTCCAGCCAAAGTTTGTCTCTGCTTGCTCCACGTCAAGGCCGGGTTCAAAACGTGTCAGCAGAGATGTCAGGGCGCTAAAGTTCTCCCAGGTCTGGAAAAAGGGGGACAGGTTTATGAGTGAAAGGAGGAAAATAACTCTAGAGAAATATAAATACCTTAGATTCTTTTGGAGAACAATGTTTAAACAAGGAATATCTAGCATAAAGCCCACTCTCAAACAAATCTGAAAAATACTTCTCACCTGCCCCCTTTAGCATTAGCTGGGTTTTTTTTGTGTGGTAAGTTTAGTCTGTTCAATGAAGGCAAATTTTACCTTTACACTATGAATATTTACTGAATTACAGACCCTCAAAGTGCACTGAAATTGGATGAAAATTTTAATATACTATTTGAATGACCACCTATTATAAAAACAGGAAAACAAAAATATTTTAGAAATATTTTTATATTTTTATTTTAACATTAAAAATATAATTTTGATTAAGAAGCTTGCACATAGTGGGAGATTAACCACCGCAGAAACCTAAAAAATGCTTTTGGTAATTACCAATACTGTTAATTTAAGGCAGTTGTGACATAAACCTTACAATGGGCGGTGGACTAATGCATTTTGTTAAGCACTCTATAATTTCATTGGAAAAGGAAAAAGCCAAAACTGAACACACAAAATTACTAAATAAAAATGAAAGGAAATGCTCACCTTGCTGCTCTGGAAAATACGCAGCGTGCAGATGATCATGGAGACGAAGGAGAGGTAGAAGACGAGCAGAGGGATAACAAAAGCAAACAGGTCAACTGTCAAGTTGCTGATGATGAAGAAGAAAATCAGAGCGTTGACGTGTTGCGTCGGAATGATCGTGCTCAGCCACTGGACGCCAGCCCGTGATGCCCAATCAACAAGGTGCTCCTTCATCTCAACAACTGCATGCAGTGGGTACTGAAGCATCTGAGGTGAAGAGAGACAGATATGAACCGAGAATATCAGCATATTAAAAAAATATATTAAAATTATCAAGTAACATTTATCGGATTCAATAATTATGTGAAGGCACAATGTGGGATCTGATACTATTAAGCGTGACTTCATGTCCATTGCCCTTTTAATGGCTCCGGTCTCACTGGTATGCAGCATCATCCCACTTCGGCCAAAGCCCCAAGAACTCTTGCTTGACTTCTTGCATCCTGATGGGACCAGCTCAGCCTTGTGCTTTAAAACACATGTGCACAGAAACACATTCACAGCCACACATAAGTGCTATGTTAAATGACTGAAAATAAATATGTTCATATTACAGTTTATTTATATTTTTGTTAAGTGGGTCTTTTTTTTACCTCCCGTGGGCCATCATGAGATGCAGGGCTTTTAGTTTTGGCTGAGACCCCGCTGCCATTTTTGGGAGCAGCAGGGGCAATACCCTGTGCATAATTTTTAGTCATCTCGACAAACTCATCCAGGTCCACCATCTGACTGGCTAAGAGATATAAAGCAGACAATTACACATGGAGATACAATATATTTTCTGTCCCCCCCCCCCTCTCTGGATACCTACATTCATTGCTGACCATGCGCTCCAAGACTCTCTGGGCTTGGTTCGAAGTTGGCCCAGGAACCCTGCTTGCAGTGCCACCTGTTGGTGAGAAACGACCACAGCACCACTGAGCTGGATGAAAGCTGGTAATGTGAAACTATTCACTGTGACAGCTGCAAATAGTGAATCACACAGAGGGATATATAATATTTCCTGCAGTAGTGGCAGCTATTGTATAACAGCATACTAAAGCATTCTTGGTAGCCAGTAGTACATCGCGCAACATTATTTTCACCATGCAAACAATACTTAATGTTTATTAATGGTGAACTTATCCTAATATCAGTGGCTGTGCACGTGTCTCTCCTACCTGGAACTGCATTCACCTGACTGACATTTTCCAGTATCTCAGATACAGCCACCTTCTTCTTCCTGTCTGGGTTTAGCTTCCAGTACATCATCATGGCTGCTTTGCGTACTGCCAGCTCAAACTTACTCTCTGTCGACAACCTGCGCACATCAACCTCATTCTCTGGCGTGATTCCTAGTAGAAGATGAAAGACAGTTATGGAATATCAGCATAAAGACACTGACACATGGGATACTTCTGTTAAATTAACCTTTCTTCTGGATCCAACAGCGCTGCAGTGTTTTCGCTGCACCCTTTCTTCCCTGTTTTGCTGCTTTAATAAGCCAGTTAACAGCCAGACGATTATTTAATTCATTATCCTTCTCTTCAGCAAGACTCAAGTAGTGCTGACCCAGCTGAAACACAGTGGAGAGGTAAAAGAGGGTAGATGATTTCAGATTATTCTACTTTTAATTGGCTACATGCAAAGATACAAATTTGAGCAAACTAGTTTGTCAAATAATTTCAAACATGCATAAAGAATTATCACATTATTAAACTGATTATTGAATTAAACCAAATAATTAGCTCATAGTTGGTGTATTAACATCATAAGCAGTGCTGGGGAGTGCTGTTTATTTTTTTAGATTAACATTGTTAAGCCCAGGTAATGGTTTCATCAGTTAGGTAACACCACACACTTCACTTTTGCATAGCGCATGTAAGGGACAGACATTATTCAGTGCTCACACAGCAACAACAGTATTATAGATATATTATAGCTCAACATATGAAAGAATCACCTGCACATATATTATTTTTTGGGGTGGGGTGGGGGGGCTTATGTATAAAAAATATGTGGTTGAGTGGCCATTTTTGTTGTCGTATGACTTTTTTGTATTGTTTTGTCAGTTTATAATTTCTTTTTCAAAGTAATTTAAACTCCTTTTTCTCAGTAGTTTTAGTTTAAACAACAGCATTTCTCCCTAGGGCAGTGTTCTTACTGCTTCCAGGCTAAAGTAATTGGCAGCTGGTAAAACTTCCGGTTCGAAGTAGTTTCCCTAAAACTTTTAATTAGTTAATAAGAGTAGAGCCACTGCTCCTCCACATCGAGAGGAGCCAGTTGAGGTGGCTCGGGCTTCTGATTAGGATGCCTCCTGGGTGCCACTTGGGTGAGGTTTTCCGGGCATGTCCCACCGGGAGGAGGCCCTGGGGTAGACCCAGGACACGCTGGAGAGATTATATCTCTCGGCTGGCCTGGGAACACCTTGGGGTCTCTCCTGGATGAGCTGGTGGAGGTGGCTGGGGAGAGGGAGGTCTGGGCTTCTCTGCTTAGGCTGCTGCACCCGCGACCCGGCCCCGGATAAGCGGAAGAGAATGGATGGATGGATAGTTAATCAATTTTATTAAGATATTTGATGTTATTGTATTGATTGTACAAGTAGGGTATAAATACATATGTAAAATCTGCACACATGATTAGTTTTGATCTGTTTTGCTGGCGTTTTTTAAGATAACCATAGTTGAGGTTTCTGGCTCTAGATGCCTCCACCCATCTAATTTCAATTTACATCTATGATTTTCATCATACCCATGAATGGAAGGTGGTCTTCACCTTAGTCAATAATCTAAATATAGTAGCTTTTGTTTGCTGTACAAATTGTGAAGCCATACAGGCCTTTATTATTATTATCATTATTGATTTGGGGATATAGAAAAAAAATCATTTGACTTTACGTTGCTAAGCTTTATTGTTCTTGTACTGCTATACAGTTAGGGCCATAATCTGTTGGACGAGGACACAATATTTAGAGTTTTTCCTCTGTACACCACCAGAGTGGATTCAAGCATGAAATCAAGCAATCTATATGTGATTAAAGTGTAGACTTTCAGCTTGAACTCAATTTCATGGCCAGGTGAGGCCTGTTCCCTTGTTACTGCATGAGAAATGAAGCAGACATAATATCTTAAGATGATTTGAAGTGTTTAATTTGTATTTTATAGCTTTTCAGTGTAATTTTAAAGAGATGCTGACGCAAATGAAGGAAGCCATCACTGAAAAACAAAATGAACAGCAAAAGCTTTTCAGTGGCCAAATCAACAATCTGCTACATTCTGAAAAAAGAGGGAACGTACTGGTCAGCTCAGCAACATCAAAAGGCCTGGAAGACCATAGAAGACAACTAAAGTGGATAATTGCAGAATTCTTTCCTTGTTTAACAAAAAAAAAAAAAAAGTCAAAACGCTCTCGAGGAGGTGCATCATTACCAAGGCTTATAATCTAGAGCTGCCTTCATGAATGGAAATACAGTGTTTACAACAAGTTTCAAACCACTGGTTACACTCAAGAACAAGAAGGTTAAATTTGACTCTGCCAGAAAACATCTACAAGAACCTGCAGAGTTCTGAAAAAATAATCTTTGGACAGATGAAATCAAGATTAATTTGTACCAAAACAATGGGAAGAGAAAAGGATGGAGAAAGAGAGAAACAGGTCATTATTTGAAGCATTATCTGTCAACTGTGATGGAGGCAGTGTTGTGGCACGGTTATGTACGTCTGTCAGTGGAACTGGGTCACTAGTGTTTATTGGCTGCTGATAGAAGTAGCAGGATGAATCCTGAAGTGCACAGGGCTGTACTCTCTGCTCAGATTCAGCCAAATGCTGCAAAACTGATCAGACAGAGCTTCACAGTGCAAATGGATTATGACCCAAAGCATACTGCAAAAGCAACCCAAGAGTGTCTCAAGGCAAAGAAAGGAGATATTCTTCAATGTCCAAGTCAGTCATTTGATCTGAACTCAGTAGAGCATGCTTTACATTAATTAAACTGAATGCAGAGAGCCCCACAAACAAGCTGCAGTAGAGGCCTGGCTGTGTCTCCTCCTCAAGGGAGGAGACACAGCATTTAATGATGTCCATGGGTTCTAGACTTTTGGCAGTCATTGATTGCAAAGGATTTTCAGCCAAGTATTCTGAACAGTCCTTATATTTCAATTTACATTAGTTGGTCCAATTACTTTTGAGCCCCTGAAAATGAGGGAATGCATATCAAATGGCTGTAATTCCTAAAAAGTTGACATTACTATTGTAAAACCTCTTAAATTAAAACTCAAAGTCTGCACTTCAATCACATCTTGACTGTTGGATTTAAATAATGCTGATTCTGAAATAACACAATGCTGTAGCCATGAAGGTAGGCTTCAAATGCAGATGTGGCTGCAAAAAACTAGAAATTCTAAAATATGGATAAATCACACTAGTCTTCAACCTGGCAGCAAAGTAGATCTCTCGCCACACCTTTAAGGAGTCCACCAAAGATTAGTGTCACCACTTTAGTATCCAATCAAAAGGGAAATAGGTTCGCAATCTCCTTCTTAGTTCCTGAGATGCGGCATTGAATAATGCTCAAAAAGGTCTTATTATAAAACTTTATGATATCATAGTGAAGCTGACCTTCCTTTGCATTTTGGATGGAATTAGAATAACATATTAATTTGATCCCATTAGAAATCTGTGTGAAATGTTACGGTCATAATTGGTATATTAATCATTGAGTTAAGGCCAAAAACAGGTTCTGTGAGGTCACACTAAGATTCAAATCTTAACTAGCAAACTGTAATCATTTCATTGTTGAGATTAAGTGAAAGTTAGTTCCAAAGCTTAAGACATTCCCGCAGGGAAGATTTTACATTCTGAAAAATGGGACAGACAGATGAAAAAAAGTCCCACCTCCAGCCACAACAGTCACAGGCACTGAGAGACAAACATTTAATTCAACAAGGACTTGCACTTGCAGAAACTCTCTTGTTATTATAAATAATCCTCAAGGATTATTGCACTTGTTTGGTAGTTCCAATCGAAACAGTAGATAGTGAAGTTCCTATAATGCACTAAGAACACATGACTACAGAACCTATAATTCCCTGCTTCTGTAGCCGTTAGGGCATGCGTCATGTCTAACTAACAGGGGCAGCAGTGGCCCCCGTGGCATATCAAGTGACTGCTTTCTAATATTAACTGTCATTTCATAAACTTCCCTCTCACACAGTTATTATTAAATGTGCCTATTTGTATGGAATGAGACGTCTTCATTTTTAATGGTTCTGCATTAGTATATTACCGTGTCTATCAAACAAACAATAAGCAAATACCATCATAAACGTATTTTAATTGCTAGAGTGGAAAAATATTAATAAATAAAATAAGAGTACCATGACTATTGCAACTTGCAGCTTGTCTATTGGGATACATAGCACATAGCTGCCTACCGATTATTCTCAGTATTTTATATTGCATCCAGCTGCTGTACTGATGTGGTCTCAGATTGGCATGTACTTTTACACACATCGGCCATAAATGATGAATATGTACAAACACATGACATCTAAAATTTGGGAATTTACCCTTTCAGAGTTAGTGGGTCTTAAATGTAACATCTGCACCTCTAGCCTACCCTTGAATCTGTCTGTGCTGGCAGACAATAAGGAGTAAAGTTATTCATACAATTGCAGTACATGCCACAACACACTGTAAAAGTCTTCTTAGTGATTTGTATGTAAGACAGTATATTAGTATGTTACACTGAAATCATGGGATCATCTTTCAAGTGGCCCAAAATAGGCACATGCTCACAACCAGACTGCCTGCAGGACTGAAAACAATGCCAAGTGCCTGTCTGTGCATGTGCTTCCACTTACACGGGTCTGAGCTCTGGCATCACCGCCTGTCGCCTTCTCTTTAAGCTGCTCCACGGACAAATCTTCCTCTGGTTCTTCATCTGGAGGAGAGGAGACAGTCCATCTCAATCAAAATAAACGCATATCAATTTTAATTAACATCTGTGACAAAACCTCCCAGCAACACCATGCCCAGATTCTATTTCACAGCACTTGTCAACTGTAGGAGTTTCACAACAGTTCCTATCCGTCCAGTATCCTTTAAGCAAAGGGGTTCCCATTCTTCAACTTCAGCCCCTACTGCATTTCAAATGTCACAACTTATCGTGCACAGCAGATCTCCAACTGGTGAAGCCAGCATCTTGATTTCAATTCCAGCAGCTGTGTAATATAATATTAATGAAATAACACAATGTTTCAATTAGTAATTAATGTCAGTTTTCTAAAGTGTTGATGGAAAATATACATTATAAGCAGTTTTATCATGGTATACAAATATCTAATCAGCCAATCACATGGTGGCAACTCGGTGCAGTCAAGACGACCTGCTGAAGTTCAAGCTGAGCATCAGAACGAAGAAAAAAGGTGATTTAAGTGACTTTGAACGTGGCATGGTTGCTGGTGCTGGTGGGCTCGTCTGAGTATTTTAGAAACTGCTGGGAACTACTGTAATTTCCCACATAGCCTTCTCTAAGGTTTACAGAGAATGGTCTGAAAAAGAGAAAAAAAAAATCCAGTGAACAGCAGCTGATGCTGGGGTAATGGTAGGGGGGATATTTTCTTGGCACACTTTAGGCCCCTTAGTACCACCTGAGCACCATTCAAATGTCACAGGCTTCCTGAATATTGTTGTTGAGCATGTCCATCACTTTATGACCACAGGGTCCCCAACTCCTGATGGCGGAATTTCTTTAATAGCATAATTTTTAAATGATAAGACTTTTCGCACATTTAGCCTTTCACAAAGTGGTGAAAACATGCAGGCCACAGTGCTTTACAACATGGGATTCAAATAAGCAAACAAAGGAAGGTAAAGTGAATCTCCATTCTGGATTCTGCCCAAGAGTTCTGCTTTCCTAAGAGCAGGGTTACATGAAAAGACATTCCAAAGCCTTGCAGAAGGCTTATCACCTTAACACAGCAACTGCTTTATGACATGCTTTCAGTGCTATTAAAACTTGAAATCTGTCATTTAATCCCTTACTCAGAATGAAGATATTCTTACCATCCTCTTCATCAATGGCATCATCTTCCTCAGCTTTTCTAAGCCTTTCCTGTATTATTACCCGTTTGGCCATGGAAGCAAAGGTGCGTTTGGCAGAAGCTGTGGAAGAAGCTGTGGAAGCCGTAGTGGTAATAACAGTGGAGGGGGCAGATGTTGGCTTGGAAGTGGGTGAAACTGTGGTGGTTTGAGAGCTAGTGAGGTTGAGAGAAGTGGGAAAGGATGCTTTGATTGGAGCAGTAAGGGGGGGATTAGTGGAAACGGTCTTAAATGTGGGGCTAGGGGACACAGCAGGAGATGAGGGCTTTGACTTGTCTAAGGAAAGAGGGGAATCCATTTTTTTCGAGATGGTATGAGCAGATGGTGAAGAAGAACAAGGTAATTTTCTGGGTTCCAAAGAGGTTGGTGATTTTTCTTGCTGAGTGGGAGAAGCAGGGAGGTTACTGGAAATGGGAGAAGGAGGAATTTGCATGGGGGAGGGACAAGAGGGTCCATCCAAGACAGGGCATGACCCCTGGGTGCTGACAGCAGTTGGTGTAGATGGCAAGTCCTTCTCCATCTTTCCTGAAATAAAAATAGGGTGAGAGAAAATGCATAATTTAGTTGGGCAGTGAACTTTGTGAACTCCCTGTTAGGGAATTTGGGGGATTCTCTTCCAGAAATTTTACACCTATAACAGGACACCCTCTCATTGAAGTTTCAAACTAAACAAATATGAACACATTTCTGTGCCATAAAGAAAGCTGAAAGTCTAAAGTAACAGATAGGATCATTAAAAAATGCAATAGCATCTCTTTTGAAAAAGAGAGGTATAAACTACTGTTATTACTCAGCATTAAAGCATCAGAGCAGTAACGAGAACAAGTTTTGAACACTAAAGCTGCGCTATGACAACATCCAGTAAAATAATACAATAATAGAAACATACTCGCTTACCAAATGAGCAGATTTCTTCAGGATACAAGACAACCACCCTCCTGGATTTGAATGTTGATTGTGTATTCCATGCTGGAGATTAATCCAAACACCAAACAGCTCCGCGAAACCAGAGACGCACACTTGCTTGCTGCCGTCAAACTCGAGGCTATAAACAACGCCACAACTTCATGGCCCGCCCTCTTAAAATAGGCTCTCACACTATAGGGACTAAAAATGTCCGTCAAAAGAACAACTTACCTGATTGGTTATTAGCTTTTAAACCCCGCGACAGCCGCTTTGCAAAGGAGTTTTAACAATTTGGGCCACTTCTTTGAGCATCTTCACAATTCAATTGCGCTTGGACGCAAACAAACAAACAAAGAAAAAAGGTATAAAATAGTCATGGCTTGATATTCAAGGCTGCATGTGTAGTTATTTTAGCTCTAGCGAGAGTTGTCTACATATTTAAGTAGATTATGGGGTCCCAGGTCAAAAGCTACGGGCCTACACTTAATCGATTGTGTCTCTTCCATATGGCACATATGGCAGCAATCCTGACCACTGAAATGTTGGTAAAGACCTTAGTCGAATTATTAATGATAAAATTATTTAAAAAAAATCACAATTGCAGTGATTATTAGATCTAAGTGCAATAATGAATTAATTTATACAGGATATTATTATAAATCCATATTTGCCAACTTTCGGTTACTTCAAGCGTGGAATTCTAATTTTAAGCTGCTTTTTTATGTAGTCGCAGATTAATACTGAGAAACAGGATCATAAATCTGTGTAGTGATTATTATGAGACATGTGTATGTATGTGCTGTTGCTGTGCTTCATGTTTGGAGCATGTTTCCTCCAGGAGCTGTCCACCTGCGCAAGTTTCAAGGGTAGCTCTGTTTTAGCTCGCAGCGTCTTTGTAGTAAAGCAGGTCTTTGTGTGACAACAGCAGTTAACCCCTAAGGCACATGGATCTTGTACATGATCCCCCCTCCAACCCACAGATGTGGATGAAAAAGATGATGCTGGTTTAATCCGATGATAATGATGCACTCTGCTCACGCACAACCCCCACAATAAAACACAAGAAATGGGCACAAGTAGAGAGACAAAGAGATCTACCACAGAGTGGCCAAAACACAGACTCTAAATTTATCAGTGTGTGCCACAGATGTGCTTACTTAGTCTTACAGCACTAATGCTTCACTTTAAAACTAGTTCACGCTGATATGCCACCAGTCCTGTCAAAACAGGAGCATTGCATCATGTGTATATGAAGAAGGATTCTAGGTTGCCCGAAGAGAGCTGCTTTTCCAGTTCACAGCATCGAATGAGTGCGCTTGCCTGGAGAGGCGGGACTGTGACCCGGTTAGACGTAAAACAAGCAAAGCTGTCTCCATCCTTTCAGACTGGGGGGAGTCTGCGTCTCCCGTTGTAGCCAATATGTCTGACTGCAGAAGACAGTGGAACCGGGAGGATGAGCTACCGGTCTACCTGGCGGGGCCGATCACCACCGGGCCGAACGCGCGGAAAACCTACGGCATGTTCAGCTCCGTGGAGGGGGCGTTTGAAAGTAAGACCATAGACTTCGAAAACTACGCGGTGGGCAGAAAAGGGAGCCGCACCCCGAGAAGCGGAAGCCGGGAAAGGCTCTTAGACGCTGGTGACCCCATTACCAAGACGCCCAGCGAGGCCCGGGAGGGCTCATTGAACAACTCACCCGGGGAGAGGGACGACGCACGTAATCGTGTTGAGGTCAGATTTTCATCGGGGACGGAAAGTCTAAATGGCAAGGTAGGACTGACAGGTTTACTCTTTGGCTTTTTGTCAGATGTTGATGGTGCAATGGCTCCGTCGTTCCCCAAATATAATTTATTAATTAAATGCAGCAATAAACGCCACTAGACTTTAACAGGTGGGGAACTTTTGGCTAAAGCAGATGATAAAAAGAAACTATGACTTTAATTGGATGATGGTATAAATAAATAAATAAAGATTTATTTTTAGTATGCAAAAAAATGTGTTGGCTTCGTTTTGGCAGACCAGGAACCAGGAGTTGCTATCTTGATAAATGTTTCAGTCTGCATAAATTATGAACTTTTGTGGTGCATTGCAGTTTGGCTATTTTGGTTTACGTTCTGCTAAAACCACACTCTCAGAAAAAGATGCAAAACAAAGCAGTGACACATTTTTCTTCCTGTGGTGCTGAATTGGACAGCGACAGATAGCGCCCCCCCGCCCGCATTGTTTACGCTTTCAAATGAGATGTCTCTCCCTGCGTGTGTGTAGTGGGTGTGAGGGCGCTCATGTCTTCACGTAGGCCTACATTTATCTTTTTTTCCGTGAACGCCGTCAGGCAGACGGTGGCTTTCAGCACGCGCGCGCCCACACGAACGTCAGCCTTCTTCCATTGTGCCCGCGCCACGCAACCTGACGCAGCCGTACGGCGGCGGATTCATCGCTCCCTTTCTCTCACACACGGAAACAAAACCCAAATCACATCAGGGGAGACAAAGGGGCGCAGAAAGCTGCGCAGGGGCGCCGGAGTCATTATAATTCGCTTTTGAGTTAACTGCCAGGGGGCAGAGCCACGGAGAGAGCATGTCTGGGATCAGTTATCAGGGGAAGAACAGCATCCCCCATCCAACGGTAAGCGACCTGGCCTGCTCAGCAACCCATAATAATCGGAAAACTGTTTGTATGCATGACCAGGGATTACATTTTTACTAAAAGTTATCTCGCACAAGGTATTCACATGTTGCTCCTATGAGAAACTGCAACCCAAAGATAGGTGACAGTTCTTGGTGTTTGAGCACGCATTCTAGCTCCTGGTTGGATAATGTTGTGTAATCTCGCTGCCTGTCAGAGAGATTAACTCGGCGGACGCGTGCAATCGAGTCAGGAGTCGAACAAGTAATAATTACTTGCTTAAAAACAACGAAATTTAAGACTAGATTTGTGCAAACGACGCGCATACCTTTCAGCCTATGTTTAGGCGTTTATTTTGCACAGTGCAATTGTATTATTTGAGTTACCAAATGTCTAATGAAGATTAAGTCAATCATTAGACGTAAACTTTTAATTTGAAGGTTAAGGCAAAAATAATGGTATATATATATATATATATACTACCTTTTTTTCTGTGTCCTCATTGGTCAAAGATGCTGCTATTTCAGCAAGCTGTCAGCCGTCGTCTTGCCAAACCATGGCTGATCACTTGTTACCATGGAGATGCAACATCTTCCTAATGCTGTTGCCAGGCACCCTCCATCGTGTTAAAGGGTGTGGACACATGGTGGTCTAACAAAAACGTGCTTGTTTTAACATTGTGCTTCTGAATATTGAATATTTGATTCTACATGTAATTAAAAGAAGGGAAAGAGAACTAACTTTACGAAACCCCACCCAGGTGCAGCACTTGTGTGGCTATGCATTTCTGTTCCCCCTCCACCACACTGTGTGATATTGCTATAAAGTCATGGGTTACATAACTGATTGTGCAATATATCAAAATGTCAGGACTAAGTTCAACCTCTCCCTCCCTGGTCTCCCTTTCTGTACTTCTCCCCTGCAGAGTGAAAGGCTGCTAATCAAAGGAGGGCGAGTTGTGAATGATGACCAGTCTTTCTATGCCGATATCTACATCGAGGATGGGCTCATCAAGTACGTATTTGGTGACATTGAACATCTTACTTTAGGAACTGCAGAGGCTGTTTTCTAAATATTCTACTCTTCCATTACATTTGTGTTCTTTTCAATCTTCTCAACCCCTTTTCATTCACACATGTATGTTGCCATGCTGAATTGGTTATATAATCTCTGCACCCCTATAATTTGGCTTTGTTTTCCTTTTCATCAACTCTTCTGTCTTTGCATGTCTGGGCAGGCAGGTGGGGGAAAATCTGGTTGTTCCTGGGGGCGTCAAGGTGATTGAGGCCGATGGCCGCATGGTAATACCAGGTGGAATAGATGTTAACACCTGCCTGATGAAGCCCTATCTGGGCACACAGCCTGTTGATGACTTCTTTCAGGGCACCAAGGCTGCACTTGCAGGGGGCACCACCATGATCAGTGAGTGTGGATACTTAGACATAGGCAGCATGTATTAGTTACAGTATAGCACATACCACATCCACATCTGTATTTAAGTGCTGCAAAATTATGGTCACATTCTTTCCATGCTAACTTTTGGCCCTTTCTAATTCTCAGTTGACCATGTAACCCCTCAGCCTGGGGACAGTTTGCTGGAGGCGTTTGAGCACTGGCAGGAGGCTGCAGACAAGAAAGCATGCTGTGATTACTCTCTGCACGTAGACATCCCCCAGTGGAATGAAATTGTTAAAGATGAGTTGGAGCTTCTGGTGCAGGACAAAGGTGCGTGAGTTTTTAGTTATTGTATGATATTTCAGAAATGTGGTCTTTGTTGCAGTTCTTGTTTCAATCCCTAGTTTGGACACATTTCACAAGAACAATAGGGACAGATTTAGAAACAATTTGGCTAAAGTGCTGAATCCTCTTAGAGTGAAGACACTGTGGAGAACCATTGTTCTCATTGCTGTCATTGTGGCAGTGTACAAATTTCACTTGTAATCTGTTTAAGTAGAAAAATTAACATTTTCTTTTGGGGCAGCTGTAAAATTCACCATATGAAATAAACCAGCTGCTTGTGTGGCCAGCTTCCTTCATTGAATTGTATTATTTGGCTAGCCATAAAAATGCATTGCTTTCTATTTCGGATGAGGAGCAGTTTTTGTATTTTGCTTGGACCATTTGTCCTTATAATACATGCTCCTGAGTTTGAACTTTCTCATTATGAAGCCATTCATTGTTTTTGCTGTTGTCAGGTATCAACTCCTTTCAAGTATATATGGCTTATAAGGATGTGTACCAGATGACAGATTCAGAGGTATGTTTCATACTCATTATTTACATGAATCACAAATACTGTATCAGTACTACTATTTTTATAATGTAAAGCGAAGATTTTGTGTTCTTTTCTTTGGCGATTATTCTCTCTTTTGTTCTTTTTACCTGCCACAGCTCTACGAGGCGTTCTCATTTCTGAAGCAGCTGGGTGCTGTGGTGTTAGTTCATGCTGAAAATGGAGATCTTATTGCTCAGGTAAGTGCTATTGCCTTTTTAGTTCCCTCCAACATACACTGCAGCTTAGAGATATTCTTGTTACATAATGCTGCAGCTCTCAGAAAGAGAAAGCAAGGATTAATACTGCTGCAGCTGCAGCTGTTGAGAATGACAGGTTTATCTCAGGCCACCATTACTGTTGACTGTTATTATACTAATGATGATGATGATGATGTAATGGTGATTAAGTAGGTAAGGGTGAAGGTGCTGATAATGCCAGCAGAAGTGATGACAAGTATTAGGTGTGGTCATGGAGATGATGGTCCAGATTAATGGGACAATTATGGCAAAACCCTTGATGTATGTGAAGATAAATCAGGGTAATGAATGATAATTATAGTGCTGACTAATGATAATGACACACTTGTTAAACTAACTGCAATATAAATAGGGGGATAGGTTGATGAAAAATCATATCAACCCCGTAGAGAACAAACAAACAAAGAAACAAAAAGGAGCAGGGTGGGGGTCTGTTTTCATCTAGCATTTTAGACAGTGACTGAAGCATGCACCAGATTCCCACTGGGCTGTGGCATTCGGAGATTACAGTGCATATTTGTTTTCTTTGATAGCCATAAGATTTTTTATTTTTAATTCCTGAGATCCCATCAGAGCTATTCTTTTTTTTTTTTTTTTTTTTTTTTAGGAACAAAGAAAAATCCTTGGAATGGGAATTACAGGCCCGGAAGGGCATCCTCTGAGTCGTCCGGAAGAGGTGATTTTTCTACAGCTTCACTGTTAATCAATTCATCTGTCACTGTATAGGCTCTTGACTCTGGTTAATTCCCTTTCCGTGCAGTTGGAGGCTGAGGCGGTGTTCCGTGCCATCACTCTTGGCAACCGTGTGAACTGTCCTGTCTACATCACAAAGGTGATGAGCAAGAGTGCAGCTGACACTATCACTCAGGCCCGGAGGAAAGGTAAGCCTTAATCATATAATGTTCCTTTCTGTCTTTATTGAGGATGAAATTTACTGCTCTACTGTCCTTCTGTTCAGGTTCGGTAGTTTTTGGAGAGCCGATTACAGCTAGCCTGGCCACTGATGGTTCTCACTATTGGAGCAAAAACTGGGCTAAGGCTGCTGCCTGCGTGACCTCTCCACCTTTAAGCCCTGACCCGACAACCCCAGACCATCTTCACACTCTGCTGGCCTGGTACAACTCAAAATTTTTTGAACAATGAATAGATATTGCACAAAATACAGTAACTTTTTTTTTTTTACAGAAGACTCCAGTGCTTTACAACAAAAAGTTTTTATGAAGTCTGAGAAAATGTACAGTGTCAAAAGTATTTTATAAACACTAGAACAGGTAAAAACTTTGAGAATTTATGTAAAGGCAGACAAAGAGCTTAATTTAGCTGCAGTATGACCTCCGCTCAATGTGAGATGCAAATAAGCTGGATGACACAAAAGGAGACACTGCAAGGATCTAACGCTTTCTTTCTACCCTTACATACTCTTTGGTATTCATGCCACAAACAACTGTTAGTGTTATGCAGAATTTTAGATCAGCCTCAGTGAAAAAGAAAAACAGATGGAGAGAAGGTGAAGGTGCGAAGAGAAGCAGGAGAAAAGGGAGACTTAATTACAGACTAAGGACTACATAATCATTTAGAAGTCACTTTACTGCACATTCAGTCAAGTACATGATAATGGCTGGTTAACTTGTATCCATGCATGAGCGCATGTCAAGGCTGAACTCACCTCAGGTATTACCTCAAACATTCAGTACCCACACCCATCGCACACACACAATGCGCAGAACTTCCAGCTGCACTCTTTTGAATGCCCCCGATTCCACAAATAGCACTGAAACTAGAGTCCTCTATCATCTGTTGCCTTGACTACCAAGTGTCTCCCTCCCCCTCCTCCTCTGTTTCTCCACCCTTCGTCTGAAACTCCTACTTCTCAAGGTGGGTCCATGCTGTCAGGCTAGTGGTGTGATACTGCTGTTTTCTCTGAGCCTCTCCTGAAACGACAGGGTGTATTTTTAGGTTCGCTGTCAGAGACATGAACACGAGAACGGCGCTTTTTCTCAGATTTCAGCGAAGCCCATTATTTACATAATAAGCACTTTCTTGGCATTAAGGTGATGATCCCACAGCTCACCATTACAGGGTAATCACTGTAATTAACAAATAAATTAAAGTCTTTATGTCTGAACCGTGACAAGCGCAGTTCTTTATCAGCCAGATTCAGCCCCATATATTCAGAGTTAAAGTGAGTATAAGGCTCGTCAGCTTTTTTTAATGATGCAGACTAAACATTAGTCTCGTTACTGTTTAAAGGAGAGATGCTGCAACTGTGTTGCACCATTCTGAGTAGTTCAGCTGGCTGTTTATCTGCAGTAGGCCGCTGCATGACTTGACATACTTTAATTTACATGCTCAACGAGGACACCTGGTGGCTAGTAGTAAAAAAAATCTGCATCATTTGTATGGATTCTTTAACGTAAAAAGGGTCTTTTTTTGATTTGCAGCCATTTCTGCAGACTGAACTCCCTGTGTTCAGTAGTTTAAAACCTTTAAACACTTGGTAGGGAACCTTCTAACATTAGAAATGTTAATTAATGCAGCCTTAAGTGTTTGCTGATGTTTTCAAATCATTTTGTTGCCTTGATACAGCGGGGACCTCCAGGTGGTCGGCAGTTCTCACTGTGCTTACAGCACTTCCCAGAAAGCTATTGGGAAAGATGACTTCACCTTGATCCCTGAAGGAATCAACGGCGTTGAAGAGAGAATGGGCTTTGTCTGGGATAAGGCAGTGGTGAGCAATGAGGGCGCGTTCTCTGTGTCGCTTTTGTGTAGCTGTGAGGTTTTTGTGTAGCACTCTAAGCATCCACTTCTTTTTCTCTAAGGCCATGGGGAAGATGGATGAAAACCAGTTTGTGGCAGTCACATCTACCAACGCTGCTAAAATCTTCAATCTGTACCCACGTAAGGGCCGGATAGCTGTGGGCTCTGATGCTGACATCGTCATCTGGGACCCAGACAGCGTCAAAACCATCACTGCCAAACTTCAGCAGTCGGTGAGGACAAAAAGAAAAGAAAGATGATGAGAGAAAAGAGAGGGTGGGTAAATCAGAGGGAGTAGAACTAATAAAATAGGGGAGTGGGGGGTGGGGGCAAGAGAGATCAGAAGGTTTCATGGGAGACTGCAGAGTGTAAAATAGGATAAGAACCAAGTGGAAGATCACAGGGGAAGAACAGAAACCTGAATAATAATATGCAGGCAAGCCTTATTTTGCTCAGTATATACTATAGATGTGTACTTGGATCGAAATAGTATAATGCATTTCGTTATATACAACCTCCCTGTTTTAAATATTATTACCTAGATTAAGTTGAAATAATATTTGGTAAAGTCACATGACACATTCTTATGTTGCTCAGGCTTTAAATTAACATGGGTCTGAGCACATGTGCAGTCAAATGTGCATTTCCACTCCCACTTAAAATCAATGATGGCAAGTGAAATTCCATATTGTGAAAGTGACACTGAATCTATTGAAAATGACACCAAACAATAACCAGCTCCAGCGTTCACACTGTGGACTGTGGATTATCAGGACATTGTTGTTTTAATCCTTTAAGCATCACAGATGAAGCCTTTTTCACCCCCCCCCCCACCCCTTAATGTGTGAATGGCTGCAGATATCACACAGACAGCCTTCACCTCCACAAATAAGACAAAATCTATCTGCAAAACAAAATATGCTATAGGAACATGGGAATAAATTTGCCTTGAGCAATGTAACACTATATACAGTATTTAATGTATTAAGTCTGTTCTGCCACCCCCAAAGGCCCTAATCCACAGTGGAGCTAGATTTAAGTTATAATCCTCCTTCACCCCTCACCCATTTTGTCATCTCTTTACCCATCCCCCTGAATTCATACTGTCACCCCTCCATATGCCCTTGTCCCCCACTTATTTATCCCCCATCTTCTCAAATGCTGCATTTTGCTGCATCTATCAAAAAATGCAGATACCTCTGCTTTTAATAGGGAGCAATATTTGGAAAAAATGAAATAACTCTCATTCTCCTTTTCTGTTTGTCTGTGTCTTATTTTTTTCTCTCTATGCAGGCTGCAGAATACAACATCTTTGAGGGTCTGGAATGCCGTGGAGGGCCAATGCTGGTGCTGAGTCAAGGTCAAGTAGTTTACGAAGAAGGAAATCTGCATGTTCAGCAGGGCACCGGCCGATTTATTCCACGCAAACCCTTCCCAGACTCTGCTTATCAGCGTGTAAAGTTCAGGAATCAGGTATAGTATATACCTATATATATACCAATCAGTCTTGTATTATAGTGACTAATGAGTGACAGGCCTTTTGCTTCTAAAGAATGAATAATAGGTTTGCTTGTTTGTGTTTCTGTCTATTTTCTGTCCAGGTAATGCGCAAACAGGGTGTTACTCGCGGGATATATGATGGCCCTGTGTATGATGTTGCTCTAACTCCCAAATACATTACTCCTGCTCCATCGGCCAAAACTTCTCCCACCACTCACCAACCACCGCCAATACGTAATCTTCACCAGTCCAACTTCAGCCTTTCAGGTATGAAAAAGAATATATTTTGAAAGAGAATGTACTGTAAATATCCAGTTACATTAAGGATTTCTGCTACATTTAGATGCATCTAATATATGAATTTTGTCCTCATTTCTCAGGTGCGCAGATTGATGACAATGTCCCGCGTCGGTCTGGCCACCGCATTGTAGCACCCCCCGGTGGTCGCTCCAACATCACCAGCCTTGGTTGAATACTTGACTGCGTGTGACGCACGGCTGGTGTGGGGGCTTCACCTCTCGAGTGTGTACGAGTGTATGTGTATGACTGAGTGTGAGCACGCTGGCATGAATGAATATCTTTGCATTTTTTTGGTGCAATGTGACACGCTCTTTGTAGACCGTTACGGTTATATAAGTTTGTCATGGTCCCTTAGAAAAAGCACAGCTCTACTTCTAATACAAAAAGAGTGTGAGTTACAATCAACTAAGTAATTCAAAACAATAAAAAAAAAAATTATGTTCAGGGTGCACGCACACACACACACACACACACACACACACACACACACACACACACACACACACACACACACACACACACA
>JAVDPK010000438.1:10097-25865 GCA_034780415.1 Cichlasoma orientale | reverse complement strand
CACACACACACACACACACACACACACACACACACACACACACACACACACACACACACACACACACACACAAGGATTATGAGCTCAGACTTATCTGTGAGGAAATGGCACAAACAAGGTAAACACATTTGTGGAGACCCATGGGGTAAATTAAAAAACGCTGAAAAGTAGTTTTGTCTTGACACCATTGCACCAATCTAAGCAGTGCAGTCCTGCAAACGTGGAAATAAAGTTACTTTGTGAGAGTCAAAGTGAGCTGTCTCAAAATCCCATGATCGTTAAATAAAAGCCGAGCAGGCGCTGCGGTCAGGTTCTGTTAGAGTTCATCAGTATGCAGCGAAGAAATCCGAAGTTCACTTTAAACGTGAGTGTAGATTAATGCTTAATTTAAGTCCTTTCCAAAGAATAGACTGAATATAAATGTATTCAATCAGAATGTAACTGCAAAACCTCAACAACATATACCAAGTTCATGCTGATTTAGCTGTTTCTGTTTTATCCTTCTGAAGAACTGTTCCACCTGTTCTGCTTTCCCACAAATACTGCATTGCGCATTTTCTTCCCTGCTGAAACCTATTCATCATAACAAGTCCCGGTGTAGTGACCATCATGACATCACGCATTTGGCATGGCATGGCTCTGCAATGTGATCGTTTCATTTTCTGCATATATTTTTATTTGTTGCTTAAGATTGTTTGTGTCTTCCAGCCTTCCACGAGAATGGAAACTCCTTTAATGAAGCCTTTAATGCATTTTACAGTAATGACTAGCCTCACTTATTCAGGAGTATAGTGACATTAACGCCATCAGAAACAAACTAGCCTTACATATTGCCTTGAAATCTTCACACATTGCAGCAAGTACAAAGTTAAGCACAGGGGACCACTTCCAAAGAAATTATATATTTTACAGAAATAATGGTGCATTTCTCCAACCTCATAAACATTTAAGAATATTCAGATAACCCACTTTTCATCTGAAAGTTACTTTTATTGTGCAGTTCTAGGCAGATCTCACTCTGCTAAAAGACATGCTTTCATATGAAATTGTGCTGTATATGTGTTATTTCCTGCTTTCACCAAGAATGCTGATGGCACAGCTTTGATGAGTCGAGGCTGGTGTGACCATGAAAAGATGAAAAGACATAAATGGCAGCCTATTGAGGAAGATGGGGAGGATCAAATCTCACATCATCTGTCTGGCATATTGGCGAGAAATAATGTTTACAGCTCTGCTGCAAGGTTCCCCTTAACGCAGGAACATTGCACTGACAGAATTTATCACACCCTAATGCTTTATCTTCTGTCCTCCTAATGCTGAATGTTTGGTGCTGAAGAGTTGCAGAACTCTACTGTACTTAACACCTTCTGATAGGATCTCATCGGTGAGCACAAATAAATAAGACAGGCAAATTTCAACATGTTACGCGAATATGTCGTTTCCACTTTGAAGCCACAAAGCCCAAGGTTCTCTGTGCATGTAAAGGCAATTCAAAGGCAATTCACTCTAGCTTTCTTTCACTCAGAAGAGAAGGGTCTGCTGAAGCCCCCGAAAACACCTGACAGCTCCAAAGACCTTTTGATATACTGGGCAGTGTGCAAGGAGGTTAACGTGCTGGGATTTACTTGACCGGGTGCCTCTGCAACATTTTATTCTATCGTTATAAAATCAATAAAAATGTATCCCTTGAATTTAATTAAGAGTTTCACTAAATCGACTTTCTCTTTTTCCTGCATTGCAGACAATTCCTTATCCAATTATCATGTGCAAAGCCTTTTATGGTGAGTGCTTATTTGAGATAACATATAAGTGAAAGTCGCTCGATGTGATCCCTGATGGTTTTGATGTATCAAAGAATGTTTTAAATGGTTTAATGAATGTGTGCTTTTATTACTTTATCGCCAGCTGCAGAAGAATTTGTCCTCTGGGGATGCTAATGGCTAGGTGGCTATTTCCCGAAAAATGTAAAACTGTGGTCAGTAGTTCAACGTTATTTTTCGAGATGAAAACAGCCTTAATAATATGCAGTGATAATATGAGCGCTTATTCTAATTGATGATAACAAGGACACACAATTATATGGCTTTAGAGTCGATCAATTGACATTTTTTACTGAGCCCTAAATCAAATGGGAGATTATTATAAGCCATCGGCATAGGGAAAAAACACATTTTAACAGATTTTTTCAGCCCTTCTCTCAAAGTAATTCAAATTGTGATATGAATAATAAGTTAGAATTTTTTAGAAAAATCAAACTGCGGAGCAGCAGTGGAATTGCATTAAATAATGGGCCTGTAACCAGCTCAAAGATCAGGAGTAAAAATCCTGGCCTGTGAAAATGGAAAACAGAGTAGAGTGCAGGATTTGACTTTTAGTTGTTGCGATGCCCCTGATAACAAGCACTCAAATATTAAAATGTGCTTGTTTTCATGGAATTATTATTTTCCTGAACACAGAGTAATTTTATTATTGTATCTATGATACAAAAGCTATATTGTATAATATAAATATGAAGAGCCTTCTTCTCATAAAGGACTATTTCCAAGATTCATGCACATGAAAGTTTTGTATTTTATTGTATTCAGTTTTTTGCTCTAGCACAGTGGCGCAGTGGTTAGTCTTGTTGCCTCACAGCAAGAAGGTCCTGGGTTTGAATCTGCCATCTGGCTGGGGCTTTTCTGTGTGCAGTTTGGTGTCTGCGTGGGTACTCTTTTTTTCCTCCCACAGTCCAAAGACATGCACTTAGCGGGGTTAGATTATTAGGTGATTCTAAATTGCTCGTAGGTGTGAATGGTTGACCGTCTCTCTGTGTTGGCCCTGCGACAGACTGGCAACTTGTCTATGGTGTACTCTGCCTCTTGCCCTATGGTAGCTGGGATAAGTGCCAGTCTGTGACCCTGAATTAGATAAGTGGAAGAGAATGGATGGATGATTATCTATAACAGATATGATGGCTCAGTGACATGATTTGACTGAAAATGACATTAAAACTTCTGCCTTTTATTGCTTTTTTAAAAATGTGCTGTCCTTCACTTCTATATGTTTGAAGTGACTCTGAGACAGAGGAAAAGCCGTACTAAAGTAATACTACACACGACCATATGGTGTCAGCGTTGCATACTCAAACCAAACACAGCGTTCTCTTTCTTTCCTTTTTTTCCTGACATTTTAAAAGTCCTTCAGGCTAATCTTTGTAACTGTTAACACCTGTGAAGCATTTTCAGATAAGTCTAAATCCAAATTGCTTCCACATTTTAAACTTTTCTTGTAACAGGGTCCGGTGCAGAATATTTACCTTTCAAAGACAAAGTCGATAGATTGCACCACCTTTTTAGTGATAATCTAGAAATGTTTTCAGATATCATCCAGCTGCAAAACCGACATTGTATGAGAAAATGAAAGTATCATCTTTCTGATATAACTGCGTGACCGCGGTGCTGCTGATTAGACTGGAAGACAGACAAAAGTTAAACTTCACTGGGCATTCTTGACTTTGGAAAATGTAAATGACGGAATGACCTCCACACTTAAGTCTGCTTAGGAAATTGTTCTGAAGAGTTTAACTGCAGTTTGCTTTGCTGTTATGAAACTGAGAACATGGACCAAGCTGACCTTGAATAAAGATTGCCTTGTCACCAGTTTTGTGCCACTTTGGAGTGACGCTTCCATTACCTGTAATCAATGCCTTTATTAATGACCAATACTAATGTAATCAGGTAAACATCACCACCATATCTGCTGTTGTAGGTATGAATAAATTCACCATTTGCCTCAATTCTTGATACAAATATTCCAAGTTTTGTTTGGCGTCGCGCCTGCTGTTGCTCTCACTGTGTGAACCGATCAGAGTGAAAGTGCTGACAGCCAAACGGGTACGTCTGAAGTTTTTAATGTCAAAGTCAAACTTTTACATGATTAATCATCATACCAAACCATTCGTCAAGAAGCTTTTCTTCCTCATCATAGCAAATGCAATTAGTTGTGTAATTACAGGGTGGGATTGGCAAAAAACAAAACAAAACAAATAAAACCCAGAGCCAATCCCTTAAGGTAAAGAAAACAAAGAGGAGGAAAACAAAAGTAACATTTTTTTTCTCCATTTTTTTTTAATAATCAAGTGCAGATTTGAACCTTAAGCATGCCATCGTTTGTTATGGTTTCCAGTTGTCTGTTCTACAGTGTAGTTTATTTGTACATGGCTAGGGTAACAGCACAAGGGGGATGACAGGTACACAACGTCCACTGAAGTGTCTCTTCTCAAAAGTGTCTTGATTAGTAGGCGGTGGATCTCAGACATGATGCCTTTCTCTGTCTCTCCCCCCTCTGTGTTTTGCAGTAGACTGAAACATCTTCATGTTTAAACGTGCAGTATAAAAAAAGGACACACCCACACAGATTCATTTACATAAAGTTCCCTTAAATCCACACTTTAAGTGTTTGAAAGGTGCCATCATGGAACTGCCATAAAACAGCAGTTTGAAGAAATATTTGCCACTTTTAAAAGGCAGAGCTGTCTCAAGAGTCTCTTTCCAAAACTCACAACCGGGTTTCTCCACGGGTTCTTCATGACCTTTAAGGGTCTGAAACCCATTTATCTCAACTCGTTCTCCCAGAGAATGAGCATGTGTCCTTTTGTCTCTCAGTACATGTACCATGCAGGATATTATGATTGTTTTCAATCCCCATGAAGTCTCCAAGAAGCAAGAAATCCCAAATGTTAGGGTTTGAATTATGTTACATCCTCAGTCCATCAAAAACAGAGCTCAGTAAGCAGCCATATAGGGGTATTTGGGGGGTAATGAAGGCTTTGGGACTAAATACATCAGTGGACTCGAAGCTGAAGTGTGTTGTTTACAGAGTTGTAAAGTTAAAGGTATATACTGTACAGGTATAGAAAATGTATCGACACACACATAGTGCTTTTCTTATCCTTGCAAAAGATGATTCCTGCATTAATTCCAGTCCAGTTACCTTTCAGTGAGGGGACAGTCAAGCAGCAACTCTGTGTGAGTAAGCTGGACCTTACTGCACATTTGAGACGGGCTTTACATTTGTTTCCTACTTCCTTAAAAAAGATGTCTCAGTTCGCTCTTATGATCCAAAACAACCAGAAAAAAAAAATAAGAGACACACTGGCAATTTTCCAGCAGTGTTACATTCCTCTATCCAGACATTAATGAGATCAGTACAGATCAAGGGAGGAGAAGAGAGGAGAAAAGAAACTCATTAAGACCACAGGGACGACCTAACCCTATTATCCCTATCACACCACTGAGCCACACACTGATGATGGGAATTAAGATGTGTTGGCCTCAATCCACACCCACTCTTTAGCCCGATGCAGTAGAGTGTGTCGGAAGTCGTGCAGTAGCTGACGGGAAGGACAAAATGTGAAGGAGTCTGTTATCTGTGCAGTTCAGCACAGCAGTATGGGCGTGTTCAGGTCAGCACAGCGTGGTGAAACGGGTCGCGGCACAACTCTTACGCTCCCACTTCACTGTGTTCTTTTCTTGATATAGCCTCTGGCATCCTTTGTGCCCAAAATGAGAAAAAGGCCCAAGGTGACTCCAAACTGGCTCCACGATAAAAAAGAAACGTACTCATCCGCTGACGCTAACTCCCTTGCTGCCATCATTATCTCCATTTCCCTGTGAGCGCACACATTTAGTACAGATGTATCCAAATAGTCGCGGTATTCAAAAAAGCATGTGGTTTAAAAAAGAGAGGAAAAAAAGTTAGCATAATCTTTCTTTCATGCAGTTTTTTTTCTTTCCTTTTTTTTTTTCTTACAGAAGTTACAGAAGTTTGGTTTTTCTATGAGTCCTACGAACAGCAGAATAGCTCCCGTCTTCACATTTGTCTATCATTACTTACAGTAGATGTGACTGAAATTCCCTTTAATGTAGTCTCACACATCAGTCAGAGATGAATAATTATTAAATACATTTCATATTTAAATACTGAATGGAGGGAAGCAGGCAAAAATGCTACAGCTAGTTCAATGACAATGTTAAAAAATCATGATTAAAAGCACGTACATACATAGTGCATATGAACTACGCATTGTGTACATCTTTATATGTCTCATGTTTAAATATGCTAGGTGTGTATTGTGTGTGCGAGTTGTGTTTGTTTGTGTGTTCTCAATTTTTTCCCGTATGAAAGTTAATGCATGTTATTACATACTTTATGTTACACAGCCACTGGATTGTGTCACAAACGGTGGCCTTATGCATGTCCACATTCTGTAAATGCACTGTATGAGTTTGTGTTTGCATGCTGAGCTCTGTGTGTAAGCATGCGTATGTGTGCATGTGTGCCCACATGTGCGTGAGACAGCGCTACATGAACACCGTTGGGGTTCTGTAGATGTGTAATGAACTGAGCACCTCAGTCTAGCCTGAAACGAAGGACGGTTGCAGAGCGATAATACTGCTGTTTTATCAAATACTGACAATATATACATACAGACTGGGTGTAAAGGTCAAATGATAAACATATATTCTCACACACGCCCGAATACTGTGGCAATACGGACACACTATGAGGACACTGTATTCTGAAAAATTACATGTGATTGTAAGAAAAGTCTGTTTTCACATTGTTGCTGTTTGTTCTGGGTCATTTGTGTTTTTAACAACTGATTTTTGAGATCAGGACTCTTTTTTTTTTCTAGTGTGGAACTTTACAGCGATCACACTTGTTGGTACTTTATGTTCTATTTATGAGAGGAACTTCTCAAGGGATTAGCAGTTTGATTGGTTAATATCCCCCTCTTGTGTTATGATACAGTTGATTAGACATTAGAAAAATTGATTGGTTTGAATTAGATTCAAAGAGCGCAATCAAAGACCCTTCACTTCTTTTTTAATCTGTTTTGACTTGGATGAAACCTCAGTGGTTTTTCAGCAGATGGCTCGCCAGTTGAGTCCAAATCTGGTCTGCTGCAGCCTCAGTTTTTATACGCACCCAGGAATTTATAGCATCAGAATTTACACTGTCTCAGCCTCTTTCTTCTTCATACAGTTCCCTCTGTGGGATAGGGTCAGGCATGCATCGGATTCAGGTAAAAAGAAGAGAAGACTGTCCTCCTCCACACTGTCATAAGAGGATCTTTGCCTCTAGGTAACTTTCACTGGTATTTTTAAAAAAAAATGCTTTAGAAAGTGTTCTTGTTCAGAGCTCTCCCAGGAGTTGAGCCATGATTTTTCTACATTTTAAGTGCCTATAAATATTAGTCAGAATCCAAAAGTATTTTTGGAAAACATCTTTTCTGACATTTTCACATCTTCCCAGGTTCCAAGTCCTTTCACAATGATGCCTTGCCAGTGAAGTTTTAACCCTTCGTCTTAGTCAGAAAAGGGAGTACCAGTAGTGGTGAAGACTGCAAGGCTGTCACAGGTAGACCTCACGGCGCGACAAGGTCAGGCAGGATGTGGTCTTGTAGTCCCCTCCTGTCCGCGTCAGGGGTATGACCTCAGGTGGGTTCTGGCCTTCTCCCCCTCCCTCCTCTTGTTGGCGCCTCCCGAAGCCAGCACTGCTAAATGTGTCGTAGGACGCGGAAGTCATCTTGCGGTTTAGAAGGTTACGGTTGTGATCACCCATGTTCCTGTTGCGGTCTCCACTACCCAGGGTGCCAAGTGGATCCCCGTTGGCTAGAGGTAACCTCTGACCTTCTCCACCGACGACCACTCCGGGTTCGGAGCTCCCTGCGCTTCCCGCGCTCTCGCTGTCACTCTCATGGTCGTTACCACGTAGATTGTTGTTGTCATCTCCAGGGGCGAAGGTCGAGAGTCGTGGGGGGTCACTGCCGTGGCGCTGACGCTGCCGTGGCGAAGGGCGGACTGGCATCCAGCAAGTGTCAGAATGGCCAAACTCATCACACTCCCTGGTACACTTTCCCGTTAAAGCTACATCTGGCAGCTGTCTAGCATCTAGATACAGAAAAACAAACAAACAAAAAACCCCAAAAGCGGTTAAAAGACAAATAAATAAAGGTTTTTGTTGGCATTGCTGCCTTAATTTAAAAAGTAATGTCTCACACCGAAAAGAGAGAGAATGGGGAACGTCACAATGAACTGACTTAGGGTACTACATACTATAGACCACCAAATAATGACGAGACAAGGAAATAAAAAGTATCAGCGAGAAAAGAGAGCTGAACAATGGGAGAGGAAGACAGAAAATAGCTTAGAAAGGATGGGTTTAGACAAAGGTTGCAAAGGAGGGGGTTGAATTAAAATGAAAAATGCTGTTGGAGCAAAAAGAAAACATGCTGACTTCCAATGAATATGTAAAAAAAAATCAGCTGTAGTTCTGCATTATATTAAAGGTAAAAGGTGATTTCAAAGCAAAAAATAAAAAAATAAATAAAATACTTGCAACAAAGAGATTTTAATTATCTGGTAAGTCTTAATTTCTTTACGTGGAAGGGAAAGATTAGGTCACATAGTGCTTGTTCAGAAGGTTAGTGAGGCTGCCAGAGATTTAATGCTGCTGTACTGTAGCATCAAAAGTTCTGGGTATTATCTACGTAAACCAATCATTTTTCTTTTCACGTCTTGTCACGTCAAGTAACACGTTCATTTCCCGTTTGAGCTCCTAAATTTGGCCTCACTTGAATTTACCGCAAGAAATGAGATATTTCTGTTGCGATCTGATAGCAAAGTTTTGTTGAATATGTAGAGCAGCAGCAGTAAATTCATGCGAAACCAAACAAGCACATACTTGCGCAGTATAATTATAGCCAACACAATGAATTCTCTGTTCAATTCTTCTCTCCATCTGACCGTGACGAAAACTTATTAGACTCCACAAAATCCTCAAGATTTCACACACTGGCAAGAAGCAGCATTGAACTGGAAACTCACTGAAAGCCACAGAACTAGTTATTCACCAAGGTCATAGTGACCCTGGCATGTTGCCGATGCTGTAGCAGCCCCGGCGTGACCACGTACAGAGGAAAGATGAGTGAAAAGATTTAAAGAATAACTTTTTCTTTTTGCTGCTTGTCATCCTTGACAAAGACTTCACACAAAAAGGTGAAAACACAATTTCATTGGTGAAAAGGAGGCTCGGGCAAGGCCATGGACGGTTCTCTGGCATTACATACTAACACATATTAGCTTTTTTTTTTTAAAAAAAAAAAAAAAAAAAAGGAAAAATCTTCACATAGTACCCAGAAACACACTGTATGTGCAGTGCAAGCACACATGCAGACACACACAGAACAAATGCTTTTTTGTATAAAACAGATTTCCATCATGTGAGGAGAGAAAAGACTCCTGAGACCTTGACAGTAAGTCGAGGTTTTAATGAAAATGTTATTGTGCGTTTGTGTCAGAGAAAGTGGAGGTGAGTGTGTGTGTGTTTGTGTGTGTGTGTGTGAGAGCGAGGGACGGAGAAAAAGAAAGATACAGATAGCGTGTATAAACGTGTCTAAGCTTTCAGAGTAAAACCTTTTTGAGATCTGTTGTACAACTGCATGTACCATTCTCCACATGTTCCTCCTCTCCTACGCTGCCCTCAGGTGTGGTTCGCTCATAGCCTTCCTCCGGAAGTGGCAGGGCTCCCAGCCGAGGCCCCGATGAACTCTTGCTACTCGGAGTCTCCGAGTCCTCCAGGCCACTGTCATAGCAACCACCGTCCTGTGGTTGGCTCACTACCGAGAAGGTCACCCGGCGAAGGGTCCCCTGCAGAAAACAGACACACACACGCACAACACACACAATATGAGATTAATCATCCAATATTCCTAATCTGAGATTCTAAATCTGAGGCTTAGGCTGTTGGGAAGGGGTCTGCAAAGACATATTGGGATTATCGGAGGATGTTCGCCTTGATTATGGGCTTAGCTGCTACAATGCAGGGTAATAGTTATCAACCAAGTTTTCAGTTGGCTTTTAATCCCAGTTTAGATTAAGGCTTCTGGACATGGATGATGTTTACAAACCTCCGGACTGGCCAGAGAAAGTTGCTTTTCATCTGGAACGGTGCCTAGTAGTAGCAGCTGGGTAATATAAAGTTCACGCTCAAAAACAGCACTCGGTGCTGTACTGAAAGAAATGAAGGGTGTTAAGTGATAAGTCTGGTGACATTTTACATTTTCCTATTGCAACAAAAAAACTGACATGCACAGATTTAATTTATTAATTGACTAAAACAAAAACTGAGGTGAAGATTTGCTGTTTGTTCATCAGTCTCTCAGATTATGCAAATATTATCGTATCAAAATTTCTGAAACTTGGTGGATTTTTGTGAGACTGTGGTTAACTCTTTTTTGCAAAATAGGGCCTTGGTGGTGCATGTGCTCTCCAGTCTGTGTATCCAGACTCATATGCTGCGGCTCCTCTGGTGCAAACGGTGGCACGTTCCTCCAAAATGAATGACAGGCACTGTATTCAATTCAAAGCAGTCTCTCCTAGACCATCCTGCTGTGTATGTGGGATTCGCACTCTTACTAACTACAATATCCTTGCATTTATTTCATCTTTTTAAAATTTAAATTGTATATTTGCTCTCAATTTTTAAAGATTTACATACTCAGAAGAAAAAATCGGCTTTGGGCTGAGTTCCAGAGTTCGGGTAGCTGGAAACTGTAAAGTTACTGCTTAATAAATTGTTGGTTTTGGTCTTAGACAAACAACTAAACTCCAAAGATTTGATCAGCATTATCCTTCATTTTATTCCAGTTTGTTTTGTTTATAGCGTGTTATTTTAAAAGTAAGCCAGCTTATCAAAATATGGAAATTTATTAGAGACTGAGAACGGCAACTTTCCAAAACAGGACGCACGCATGCTTGCAACAAAAACCGGTGAACCATCTCCCATCAATAACAAACAATCTAGTTCTGCAGCGCAAGTGCTTTCAGAAATGAATTACATCATTCATGCAAACTAAGCATCACACCTGCTCCAGTTTTAACGCCCACATCACACCAGTCTAGTTATCAGAGCAGTTTTCACTTTGGGGAGAGAAAGAGAGAGAGGGAAAAGATTGCTCTAAGTTCATGCTGGGAGTATATCAGTGAGAGTTAAATGACTCTGTCTGGCCTGAAGGAATCACTCTGCACCAGGAAGCCCATTTCTATACAACCCCCCCCCCCCTCCCAACAACCCCCTGACATACTCATCTATCTGTTCACAAAATTACATCCCTTTCAATCTAGATCTGCTTTGAAACATGCAGCGTATAGGGAGGAAGTGACTGAGCAGAGGACGGAAGCAGATTAGGGTTGGACAAAACTTCAGCTCCGAAAGTCACCTCAGGATAATCTGGGGGAAAAAATTGACGGAGGGCTTGAATAAAAGTCCAGACTGTACCCAATCGTCCTTTTCTTTCAAACACGAACAAAAAGAAAAGAAACATTTGAGCAAGTTCACCTAATGAACGCACGAGACAAGATGAGAGGCGAACACAGCAAAATTAATTAAGCAGAAACGGGAAATTAATGGAGCACGTGTTTCTTCTGCCACTTCTTCACAACAGTTCATAAAAAATGGGGAGGAGGAAAAAGTGACTCAGGCAACAAAGATGGGAAGCATGAGCAAGCGTGAGGAAAAAAGACGAGATATTAGAATCTAATGGAAAACCAGTAGTTCTTGGAACCTCGGTGGCTTCATTTTTAACTCTCCACAGACGGAGCGATGTATTTTTAGAGCTTTCACTTGGATGAAGCAGCTCAGCCTCCTTTCCACTTATTCAAACAAGGGGCAGCGGCTCAGAGAGCAAATAGTAGATAAATGAGTAGAAGCTGGGTGGAAAGAATCAGCTACAACATGAGTAAGGAACATTTTTGCTTTTTTATTTTTTTGCCAAGAAAATGTGTGAACCTTTTCTCTTCTGACCATAAAATAACATTGACTCAACATTATAACAGGATGCCTTTGTATGATCACGGAATTATTTCACATGATAATGATGAAAAATGATAATTTCCAATCACAAGGCAACAAGGGAAGCACGCAATCCTTCCCCCTTTTAAAGGAATATAAAACAGGAAAAGAAAGACAGAAGTTCTCATGTATGGCTGTGACATTTCTATCAGGCAACTAACCCTGAAAAGACTTGGCAAGCTGAAAAAGCCATGAGCACATTTACAGCACGGTTTGCTGTCCTGAAGCTCTTTCCAGAATCCTTTAAGTTTTTTTTTCTCTCGTCCAGCTGAGAAAAAATATTCTATATCTCACACAACAGAAGATTTTTCCAACCAGTATAATTGAGCAGTTGACATTTCTCCCTTCTCAATCTGAAAAATGTCCAGAAAAAAAAAAAAAATCACTTTTATTTTGATTGTGTTCAATAACAGCAAAAAATGTGCTATTTTATCTACCCGACTGAGGAAATACACAACTTAAGAAACAAGAACCACAGTTTTGTGCAACTGAGTATGTTTTTTTTTTTAGGAGGCTACTAAAAATACTTCCCCAATAGTTTCTAATGACGTTCAACAACAAGAGTCTACAGGCAAGCCGGCGCTGCTGTGAAACTACAGTATAACTAAACAAGAGGTGCTTAGAGTTAACAACTAACAATGAGAATGCTCATATGCTTTATACTAGCTAAAGTGCAAAGAAATATAATATGTGAGCGACCTTCGCTAATTGAGCGCTAAGTATAAAATACAGCCGAGGCTGCTGTGTCGTAAGATTTGTAGATAATTAGTCCCAGTATCTGATTCAGCACACAAACTCTTTGTGCGGTTATTGAGTGATTACTCAATGTCTTCAATAAAGACATGAAAAGCTCAGCTGTTTGTGTGTTGCTAGCCTAGTCAGACTGTGGTCGTCTGTAATTGCGACATGAAGATCAGATAGCATTTTATGGGCAATCAATGAAGAGATCGGGGTTTTTCCAAAGGCTTAACAAACTTTTTTTTTTGCAACCGTGCTTCAGAAGATCGGACGCTCAGCTCTGTGGTTAAACGTTACATGTCAGCTACATGAGAGGGGATAGGATTACTGTATAAGCGTAGAAACCCAGCTTGCGCCACAGAGCAGGCCTTGATTTACAAAGAGTGAGCAGCAGCTTATTGGACAACTGGTGCTGGTTGCTTTCTCTGTGTGTTTTATTACAGATCTCATCTGTTCAGCCATGATTCCATCTAATTCAATTTCCCTCTAACCTTGTTTCTGCCCAGACCTGCCCCCTTTCATTCCTTCATCCTCGTAATTTTTTTATTTTCGATTTCTCTCCCGCTTCTCCCCCTTCTTTCCCTCGGCCAATTCTGCAGTCAACTCCGCTTTCCACAGCTGTAGCTCTCCCTCTTTCCTCCGCACCTCCCGCTCACTTCCTCCTCCTTCTCCTCCTCAATCCTTTCTTCTCCTTGCCAGTCAGCTTTATGATGTGGCGATCGATGATGTGTCCTTGACCTCGTTATGAGTCCCTCTCCGCTTCCACACAGCAGGCTTTATTGACCCATAACTTCTCTGCACTCCCTAAACCCCTTTTCCCCACTTCTTCTCACACCCTCTGTCTTGCGCTCATTGACAAACCTCGCTTCTTTTCTTTTGCCAAATCCCATATTTTGGCATCTTCTAGTCATTACATTGTATAACTCTACACACATTCTGCCTCAGTCCCTCTCGCGTCTTAACATTGTCGTCTCACTTTTTTCTTTTCACTTTCATTCATACCTCTGCTACCCAGTAACCATTTGAACGTCTTCTGTGAATATGGATTTCTTAAAAAGCTTTTCACATGTCTGTCTTCTTTGCTTATACCTTCAGTGTGTCTCCCATTTTTTTCTTGCTTCTTTGCCAGGTTCTACCTCTGCACAGAAAATCCTCCTTGATGTTTTCCAACCTGACTGACAAAGGCATGTTTCCTATATATGTGCACTTTCTTTAATTGTGGAGGAGAAACTGCAAAAAAGCTGATTATTACAATGAGTATTTTAACACTGTCCTGAAATATCTATTGAATGTGGACACGCATTTATGAGTGTTAACACACACACACACACATGGATGATCTGGCTAAGGTCCAGTGTGGCCTATGAATTCATGCCTGATGGAGTATTAATTGAGTCTGACGGAGACATAAAAAAAAAACCCTTCCCCTTAATCTGACACGGCCCATTACAGTTCAATACTGACATGGGAGCTTCACTCATCTGCACAGGAAAGTGAGCTTGCGTGAGTGACTGCATTTGATTGATTATGTTTTGTATGTATGTGTGCATGCAATGCAACTATATTGTACAAACATATGACTATCCTGGAAGTTAGTCTGAAGTTATTTCTGGCAGATCAGAGTGAATCAAACGGAAGCACGATGGGTCTGAACTAAGAATAAACTTAACCATCTGTATCTTGCAGCTCTGAAGAAGAAGAAGAAAAAAAAGAGAGTTCCTAATATAGCTTTCATTTCAGGGCAAGAACCGTGCTGCAGAGAGTGTGTGTGTGTCTGTGTGTGTATGGGTGTGTGTGTGTGTGTGTGTGTATGCATATGAGTGAGACTTCACACATTTATGCTTGTGTTTTATAGCTCTGTATGAGTGTGAGACTTTTAAAACCTGCAAGATGTGTTATGTCAGCCTGTGAGAGTAGTCGTGTGTGTGTGTGTGTGTGTGTGTGTGTGTGTGTGTGTGTGTGTGTGTGTGCGTGTGTGCGTGCACAGGTTGGCTCAGTCATCAAGGTAATTAGTGTGTAAACCTCCTTGCTGTCGGTTCAAAGAGAATTAACGAGCTCTAGTTAATTAACAGTCTCCCTCTCTTCTTGTTACATGTGTCTGCATATTCAACACATGTGTGTATCTGCACATCTGATTTTTCATCTACGTGTGTGTGTGTGTGTGAGAGAGAGAGAGAGAAAGAGAGAGAGAGAGAGCGAGGGAACATTTGGACTTGAGTGTGTTTGTGTTTGTTTATGCCCTAGTACACTCTGGTCTGCATAATGAATTGACAGGATGCGGCTTATGCATAAATCAAAACTACAAATATGGTTGTAGGACTGGAGCCACATTTCCTTTTTGCTCTCTGCTCATTCTCATTGATGTCTGACATCATCTTTGTATAGGTGGAGAGCCACTATGGCTGATTTTTTAAAATTATTTATTTATTTATTTTTTTAACAGTATACGTATAGGTGGCAAAAGTACAGATATTTACTTAAGTTGAAGTACAGATACGTGTGCTAAAAAATACTCTGGTAAAAGTTAAAGTACTGGTTCAACTTCTTTACTCAGGTAAAAGTGAAAAAGCACAGGCTCTGAAATGTACTCAAAATAAGAAGGTAAAAGTAGCTCTGTGGAGGAGATTTCTTCTTCTTGTGCTACATTAATATAATAATAATATTAGTACTTGAGAATACAAATATTATTGCAATCTAAATTCTAATTCTAATGAATGTACTCAGCTTGAATCTGTTATGTAGGACACAGGCAGTGAAAGGGAATTAAAAAAATAGCTCTATCCTATGTTGCCTCATAGTAGGGCTCTGCCTCCACACCGAAACACAAGAATGAGTACAGTTGGGGGTTACAGTGGAATTCGGCAGGTGGGGGAAGCCTAAGATCAGTTGTAGTGGCTCCATGCCAGGAAAAGAACCACAACTTTTTATTGTGAGATTCAGTAGATTTTCTTTGTGTGCAAGCTGTGATCAGCTGACCTGCTGCTGCTGCTCTGAGGTTTACTGCTCTGTGTGGATGAACTGAATTCAAAGATGTAAGCAGATATTTCACAAGCTAGCTTGGCTGATTTCCATCCCCTACACCAGGGTTACTCGCATCCAGGCCTCGAGAGCCGGTGTGCTGCAGGTTTTAGATGT
>JAVDPK010000438.1:0-10074 GCA_034780415.1 Cichlasoma orientale | reverse complement strand
CCAGAGTCCTGCTAATGACTTCTATATTTGACTCAGGTGTGTTGAAGCAGAGACACATCTAAAACCTGCAGGACACCTGCTCTAGAGGCCTGGAAGCGAGTATCCCTGCCCTACACTGACAGTATACCGCTTATGCAGTCTTTATACTGACAGTTGGTACAAAGGTTGATTTCAGTGAATGAATCTAAGCATCATCAGCTTACATTGAAACTTATCTCTGCTACAGCTGATGCAACCTAACTGTGACCATGAACACCACAGCCACTGCGCATCCTGCACTAAACTCATGCAACCTTTGAATAACACAAAGTTGGTATACCTCAGTTGTTTTGCAGGATGTTTAACAATGTGTAAAAACACAACTTCAGATTTTGATTTAAAAATGAGGACATTACATGTAAGCTTTAAATTTCCAGTTTATCAGATGTCACTGTGTAGTCCTCCCCTTTATATATAACTTCTCTTCTTTCTCTCCTGCCCTCTTTCTTACATCTTTCTTACATCTCTGAATGAATCTTTCTTTTATTTTGGGATATATGGCTCTAAATAACATATAATGTTATTATATGTTATATTATGTTACATTTCAGCCATGGTGCATGCAGGCAGAGTGAGACCACATTTAGTAAACTAAACACAGACCAAAAAAATGTCAAATCATCTGCCGTATTGACTGATGTGACTTTTTAAAGCTGTAACATGATATAAAATCATTAGCCATTAAAACAGTTGATAGCTGTTAATGTCTGAATGGACAATTGATAAAAGTCAGTGTAATTAAATTAATGGCTATTCAGTAATTAGATTTCAGCCAAACATATTTAATTACCATAATATGTTTTTTTTTTGCCTTCTTTCATTTATTCAAAAAACAAAACTATAAAAACAAGTGTTAAATGTAACAGACTGTAGCAGGAAAAATATTAAATTCATCGACTGAGAACTGGAAATAGTAGTGTTGATGATGATTAATTTTTACACAAATCACATAATGCCGTTAGTTGGTCCGACTGCACGGCATCAAAAGTGTTGTGATAGATTACGCTTTCATCTGTCATTGCCCAACATATTGCTGCGTGTTTGCATTTGCTGTTGTTTGCTAAAAATATGAAACTGGATCTTCAAAAAAAAAAACACGTTTGTTTTTTACTGTGATGTTAATATATTTCTTTTGAAAGAGGCCAAAGTCAGTTAATTCTTCGAGTAAAATGTCAGTCAAGCAGACACCAAACATCCTGTTTGTAATCGCTCCTTCCAGACACCTGAAATTTTCCTTATGTTGACTGAGGGGTGCAGCAGTGTAATTTCCCTGGCAGCTCTCCTTGACTGGTGATTTAAGCCCGAGAACACATTATATTTGATGCCATGCATCAATATTTTTAAAATATGATATTTTTTTAGGCCAGAAATTGGATTGTGTGACCCTAGTGGGATTCTGAAAGTCTCAATTAAAGACCAGATTTATGGAATTCTTTAAGAGGCTTAGCAGCTCTAGTGGGCGGAATGACCTCTTCAATGATTAGAATAACCCTGGTATTTGAACATAATATGAGTAATGACTATATAATCAGTTAGAAAAAAAATTAATTAGTGATTAAGTGTTTACTGAGTACTATGATGGTGCCCTCAAAAGTTCTCAACATACGACTGAACTAAATAGCATTCTGTTTTTGGGTTGTTTAAAAGCTTGTCAAAAACAGGGTTGGTGGTTCAGTCCCTCGCCTCTCCACCTGCTGAAGTGGCCTTGGGCAGGATTCTGAACCCTAAGTTGCGCCTGATGGCAGGTAAGCACTTTGTATGCCAGCTCTGCTGTGACTAGTGTTAGATGCTAAAAGTGTAAAAATGTCTTAGAAGTGCAGATCATTCAACATATCTGTTTTTTTTTTATTAAAGATTACATCACCTTATACCGATTCTCATAATCTGACCGTTTATTTACTATCTAAAAAATGCCCGAGCTGATAAAATGTCAGTCTAATGCTTATTACAGCCATAACTGTGTAATAAGTAAGTTGATATTGCACTATACTTCCAGAGCACACACTGAAAACTAATATGCTCCTGTTGACACCACATGGGTATAGTCCAGACTTCATATCCGGAATGCTGATCAGTCAAAATGACCTTTGTTTCTGCTCTTTTGTTTTGCCACCGTTAAGAAATCATGTTGTGCTAATGCAGCCAGAGAATGTGAATGTGCTCGTACTTTAAGAGCAGAGGGAATATTGGAATGAATAAGGGAACCCAATAACAGGGGGCAGATTACAATGCAAATATTATTGGAAAATAATGAGCTTGTATTGACCGCTTTAAAGCAGGCATCCTTACACTTTGCATGATTAAACTGTCACGTAAAGGTGCTTTGTGCAGAGACACGTCGTCACTATGGATTCCACACAGCTTGGCTCATGCTTCATGATTTGCAGTTAATTTCACAGCTTGCATTTCCTTCCCTTTCTTTACTACTGCTTCAACCAGTTTAATTGCCATTTAGATTCTCCAGCTCCAGATGTCTTGTTTCATAACTGTAGGAGATTTTTTACAAGCACCTTAAGTGTGAAATTTGTTGGTGAAAAAAAAAACAAAAAAAGAAAGAAAAAAACAACAAAAAAGAAAAAACAAAACAAAACAAAGCACATGAATATCTTGTTTTCTTTTAATCTCATTTGCACAAAAAAAGTTCAATTCCACTCCAACACTTCGTTTTGTTGCTTTTCTTCTGTCTTTTGTCATCATGTCAAAGAACCCAATAAGCTAAATGAAATTAAAGTTTAGCTGAGAAACTGAGTTAATTGGTCAAATTTCTCTGATCTTAATAAACTCTCCAAGGATTTATCAGAAAACCTTTTGAAACCTTTCGCTGTCAACTGTTAAGTTATGCATCAAAGGCAGCGAGGAGGGGAAACAGCGAAGCATGCTGACAGAAAGCATCTTGCAGCTACTGTGCAAGCAGCACCGATGGGTTAACAATTTATTTGACAATGATATATTTACACGGTTTATTTAAATATAGAAATGATCTGAAACTTTGTTCAAGCCCTTAGTGGCGTAATGGAGTGACGTTTCCAGTGCTGGAATGCAGTTTCTTAAGGCTATGTTGAAAAGAGAAGACGTCCCGCATACGCTGTGTCACCGCTGGGGTCAAGCAGACAGGTACAGACATGTGTCAAGAGACAACGGGGAAGAGAGTGACAGATGATGGATGGAACAAGTGATCAGAGGTGGAATGAGCCAAAAAAAAAAAAAGTCTGTTAATCAGCATTTGTGGCAGGGTAAATATATAATAATAAAAGGTACAGACAAGAACTCTGCATGACCACAGACCGTCTGAAGTAGAAATGAAGAGCTGAAGGATGTTGTTCAGAGGGAGAGACGGTGGACCGTTGTGGCATTTGCAGAATGCAGAAAATGGTTTGGAGCAGGTTGAAACTCAGCTCAGGGAGGGATGAAGCAATATGACTGGCATTTCTTCAGCTGTCTGGCCCAATGATGTTGATGAGTCAAGGCACCTTATTATCACAACTCGCGCTCACACACTCGCGTAGACATACACAGCTTCCACGCTGACACCGCAAATGCACACTTTAGACCCACTGGCTTGCTCACACTCACACTTGCAGGTGTGCACTTAAACACTCACACTCGCACACACACACACACTCACACATTTATAACTATGCAGCATGTATGTTGCAGTGGGACCACCTCTGCAGCAACAGCAATCCTCCCTTTTCCATGCCTCTGCTTTCCCCTGTTCCCCCCCCCCCCCCTGCCATATTTCTCTGCTCCCTTTCACCCTTTGTTCCCTCTCTTCTTTCTTCCACTTTCTCCCCTTTCTTTTCCTCTTTTGTCTTTCATTCCCCTTATTCTGCAGTTCACCGATCTCATCCCCCCTTTCCCTCCCCTCTTTCTTTCTCTTCTTTCCTCTGTCTCAGTCTCTCGCTCTCCATTGCTCCCTCTAGAAGCAGGTGATGTAGAAGGGTGCTCAGCAGTATCTGACTATCAGGCCTGACTCTGTGAGAGGAATGATAATCACTGTGCTGCACTGCAGAGAGAAAAAGAAGAGAGGGAGTGAGAGAGAGAAAGGGAGAAGAGGGAGGGATAGGGGGTATGAGGTAGAAGAAAAAGGGGGGCAAGTGCGGCAGTAGAAATGAGGGGGCAAATTAAAGTGTGTGGGGGGCTGGAGACGTGGAGGGCAAGAGAGTGGGACAAAGAGAAAGGAGGCAGAAGAAAATGAGAGATATGGGGGAAACGGGTATGGAAGAAAGAAAGACAGGATTACAGAAATTGAGCAGAGCTTTAGTAACATGTTACCTTCTTGGTGTCACGCTCCCTCTTTCCCCTCACAAGAGCACCTTCTCTTGTTCCACTCCCCTAATCTTTTCTCTCCTGCATACACACTTACACACAATCACACTCACACTCCTCAAACAACACCACCCCTACTACCACAACAGCTTGTAGTACAACAGCCCCGCGGTATGAGGGAGAGCCTTAGCCTTGTGTCTGAGTGCCAGAGAACATTAACTGCAGCAGCGAGGTCATCTGATCGGCACTATGCGGACCCACTCGCTCCCTCTCTCCATACTCCTCTTCAGACTGCTGCAGTCTGCTGCAAGCCCTCCTGTGGCAAACACTGGAACTACCAGCCTTGCTGACTTCTGACACGCCTGTCCCGCCTGACAGTTTTTGCTTTGAACGGTGCACGTTTGCGATTTGTTGAAGCTTTGTGGCCTTTAATCAATTTCTCTCATTGGCTCTATTTAGAAATAAAACCACGAGTCACTTGCACACCAACTAGCTCCAACTCGTTGTTGTAAGTGTGTCGATGCCTGTGCATTGTTTGCAGGTATTTTGAGGATGAGCATTTGTGCAGAGGCAGACATGCAGAGAGACTGTTTCACTGCATGTGGATCGACTGTATCGCCATCCACCACAGCTTTATTACCATCAATCTGTCCACTCTGGCATTGTGCTTTCTCCCTTCTCTCTGTCTCCATCTGGGCTCTCCACCCTGCAGATACACATTGAAAATCATTGACTCTATTCACAGCATCGGCCCTTTGAAATGTTTATCCTTTTGTGCAGCCGTGGCTGTCTATAGGGGAAAAAACAAAACAGAAACAAAGGCTCATAGTGTGAGATGTGAAACGAGGCTTACCGGACAAATGCCCATGATTCAGATTAGCTCCTTTGTTGGTGTTTTTGCGTGTGTGCTGGTGATGTTCATCACTTTCCAGTGCTAGTCCTTAAAACAGTCATCTCTTATAATATCCATGACAGCAGTCATTGTTAAGAAAGATGCAAACAGGATGGCGGCGTACAACTGGCCTTCTGTGTGCCTGTGTGAGTAAGAGAGACCATACATATGTATGCCTGCTATTTAGATGGCATTTACTGCCAATTCTGTGTGTGTGTATATATGTGTGTGTGTGCGTATTTGGACCATTAGACTAATAGTATGCGTGTTAGGAACAGGCTTTTCCCACCCACTGCTATTGTCCATTAAGGTTGACCAGATGAAGAGTGAACAATAGCGTCTCTGTGGGGGCCAGTGTATGAAAGAGTAAAAGTGAGGATGAGGCTAAAGATACGTAGTTTTCTGCAAAAAGGCCGGCAAACAGGAACACACACACTCGCGCACACACAAACACAACCTCCCTGTTGAGAGTGATTAGGAGTGCTGCTGTGAACAATAGATAGAGTCAATAAAGGACCTCAGAGATATCCGGATACAAGAGCAAGGTCTCTTTCCTCCTACTCCCTGCACCACCTCTACCGCCATTCACGCTCCCATTTGTTCTCTTTCGCAGCCTTTCGCATCCTGTACATTTTCTCCTCTTTTTTGTGTTTTTTCGCCGTCAAACCAAACCGCTCTTTCTCCTCGACTTTCCAAACTATTTCATTTGTCATATCTCACCCAGCTTTCTCCATAACCCTCTCATTTTCTTCTTGTTCCTTGTTGTTTCTCTATCTCCCCCTCTCCCTCTCTCTGTCTCACATATACTTTGTCTCCTTTGTGATGCTCCTGTCTTTTGTGAAATGGGCGGACGGGCTGAGCTGACAGAGGCTGACACGACGGAGCGCCATGGCAAACTGAAATCCATCCTGTCAGTTTAGAATCAGTGTCACTCATTTTACAAGGTTAAAGATAGCTTTGCCTAATGTGCTGTCAGATACAAACAAGCACGTACAGCGCATAGGCCTCGCCACACATAATCACAACCCACATATGCGTACGCTATTACTCTGGTGCACACAAATACAAACACACACTCACACATGCATGCTCATCACTCCAGGCGGCCGCCACATTAATTCACCTGCCTACATATAAAATAGTAAGACAGCATATTTGTATATGCGTTTTGGATCTCTCAGACTGTGTATTTGTACTTTGTGGGGACATAAATTTATTTACACAATCACATTGTGAGGACCAGCTTCCCATTTGGGAACTGAAAGCAAGTCACCACAACATAAAACCCCACAATTTTGATGTGAAGACATTGTTTAAGGTTAGGTTTAGGTTAATGTTAGGGAATGGGTTAAACAAACAGCAGCTGTGAGTAGCGTCAGAAGACGTCTCCGGGAAACATTTAAATCAATGTAATGTCCTCCAAAGTGATTTAAACACAACTGTGTGGGTGTATGTGCATGTGCAAACCCCTTTACAGCCCAATCACCCCCCGTGACAGACACAGTGCCACAGAAATGTCTTGGGGTGCCTCGCCCAATGTCTTGACAATAGTCTCAGTGTGTGTGAGTGACAGAGAGTGGCTCGGGGACACAGAGGAGGCGTTATACTGGGTAGACGACACGCACGAAGATGCACAGGCTCACACACACACAGCGGCAGACACACACGCACATTAAAGAGAGAAGACAGTGCACTCTTTCTCTCCCTCTGCACTATTTCTCATTCGCTCTCTCCCTGACGCAGAGAGACTCAATCATTCTCGCACTCTGTCTCCTTTGACGCATAGGAAAAACACAAAATAACTGCTCCCTCACTCTCTCCCTCTTTTTTTTTTGTCTTTGTGTGTGTGTGCGCACTTGTGTGTGTGCGCTTGTGTGTGTGTGTGTGTGTGTGTGTGCAAACGTGGACTGTATAATTAATATAGCTTTCATTTTCTTTCAGCTATGAAGTATGCTTTTGGTATGCAAACAGACTTCTTGCATGTGAGCGTGCGCATGTGTGTGATAAAGTGTGTGAGCGCGTGCGTGCGTGCGTGTGTGTTCGATACACCAGAGACCAAGTGCAAAGTTGGGCCATTAAGCGGATGGAGAAGGAAGAAGGAGAGTTAATTAGAAAGCAGGGGAGAACCCAAAGCGTCCCTATCGATAACCTCACACCACACTTCAAGCGTATATGTGTACATTGGCTTAATTTTGCAATCCCCTTTGAAAATTATGGTTCAGCATTAGGGTTAAGAAATGGCTCCAGTGAAGTCATATTCAGCAGAGTTTCAGAGAGCTGAGCCTTTTACTCAGAAGTCTGCCTGATTATTATGCGACTCTTGGCATTAAAAAAATGTTTAAAAGTGCAAATTATTCCACAGCCAATTCAGTAAAGTAGTTTAGAAGCTGTTTGTATATGTATATACTGCACTTTTAATGTGTCACTATAAATGTATATTGATGTATGCGTACCTTTACTGATAGCAGAACCTCGTTAGGGTTCATTTGGGTGTATGAGGATTTATGTATAATATATTAAAATATAACACTATAACATTTGTCACATTTTCTTTATGTTCTTATTCAGTGGTTTTGTTTTTAGGCTTCAGGGCTTAACTGGAGATTATTTTCACAACTCATTAATAATTTAGGCTCATTAGCCCGATAGGCTGACAGAAATTGCCATTTGTAACCAACCAACAGTCCAAACTAAATATTTAGCATATTGGCATAGAAGATTCAGAAATTCCAACCTCATTTTGTGCCTAAAAATTACATATATGATTAATTATTGAAATTGTTGCAGTCTAAAGTTCTTGCATAGTGTCCATATGCAGTGGAAACTATGCGTCTGGAAAGTATTGATCTTTCAAGCCTCCTTTTAAGCCACGAGACAACAATCCAATTACTTTTTAAAGATTATTCAAGGAAGAAATGTATTTTTCAGCCCATTAGGGGGATTTAATCCCCTGCTTTATCTGAAAACCAATTTCATAAGACAGTAACAAAACCTATAATGTAGACAGTTTTTCAGTGACTTAAGTACTACATATCCTGAAAGCTCAAAGTTTGAGTGGAGCACTTTGTAGATGCAAATACATTCCCTGATCGCTACACGAGTTCAGACACTATATGCGCAATTTGGCTTCCTCACAGTCCAGGTCTCACATTCTACACAAATCCCCATATGGGAATAAGGAATGAATTATTAAACCATTCATAATGATCATGCCACTACTTTGTAAAAGTCAAACAGAGCCACCTTCTTGCAGGAGTGACTTAATAATCAGATATTTAAAAAAAAAAAAAAAGCAGCTTTTTTGATATTCAACTAAGTCAACAATTTTCAATTCAGCGTTTGATCATCCAGGACTACACTGTTGCTGCTGCCTTGTGGTTGAGATCTACTAAAACTGCGACCAGACATGATGAGCACGCTTAGCATCTGTCTTTTAGAAAATTCAGAAAAAAGAAAAAAAAGAGGAAGAAGAAGAAAAAAAACCCTTCAGAGCGTGTTAAGGTGAAATCGTTGATTCAACATATTTTTGACGGAAGACTCCCTGCAAAGGCTCTGCTGGATTTAAAAGGGCCGCTGTCAGCAAAGGCCGGCATTAGAAAACACTCTCACACATCAAATTCTAATCAAAGCCTGGTCTTTTTAACAGCCGTGAAAGCTTTCATGTTAACACGACACCGCGACCAAAGCTTTATTCACGCTTTTAAAAGAGACTGACCCAAGCATGTGTGTGCCTGCACCTGACAATGCACCATATCTGTGTCAACACACTCTATCCTCGCTTCTCATCTTACCGGTGATACCGCGTGTGACTCTCCTAACCATGAATAAACTGTCTGTGATCCCGGCTTACAAAGTGTACACCTGTGCGCGTCTTTCTATGCATGCAGGTAGGGATGTGTATATTTTCCAAGCCATCTCAAGTTGTCGGCTCGGATGTGAGCATTCTTTTATCCGGCCAATTAGAGGTTGCCATTTCATCCCATGGAAACCTGTTTGGGGCCCTAATTGGGAGGCATATTTGCATGACTTTGATTTCTTTTTTTTTTTTTTGTGCGCTTGTTCTCAAGCTTGTGTGTACATATGTGGATGTGAGTAATGTTGAATAAAAGTGGGTTGTCTCCCCCCCCCCCCCTTTTTCCTCAAGCGCTGTTAGTTACCATCTTCATATTAGTGCTGTATTTCTGAAGCAAGAGGAGAACCTCTTAAATAATGTATGCCTGATTTGTACCTGTGCACTGCTGACCCATTAAGAACCAACTTTATGGTAATGCCGTGCTATTACTGTGCTATATTAGGAGAAAGACTTTGACTTTAAGTGTAGTTTGATTCATCACGTTCAGTGCGTTTCGGTTTGAAGTGGCTGCACACAAACATAAATCAGGGGTAGCTTATATGGAGGTAGTTCTTCATTTCCAAAGTCCAAAGGTACAGGAGTGTGCGATTACACAGCCTGTGCGAAAATGTGTGTGTGTGTGTGTGTGTGTGTCAAACAGGTTCAACTGTTTTAACATCTTTGTTTAAAGGAACTGCTATTTCTTGGGCCTTGGGTCAACTAGATCTTTTAGTCTGAGTGTGTGCATGTTTAGATGGGGGTCTCTCGTCTCGTTTATTTCTGACATGAATAGGCAAGTGGGACTAAAAGATCGAACATGTACACATAGTATACTCTCTCACACATGCACTGGGAGAGGTTTGGGTCAGTGGTATAATATGGAGAAATGCTGCAGGCAGAGGCATGCCCACTCAGATTTATGTAACTTTTTCATTAGGGCAGGTAAAAAAGCCCTCATCTCTCTTCCTCTCTCTCACACACACACACACACACACACACACACACACACACACACACACACACACACACACACACACACACA
>JAVDPK010000433.1:0-12945 GCA_034780415.1 Cichlasoma orientale | reverse complement strand
AAGCAGCTTCACCTCTGATCACAGACACACTGAACTCTGCTCACTCACCTGGAGGAGCAACAACACTCAGGTAGATGGTGCTGATGAGCTTCATAGGTTCTCTGATCCCCTGGGCAATACGACACTCGTATCTTCCATTATCATTAATAGTCATGTTCTTCAGGATCAAAGACACGTCTCCATCCTTCATCTGTTTGTCCTGCAGATCCACCCGGTTCTTAAAGGATGGATGCTGCTCTTCTGGATCAGACTGCTTGTCACGGTACGAAAGGACATATTGTGTTCCCAGGTCAGCTCTTCTCCACTCTACAACTAAGATGGGCTTGTTGTGATTTGGAGCTTGACATGTCAGAATGACATTCTGTCCAGACTCAGCTGTGATGTTTTCCTGGCCTGAAAGAGGAAACAACACACAGCAGAGAGGTTAAAGGTCAAAGCACGCAGTGCATCGATGGATTAGTGTAACTTGATGGAAGTAGCGTATGCTCCATCTTGGTTTGTTTTTTTCTACAGATGAAGATGCACTGTTGTTGTGTAAGGATGAGAAGTGAGGTCTGTACTGTCCTGAAATCAGCACCCGTGGAAAAAGGAGGAGCTTGAGTATGTCATCAAGACTTACTCACACGCTCTACTGTTTTGGATTGTTAAGTCTCTGGGTTGCACGCCAGGAGTGGATCAGTGCCGTTTCATGTCAGGGAATTCGTACAGTTACTCTGATTACAGCTGCAGCCTCACGTGTAATAACCCCACACTCAGGTTTTGAGGAGCTGTCTAAGAAAGTAAAGCAGTCCACGCACACACCTGCTTCTTAACCCACATCATGGGCACAGACACAGCGGTGGAGTGATTTCAGCTGCTGAAGCAGCATGGATACATGTGCACTAAACAAATATGTTTTTTTTTTTAAATTTAGAACAAGTGGCATGGAAATATAAACATGTTAGAAAATGGTAAATGCACAGCGGTGTCCATAACACAATCACGGCAGAGAATAGAACAAAGACGAGTCCCTGTCTGATTGTTTCTTTCCTATCTACAGAACATTAATACAGTTTATACAGTTATATAAACCAGGCTAATATGTTTCTTCTATATCTCAGCGGGAAATACAGTTTGACTTCTAACAGCTGAATCTCACCTGTAGAGGAAAACGGGAGGACAATCAAAATCACGAACAATGCACGTGTTCCTGCAGCCATTTCCCTCTTATCTACTTCTGATCTCGAGGATGTTATTTTCCGTGAACAACACAATCTGATTTCACAAACAATTATTTGCTGTTACATTTAAATTTGAAGAGAGTTCATTGGCGAAAAAAAAAATGGCGACCTTGCCATGTCGCATTAGACTGACGCAGTTAGAGCGTCATGTTAGAGCGACATTGTGCGTTGGACGGTGCATGCGCCATGAAAGAGGCGACAAAAAAGCAAGTTTGAAAGTTAAACAGGTTCTGTTCTTGAACGTTCTCTACAGAACACAAACATAAGCCATCTCTTCCATCAATCACCAGCTCCATACTGAAGACCATCATCAGCAAAGAATGTATAAAAATGTATATTGTACTGTGGAGGAGGCAGCGCAGGAGTCTCTCAGTGCATCTGTTTACAGTGAGGCACAAACACACACAGAGGAAACATGTAGAGACGAGCAGCAGACTGTGTATGCTCCTGCTGCGGCGGTTCTTGCAAATCACACGAGTAGAGTAACTGAGTACATCTGCTCATTGATTTTGGTTATTTTCTTCATCATATTGTGTCAGATAAAGCCCGACATCTTTTGGTTCACATTACATTAATTTAACACCATCTCCACTGATGATAAGCATTTCTGTCAATTAATACAAATTGCTTCTCCAGCATTGACGAGATATTCCAGTGATCTGTGTTTTCACAGTTATAGGGAGCACTGTTCCTTATCTGGTGACATACTGCAACACCTCCAAGGTGGAAAAGAAGCAACAAATATGATGCACTGTGAGCTGAGAGGAGAAGGAGTGCGCTTTTATGCACAGCAGAGCTCATGAACACACACACACACACTTCAAAGCAGAGAAAATGATGGTGCCTACGGAGTTGATGAAAGACTCAAACTCTGATAATCATGCTTTAATCCATTATCTGAATCAGATTTGGATGAAAACGCAGATGAGTCCATAACAGCGATGAACAGTACAGAGGCGAAGACGGAGCTGACACAAAGTTATCATCCATCACGGTGCCGAGGAACGGCATCCAGTCAGCAGACGAAAATCATAGTCGTGACAAACAAAGCGATGTGTAAACCATGTGACTCTCTCGGCTAAAAACACGACAAATCTTAAACACCTGCAAGCCAGTCAGCCAGCTCTCCATGCAAAGGTAAACATTTTAATGTCGTGTAGGGTAAAGTGTTTTTCCCAGTTTTGCGTTTGTGTTTAGAGGAAATCACCACACCGCGGTGGATCAGCCTTTCCTAATCTTAGTCCTGAACACTGCCCTGCACCTTTCAGAGCGCGTCCTGCTGTAAAATGATCAGGTGTGTGGGAAGCAGGTGAAACACTAATATTAATATTAATATTAATAATATTCCATAACTTTTAATAATGTTTAATTTTGTATAAGTGTGTATAATTACAAAATCAAGGGAACTGAAGAAAAAGCATTTACATTTTAAACCCTTTATATTTAAGGTATATTTTAGATTTAGTCGACTAAATTCTTACGCTAGTCGACTAAAACTATTCAGATGACTAAGTTATGACTAAAACTAAATCAAAATTTGGTCAGCATCCTGTGGAGGGTTCAGCTTCAGGCGGTAGCCTTTCACTCCACTCTGATCCGAGACCTTGCTCTTCCCATGTCTGCGTGGATTCTCTGAGTACCCCAGCCTCCCCCTGTGGTTCAAAGATGTGGCGTTAGGTTAACTGGTGATTCTAAGTTCCCCATAGGTGTGAATGGTTGTCTGTCTCTCTGTGTTGGCCCTATATCTCGCCCTATGTCAGCTGGGATAGCCTCTTTTTACACATCAAGTTAGATTAAACAGTAAATATAATACTTTACACAAACTCCACATGGCATTCATCTGTAACCGATAAAGTGTTAAAATTCGGCTGTATTAACATGAACAGTCTGTTAATCCACTGAAGCTCACAGACTTCAGTCAACCTGTCAGATTAGGCTGAAATAGATCATTTTAAAACACTTACTGTGATTGTGAAGGAGCTCTGAAACCCTCAAACACTTCTGATTCGCTGGGAAAAATATCCACTGAGAGCTAAAGTGTAAAGCTGGTTTTCATTTTTCTTTCTTGCTTTTTTTTTTTTTTACAGACAAAGCAAAGTTAAATAAAAGTAAGTAGAAAAAATTGAAATCAAATACAAGAAGCCACCCACATGTTCTGCACTAAAGTGGACAAAAGTAAATGACTCCCTTCCTGTCTCAGTGGCTTGAAAATTTACATGATCACTTTTCCTGATATGCAAACAATCACTGCCAGGAGGAAATCACAAGCACAGCCCCAAGCCTGGATAAAAGTGAGAGCTATATCACAAAGTCCTTTATGTAAAACATTTTCCCAAATCAAATTTGCAGATCCTTCCCTTGGAGTGACACCTTGGGGAGAAAACAAAGCAGCTGAAAGTGTAACAGTGAAGCATCCAAAACATCAAAATAATAATAATAAAAAAAATGGTGCTTGAGTTGTTGTTGAAGTAATTCATTGTTTTAAATCATTCTCACTCAGCTTTCCGCTTTAGTGACGGTGGAATATTTTTGGGGTTTCCCTCAACCTGAAATTAGAACCAGTTCCCTCATGGTAACTTGCTATATTGATTTAAGGAGCCAGCGCTATTGGGACTGACCCACCCCTGGCCAAGGCCCGACACACATTACATCCGACCCCTACCATGTCTGTTGCATGTTGTGGGCATACAGGAGGGAGGGCGCATGTCTTCTCTTTGGGCTGCACCTGGCCGGACACCACAAGCTAATGCCCAGCCACCAGACGCCCAGCCAACTGCTCGCTCCCCAGCCTCCCCTTGGGTGAGGTGTTCCGGGTGTGTCTTACCAGGAGGAGGCCTCAGGGCAGACCCAGGACACGCTGGAGAGATTATATCTCTTGGGTAGCCTGAGAACTCTGGATTAGCTGGTGGTGGTGGCTGGAGAGAGGGAAGCCTGGGCTTCTCAGCTTAAGCTGCTGCCCCTGCGACCCAACCGAATAAGCGGAAGAAAATGGACGGATGGATGGATGAAAGTGCACGTTAAGTTTCACTTGCTGTGATTTGTGTAACAAAATCTGTTGAGTTTTTCTGACTCGTTAAGTTTCTTTTCTAAACACCTGAATTAAATCGTGTGTTACCAACAATTTTCTTTTTTTCAGTCGATAACAAGTCCAAACTCTCACACTGATCTCTGTAAAAACCATTCCAGTCACTTATCTGACATCATTTCCTGTGTCTGATTGTTTTGTATCCTGAGCCAACGCCCAGTCCCTGTTTTCTGCTCTACAGGAAACACTTTGCCTTCCCTACAGAGTGAATTTCCTGCAACAACAGGGAAAAATAAAGCATGCAACATGAGAATGATCTGAATTGTTCGGCCATGTCTCCCATGACACCAACAGTGATCAAGGATGGTCTGAATGAGGCAGAGAGGATTTTATACAGAACTGTGTTTCCCCCTCTAGATATAATGCCTAAAAACTTAAGAGCCTACACTGATCAATACTTCTTATTAAAGATGATGGGTTCTGTCACACTATCCCTGCTCAGACTCCTCAAACACTGGCCTTCCTCTGCCTCATCCTGCCCTTTGGTGCATTGAGGTTGAAAACATGATGCAGTGAGTCGTGCTGTCCATTACAAAGATCACCGAATAAAAGTTTTGTTTTGGAAAGGGTGAAATTACATTTCTGAAATCCTATTAAATCAAAGTTAAGACTCTCAAATTGAAGAAACAATTTGAGTTCTAACAATAGAATCACGATATCTGCAAAAATGTATCAGATGACAGTTTGAGGGGAAACCACGATCTCTAACTCAGCATGAGGAATCAGGATTTTGTGGGATGTTGTGGCGCTGTGGTCTTCTGTGACATCCAGAGATGTAAAGTGAGACTGAACTGATGGTGATCATTTTCTTCTGTGTTAACAGTTAAAAACAATCAAGCGGGAAGCTTTTTAATGCAAGTAAGAGGTGGAGATCATGAGCCTCCATCTTTAATCAAGAACCAGAGCACACAGAGATGTTCAGGAATGTTTACATCATTTCCCCCTCATTATTTGATCATTTCTGACTTCTAATTACAAATTATTCCAACTCAAACACTCCTTTATCTAGTCCAGTCCTTCATTAAATTAAAAGTATTCACAGTTTGATCTGGATGAGTTTTTATTCTCTTTTTCTTTTTTTTTTTTTGATGAATCAGCAGCACAGCCTCCTAAATTGATTACTCTTTATCTCCCTCACCTTATCTCTAAGGGAGTACGGCCATCCGGGAGGGGTTCAGAGTAGAGCCGCTGCTCCTCCACATTGAAAGGAGCCAGTTGAGGTGGCTCAGGCATCTGAATAGGATGCCTCCTGGCCACCTCTTGAGTGAGGTGTTCCAGGCATGTCCCACCAGGCATGTCCCACCAGGAGGAGGCCCCAGTGCAGACCCAGGACACACTGGAGAGATTGTATCTCTCAGCTGGCCTGGGAATGCCCTGGAGTCCCTCCGGATGAGCTGGTAGAGGTGGCTGGGAAGAGGGAAGCCTGCTTCTCTGCTTAGGCTGCTGCCCCTGCGGCCCGGCGAAGAGAATGGATGGATGGACGTTAAAAGTTGTTGGTGACCAGCGTGGTCTCTAAGAACTGAGAACAGCAGGAGGACTTGTCGCCTGCTGAGATATTTCATTCTGCAGCTGCAGAAGGCTCATCTACATTCTGACTGCATTTGTATTTATGTTGTTTGTAGATCAAAAGCATTAATACAAACACACTAAAAACTGAAAGACTCGCTATCAGTCCAACATATCCTCTTCTCACTCCATCCTCCTTCTCTCCATCCTTCTTCCCTCCATCCTCCTTCCCTCCATCCTTCTTCCCTACATCCTCTGTGGTTCCTCCTGTTGGACCTGCAGGTAGAAACAGGTGTGAGGTGTCAGCTGTCAGAATCCATTTCCTCTTCAAACTGCTGTCAGACATTATCTACTGCACTCTGATCACATCACTCAGACCAGCTGCTTTCTACAAAGTCTCATCAACAACATCTTTAGAACCAGGAAGCAGCTTCACCTCTGATCACAGACACACGGAATTCTGCTCACTCACCTGGAGGAGCAACTCTCAGGTAGATGATGAGGCTAGTTTCAGTCCTCCAGTGGTTTGTTCGACTTTGGACGACGCGACACTCGTATGTTCCACTGTCAGCAGCTGTCACGTTCTTCAGGATCAAAGACACGTCTCCATCCTTCATCCGTCTGTCCTGCAGCTCCACTCGGTTCTTAAAAGTTGGATGCTGGTTTTCTGGATCAAACTGTTCATCCCGGTACAAAAGGACATATTCTGTCCTCAGATCAGCTCTGCTCCACTTTACAGCAATGATGTTGTTGTTGTTTGGAGCTGAACACGGCAGAGTGACGTTCTGCCCCGGCGCAGCTTTGATGATTCTCTGGTCTGAAAGAAGAAAGAACTGCAGTTAACCAGTGTGAGGACACACAAGCAGCTGCTCCCATAGGTCAGTGCGCACTAAACCAAAACTATGAAATTATCACAAATATTTGTGACAGATGCAAAGATTGCATTGATCCCCGAAACACCTGACACAAACACAGAAATGAGATATTTACAGCATTAAATATAAACACACAAGCGACTATTCTACAAAATAAAATATGGTGCAAAGCAAACAAAAAGCCTAAAATAATAAATATGTGTATTAAATACAGTTTAGGCAAACAGTGTTATTTTTCAGTAAAAGTAGAGCGTGAGCACAAGGAGCAGAGTGGAACTGTGTGCAATGCCGATCAGAGAATAAGTGTGTTTTTCCTCCACAGAGTGAGGTCATTAAAGGCAGCAGGTAGGAGAGATTTCCTGTATTGGTGCTTATCACAGTGGACATGGAGCCCCCTGCTGCTGAGAAGATGGTTTTTCGAGCAGTCGGTCAGGAGTTATGAACTGTTGTCCAGTATGTTCAGCAGGTGGACTGTAATAAAGGGTTAATTGAAGAGGTAGGGCAGGTTCGGTGATTAGACCGTACCGAGAGAAGGTATCGGTCAGGATACCGGAAGAATGAGGAGACGACTTGTAGGTTACTGGCCTGCCGCCGAGGAGAGTTTAATGAAGTCTGAGACGCTAGTTTCTGTAACAACAACAAAATAACCAATTACTGCTATTCTAACAGAGGAGGATGTAACTAAAGCATCTCTAAATAGCATACATGTATTGTGGTCCTCAATCTCCATCGAGTCCTCATTACACACATATACAGGTATACATAGGTACACACACACACGCGCACACACACGCGCCTACCTATATATTACTAAGGGGACGTATCGGCTAATAGCTTACGTACCACGCCCGTGACTATAATTTAGCAAGAACAACTTAACTTACACATAACAACGATAATATCTACAGGCATGCCACATCACATGGAAACACAATTCCTCCCTGCCGGTCGGTATTGTCCCCGTGCATGTACTAAACATAAAGTTTACAGTAGTCAGTCTGAGCATCGCGCCAGACCTAAAAGTAGGTCGCGCTGGGTGCGCTGCACAGAGCTACGGATAGAGCCTAATAACCCAAAGGACACTTACTTCTCGTCATGCACTTAGCTCTCAGAGCATCCCAAACAAGGTGGGGAACATGTAGTCCATCTGGCTCAGGCTATAACACAGGGTTAAGTGTGGTGTGGCCGCTGTTACGCTCTCGCCGTTTTCTCCCTCCCTCTCTCTCACCTGATGCGCTGCAGGTGACCACGTAACATCGGACGAGCTCACTATATGATTTAAAGGGCCAGCACAGTTTCAGACCGGACCTTTCATACATGGACCATCCTTCTCTCACTAACTACCTGCAGGGCCACAGAGCCCGCCTTCCTAATCAGCTCGTTTAACTCTCTGCTGTCACGGGACTTGATGCTGCTACCCCGACAGATACCTGTAAAGAAAAGTGCAGCAACAAGAAGACTGAACAGAAGAGGAGCCTCAGGCTATGTTCAGATGGTCCAAAAAAGTTGCCTCCTTTTCCAAACCACTTTTCCTTGACCCTTACGGAGATCAAAGGAAGGCATGAAGAATAATTTATACAGACTTGGGAAAAGTGCTCGGAGAATTTGACCACATTCATTCTGGAACTCTATCCTGATATGGGAGTGTTAGGAATGAAAGGATGCCACATCCTTGGGTGGAGGTGAAAACTACCAAATGACAGAGCGCTGAATTCAACACCCTGAAAATCAAAGTGCAAAAATGATGCAGTAGGTTAGACCGTTTTTCCTGCTCCCTTCATATGAGGTCATTGTCGTGCACCAGGAGGAACCCACTGGACCAGCGGAGGGTCTGAAAATAGGTCCCAGGATTTCATCACGATGCCTAATGGCAGTCAGGTTGATGTTGACTAACCTCTGGAGGTATGTGTGTCGCACCATGGAAATGGCTCCCCAGACCATCACTGACCCACCACCAAAATGGTCATGCAGAACAATTCTAGAGGCAGCATAAGCTTCTCCATGGCTTCTCCAGACCCTTTCATGTCAGTGGCTGCTGGAGGTCATTTTGTAGCTCTGGCAGAGCTTATCCTGTTCCTCCTTGGAACAGATGCCGCCCTGATGGGTTAAGGATCTTCTACGGCCCTGTCCGGCTCTCCTAAAATAACTGCCTGTCTCCTGGAATTCAATTCAATTTTATTTTTATAACACCAGGTCACAACAGTTGCCTTAAGGCGCTTCATATTGTAAGGTAAAGACCCACCAATAACTACAGAGAAACCCCAACAGTCAAAACGACAGTGGGGAGGAAAAACTCCCTTTTAACAGGAAGAAACCTCCATGCAGTTGAGCTTGTGCTGGGAGACAATGGCACATATTGATGTGCCATCGTGGGGGAGTTGGACTGCCAACCTCTGTAGGGTCCAGGTATTCCCCCATGGTACCAGTAGTGACACTGACCGCAGCAAAACTAGTGAAAAATCGGAAAAGATCAGGAGGAAAAATCATTCCTGTTTTGGGGGTTTACTCATTATTTCCACTCCATTCATCCTTTATCCACCGAGGGTGGTTGTGGTGGGGGATGAGGGGATAACTCGAGCCTATTTCATCTGACCTGAAGAGAAAAAAATATTTTAATTATTATCCTAAATGCTGGTGATACAACAGCAAACACTGCAAACTGAGCTACAGCCAACCTTAAATTATGATCTGTGTAATGCGGCTATTTTGGAGTGCTTAGATACCCAATACAGGAAATTCACACTGGACTGCTCCAATTGAGCTTCAATCATTTATTCAAAATACTGAGTTAGATGATCAGTTTCTTTGGATTTGATCGCTGTTACATTTGTTGCATCAGTGTTTCTATGAGAGTTTATATCTTAGGTATTTATTTACTTCCTGCCAGCTCCACTGAACCAACACTCTCATTATGAGACACACTCTCTGCACGCTGACTCATCAGCACTGAACAAAAAGCTTTGGTAGCTTTATAATAATAATTCATGAAACTAGAACACATCATTCAGACACACATGTTACACCTTTTTGTCACCGTGAAGGATTCCAGTAACACGTGTCAGTGCACGGGCCTCGTGGTATCTTCACACACGTGTGGACCAACTGAGTGAAAACAATTCTCATGGAAATATTATTAAAATGTAAAAAAAAGAGCGATACGTCTTCATCGTTAAACCAAATGGAGACATCGTTTGGTTTCTAACAGCTGAATCTCACCTGCAGAGACAAACGCGAAGAGGCCGAGAAACAGCAACGTGGAGCCGAGCCGCGTTACAGCAACCGTTTCACTGCTTTCAGCTTCTGCTAATCTGACTCTTATTTGCAACACGACTGAGGAGCTCGGCATTTAAAACCTGACTGCACCAGATCAAAACTGAGTTTTAAATAAAGCTGTCAGGACAGATCTCGGTCTTCTGGAGCTCGCTCTGATCCACTGTTTAGACCCTTCAGGAAGTAGTTTAGATGAAATAACTGTGTAATGGAAAAAGATGTGATGTGTAACGTAGGTCAAAGTTAAAAGGTTGTGTTCCTAAATGATCATTAAAAAAAATATAAAGTAATGTTTTAAAGTAACGTATCTGTGGACCCTTGTTGTTGCAGATCACATGACTTTAAAACAAAAATGTTTTTTAGACATCAGCAGGATTCAGTTTCACATGCCTGCATGCTTTAACGCTGAGGATAGCGCACGTGTGTCTACTAAGTTAGCGAGTAGGCAAAACAGACAACGGTTGATTATTTTCTGTATTTTTTACACCTCCACTTTATAACTCTAATTATGTGACCAGCCAGAAGGCCAACACCCAGCCAAACTGTTTGATCCTGCTTTAAACAACTGGAAGCCTCAAAAACTGGAATATTAAAGCTCATATTGTGTTGTTCACTTTGTATTTTATTTCACGTTCACTCACTTTAAATCTTTAATCCTGCTTCAGCTGAATTAACATCAACAATCTGTGAACCTGTCAGATGATTTAGATCACTTTGAAGAGTAAAAATATATTTAGAGAAACCACAAAGGCATCTTGAAGTACTTACAGTTATGACGAATCTTCTTAAAACCCAAAGACTCTTCTAAATGTCACCATGGAAAATAAATCCATTCCCACCTTGTTTCTGCTTTCCAATTAAAAAAGACAAAAAAGGGAAGCAGCCACTCAGTGTGATGTTGTTATATAGGCGATGGGTCTGAGACTGCAGTCAGTGACCAGACCAAGGCGTGAGGCTTCTCTCTAAAAGCCCGCTGTGTGTGGTGGCTACAGGAAGCCTGATGGAATCAGTATGACTGCATCAGTTAACCGTTTTATAAACCGTGTTTATGAAACTCCTTTTCAGTTAGGTACTATGGCTTATTCTGAGTCATCTGGGTCATCTGGGTCATTTCATATGAACTCAACCAAGGGGTCCCCGGCACGGCACCCAATGTTTGGAGGGCCATATCTCGGAAACCCTTTGGAGCTGAGGTCTATAATTTTGCATGTGTTCATTATACACATAGAGGTACTTTCAAAATAATTTTCACTCAAATCGGAGTGGGTGACCCGAGAAGGATTTTGGCTTTTTGGTTGAGTTCATATGGAATGACCCATCTGTCAGGTGACTGTAAATCCTCCTGCACATAGATCAGCTTTAATGAGGGAAAAAACACCTGAATAAAACCTGCTCACTGACTTTTTCTCACAGCTGTAAACATGACAAGAGACAAAAGCTTGTGTTTTTGGTGGGAGCAGCTAAGATTACAAATGAGAAAGAGAGAGAGATAAGTTTATACTGTGACTCCTCCTCCTCCTGCAGGCTGTGGGAACAAGGAAGTGGCTTAAACAAAGACAGCTCCTCAGTCTCCCCGTCCCCTCGGGTTAACAGTCTGGTGTCATCCTCGATAGCACTCTATCTTTCCACTCCCACATCAATAATATCACCCGGACTGCATACTTTCATCTCCAAAACATTAATCATCTCCTCCCCTCTCTCTCCCCACAAACTACCTCCATCCTTGTTCATAGTCTTGTTACCTCCCATATTGATTACTGTAATTCTCTTCTGTTTGACCTCCCTCTCAAATCCCCCCAGAAGCTTCAAATGGTTCAAAATTCAGCCACTTGCATTATCACTAAACCCCCTCATTTCACCACATCAGCCCAGTCCTACAGTAGCTCCACTGGCTCCCAGTTCAAAATTCAATTCAAAATTCTTCTAAACACATTCAAAGCCATCCACAACCTGACCCCTCCCTCTCTATCTGACCTTCTTCTCATCACTTCCTTCTCCTCCTGCTTCTTTCGTTCTTCCTCTTCCTTCTGCCTTACTGTACCCCCCGCCTGCCTCAGCACCACGGGGAACAGAGCTTTTTCTCGCTCCGCTTCCCGACTGTTAATATCGACTCACTCCCTGTTTCAGAGAGCCTGTCCACTTTAGTTTCCAGGTCATTTGAATTCTATTTCTTTTATGCGATTGTTGTTTTTTAATTCTGACAAGTGTCCTTGGGTGTTTGAAAGGCCCTTACAAATGAAATGTATTTTTATTATTAACAGCCTCACTGGATCTTTACAAATATAGAAAGAAAGAAAAAAAGATCAAAAAATGAATTTAGTTGAAGTTGTTGACATTAAAGCAGATGAATGCACTGACCCAGAGCAGCTCTGGCTTTACGGGAGCAGCAGCTAAATGTTATTGTTACCATGCTATAATATAACATGTGTGTTTTTTATTGTTAAGTTTTTGATTTTGCTCGTCAGGGGTTATGATGTCACACAGAACCTGCTTACTTTTGATTTCTCCTCAGATCAACCTGCTAACCCTTACCCAGCTTCCACGTCTCCAACAGGCAGTGAACAGTTCTGTTCTCAGTCAGTGATTTTTTTTCCAGCTTTGTTTAAAACTAAAATCCAGTCAGAAATAATAAGGATTATAGCTTACATGCAGGTGCTCTGTTGTCTTTGTCCTATGAGGGATCAGTAGAGTTACAGAAGGGAGAAATATCTGCTGTACACTAGTGGAACAAATAGAGCCGGGGCAAATGACCGGGCCCTTTATACCCAAATAATAAAGCTCATTATAACATAATTTTACAACATACACATGCCCACAACAGCGGGGCTCACAAGCTTCGGCACCACGGAAAACAACTGTGTCATTTTGAAGTCCATCAAACGGACATGAAATATAACACATCAAGAGAACAACAAAAACATCAGGCTACATGGTAACTAATGATAAAACAACACCCATTCAAAGCAGTTCAGCACCACGGATAGCGATC
>JAVDPK010000432.1:84228-94818 GCA_034780415.1 Cichlasoma orientale | reverse complement strand
ACTCAGAGTTGAAGTTAGCTCTCTTTCTGGAACTGAAACCCAGAGTTTCCCACATTTTAGGCTTAACAAACCCAGAGTTGTTAGCTAAACCTGCTTTCTGGAATAGGGCCCTGGTCAAGTATTTCTCTCATCAGAGAAAAATCATGATTGCAATTTGCTTACTTCTGATACCTGGTCCTGTTTTGCTTCTCTTACCTTACAGGATATCAGTGCTTTGCTTGAAACCGACTTCACCCCCCTTTGATGTCCTTCCTCTTTCATTGTTTATTAGTGTGTTTGACTCCATTGGCCCCTGTATAGTGAAAATAATTAATACTTCTCTTCAAAATGCCTCATTTTATCTCTTTCAAACAGTTACGTGCCAATATCCAAATTACCTTTTGTGTCAAAGATTTTGGGAAAATAGTAGCAGAACAACTTAACTATATCTTGGGAGAAAACAATGCTACGGACATTTTTCAGTCTGGTTTTCGCAAATTGCACTCTGGAGAGTTCACAGTTCTGGTTTTAAATCTCACGTCTGCTTTTGATACTGTTGATTACAGTATCATTATAAACAGGCTTAGGGATCTGTTTGGTATTACTGGGGCCTGTTCCAGGAAGCATGTTCAACAAACTCTGAGTTTAAAAACATACTCTGAGTTGATCGACTCTGAGATCGGCAACTCTGAGTTTCCCATTCCAGAACAGCTGATCAGGGTTAGTTCAATCAACTCTGAGTATGTTCACCCTGATTTAGCCCGTGCATGAGTAAGGAACGAAAGCCATCATCAATGGAGCGCCGTCACCAGGATTCACCATGGCAACGGGTAAATAAAGAGCGGAACCTCCATTTTAATCCGATGAATCGAGGATCGCACGTGTCAGTGTGGAGCACAATGAGTCAGTTTAATCAGCCTGACCCACTCTGTCATCATCATAGACAGAATTAAAGCTTGTTATAAAATATATCATTTCTTTTATAATATCTGCTGTCATCATTTACATAACTTAAATCAGATGAAGCTGAATCCTAATTTTACATTTGATTTATAAAATCTAATTATTCAGCTGCAGCCTGACGGACAAAATGCAGGAGACAGAAAGTGAAGATAAAAATGTGGAGAAACAGCTCAGACTGAGTTTACTGACCGACCTGTGTGTTAGAGACTGAAACAGCAGCAGACCCCGGGGGCGGAGCTGACCTCAGGTCAGTTTATTTAATAAAAACTGTTTTTGATGCAGTTTATGATAGTTCAGCTTATTATAGTTTGGTTTATGACCATTTAATTGTTCAAATAATCATGCAGTAAAAATTGAATCTATTGATGGAAAAGCAACCTCACTTTATACACAACTTCTCCAGACCCTTACAAGTCTGTCACGTGCTCAGGGTGAAGCTGCTCTTATCTGTGAAAAGCACAGGGTGCCAGCAGTGGGCCTGCCAATTTTGTTATGGGTGCCAGCAGTGGGCCTGCCAATTTTGTTATTCTATGGCAAATGCAAATCAGGCTCCAAGGTGCCAGACAGTGAGCACAGGACCCACTAGAGGATGTTGGGCTCTCAGGCCACCCTCATGAAGTCTGATTCTGATTGTTTGGTCAGAGACATTCACACCAGTGGCTGCTGGAGGTCACATGTGGGACAAGTTTGCCCCCGACTGGTCATTACTGCCCACTCGTGGTGCATGGCTGGGTGTTTTGGCATGGTTCTTGGCCCGCTCCCTTGGGGGTTGTTAGTTCATTAGTGTAATTTTTTTGTAATTGTGTGAAAGACAGGAATGAGAACATAGCTACATTAATATTATTTATATTACTGAAATATGTTTTTTTGTGTTGTTGAAAGGTTTAGATTTTGAATTATTGTAAATTACAGAACAATTCAGTCCACTCTCATATGTACTGTAAAGAACACAGTTCAGTAGCAAAACTGCAATGAAAATGTACAGTACCAGTCAAAAGTTTGGACACATTTACCAATTCAAAGTCCGGGGGGAAGCGAGGTTATTCCCTTTCCTAAATTCCTTGTTCTGCCATGAAAATTATCCCAATGGTAAACATTTGTTCCGCATGAGTTTTCTCCCAGGTTGTTCACGCCCCACCTGTCATGACCTTGCGCCCCACCAGTTTGAGAAACACTGCTTTAGACACACTCTTCTTTTCATGTGTCACACCTAAAATTTGAATTGAATCAAATCCAGAAACCATTGTGTTCCTCAATTATTCAAATATAACCTCATTCTGCTCCAACTGAAGGCAATCATCATCATTATAACCAGCCAAGAGGTTGCTGTTCTCACGTGCTTGCAATGCCTGATTGCCATGATAGAAAACCCATATGAAGACTTTAACAAAGACATTTGCTATAAATGTGATACCACAGAATTTTGAGAACTTTTCTCTGCATTATATATAATACTAACAGAACAGGTTCTGAGCAAACTGAGTTTCATTTTAATGGACCTAAGCTTCCCAGCTTTGGCTCATACAAGAGAGGTCAGATCCATTAAGGTTGTTGTAAGCAATACACTAAAAACTCTTAAACAAGTAGATGTGATACTAAATGCCAAGCCTTAGAAGACTGTGATTCTATTACTTTGTATACAAATACAGAATCAAGGTTTAACCACGCTACTTTGAACTGGTTCAGAATCTTTGTTACTAAGCAGAAATGGTTGCTCATCAATACTGAAACCAATTCACTTGAAATAATTTACCTGACCAGTGTAAAAATCACAAGTTACCAAGGCCTCTGTGGTTAATGCAGCTCTCAAAGTTTTCATGGCTGGGCCTGATGACAGAGTCAGTGCAGAAAAGTTCTGTCCAGTAATAAAACTAGGGAACTGCATAAATCTAAATTGTTTTGTCAGAACCATGGAAAACCTTTTTTGTTTGTTTTTTAAAGTGAAGTCTCAAACTATCACCATAGTACTAATGATTAAATGTCCTAGTAAATAATCTTTGCACTCATTTCATGCAAAATAGCAAGTGACAGCATGAGGACAAGACAGTTAAGTTCTTTGCTGTTTGCAGCTTGTTTAGGCACTGCATGTTTAGGCTGCAAAGCTGCCGTGCAGCCCAGCAAAACAACTCGCCAGAGGTTGACAAAGGTGATGTAAATGCCTCTTTTGGTGGAGAGTTCAATGAAATCCATGGAGGCTGAAACTGTGTTATAAAAACACATGGCAAGCTCAGACCATGCTCTGTTTGAACTGTGGGATTTCACACATGCAATTCAGAGCCAGGTAACTGGATCATTTCAAATATAGATAATATTACAATACACATTACTAATACAAGCAGACTTCACTCAGCATTTAGGTGGGTAGTATATCTGCTGTTTAAGTCACGTTTCTGACAATTCTAATGGAAGATAAAATTAATTTAACTTACATAACTCTTGATGGGTATGTAGAGGTAGAAAAGTACAGATATGTATATTTTGTGATTATTTTTACACTCTATGCTCTAATAATTTGCTCTAATTCCATCATTGTTTGCCTTATTGTTATTCATCAAAGCCTTCATGAGCCCATGTATATTTTTATTGCAGCTTTGCTAATTAATTCTATTTTTTACAGCACAACTATCTACCCAAAGCTTTTGCTTGATGTTTTATCTGAAAAACAGATTATATCACACACAATGTGTCACTTTCAGTTCTTTTTATTGTACTCCTCAGGGGGGTCAGAATTTTTACTGTTGGCAGCCATGGCCTATGACAGATATGTGTCTATATGCAAACCTTTGCAACATCCAGCCATCATGAAAAAAACTACAGTCTGTGTGTTCTTGGTCTTAGCTTGGCTTGTGCCTGCTTGTCAGGTTGCAGGATCAGCAGTACTAAGTGCTACTACAAGAGTGTGTAACTTCAGTCTGCAAGGAATATTTTGCAATAATTCAGTTTTCAAACTTCATTGTGTGAGTTCAAGACTTCTTTCTGTTTATGGTGTGATTCTTTTGCTCAATGTTGTATTTTTTCCTATGCTCTACATATTTTTCACTTACACAAAGATTCTTATAATATCCTATCAAAGGTGTGGAGAAGTCAGGAAAAAAGCTGCACAGACCTGTTTACCTCACATGCTGGTTTTATTCAACTATTCATTGTTCTGTACATGTGAAGTTTTTATACTTCGGCTGGAATTTGATCTTTCAAAGACTGCACGTTTAATACTGATTCTGCAAGTTGTTTTGTATCCTCCACTATTTAATCCAATCATATATGGACTAAAAATGAAAGAAATTTCTAAACAACTCAAGAGGTTGTTCTGCCAAGTAAAGTGATGAGTTGGTGGTTAACCCTTGAAATAAATGTTTTATAATGTATTTATCCCCTCAGATATTCACTGTATAACATTGATGTACCTGTCTTCTGATGTTCTGCTTGTTTTTAAAAAGCACAATCTTACCTGCATTCCTCTATTACAGCATTAAATGTGAAGAGTGATAACATGTTATGTCTATTAAATTCACTTAATCACTCACTTTGTGTGTTTGGATTCTTTGGACCTCTTTTGCTAACCACTAGATCAGCAAGATGCCACAATTGAAAAAATGCAAAGATGAGGACGAAGGTTCTGCATGGGATCTATTAATAATGAGTTAATTTCATAGCATTTTGCCAAAAGCAGCGCAAATGTGTGAGTCAAAATTGGCTCAATGTGGGAGTGTGAGGTACATTTAGCAGCATTTCAATTTAGTTTGATTGTTGGGGTTTTCTCTTATTATTGCAGGGTATTTGCCTTACAACATACAACGCCTTGAGGCGATTGTTGTGATTCGGTGCTATATAAATAAAACTGAATTGAATTAAATTGAATTATCCATCCATCCATCCATCCATCCATTCATCCATCCATCCATCCATCTTCTTCTGCTTATCCAGGGCCGGGTCGTGGGGGCAGCAGCCTAAGCAGAGAAGCCCAGACCTCTCTCTCCCCAGCCACCTCCTCCAGCTCATCCGGGGGGACATCAAAGCGTTCCCAGGCCAGCCAAGAGGTATAATCTCTCCAACATGTCATGGGTCTGCCCTGGGGCCTCCTCCCGTTAGGACATGCTCGGAACACCTCACCCAAGATGCGCCCAGGAGACATCCTAGTCAGAGTCCCGAGCCACCTCAACTGGCTCCTTTCCTTGTTGAGGAGCAGCGGCTCTACTCTGAGCCCCTCAGAAATAGCTGCACTCCTCATCCTATCTCTAAGGGAGAGGCCAGGCAACCTTCAGAGGAAGCTCATTTCTGCTGCTTGTATCTGCGATCTTATTCTTTCAGTCATTACTAAATTGAATTATTAAAACAATAATAGTGCAAATGAAGGTTTTATGTGTTTCTCTCTAAAAACAGAGGGAATTCAGATTAATGAAAGAAGGCCAAAGCTAAATCAACATGTTTTTGTTATGACAAACTGTTCTGTTACAAATTGATGGAGACTGTGTGTGTAGTCTTGTGGACTAAAACTCAGCTGGAGTGCAGATTTATCCAGAGGAGAGTTGCATTATTACAAACTATCTCCCTGGATTAACCTGAAATCTGTGTAACAGCTGACCTGTACTATGTGTAGAAGAACATACAAAATAATTTTACTGTTAAATCCCAAGCCATCTCTGTGCTAATGAGGATAGAGTGACTGCACCACATGCTCAAATGTATACATCACGCCTTTTCTGTCAGCTTTTGTGAGGCTGCCAGAATTGGCAGGTCCACCACTGGTGCCCTGTGCTTTTCACAGGTTCCCCCTGAGCACATGTGACAGAGGTGAAAGGGTCAGGAGAAGCTGTGGAGAAGATTATGCTGCCTATGACATCATTCAGCATGACCGGATTGGTGGTGGGTCAGTGATGGTCTGAGGAGGCATATCCATGGAGGGACACACAGACCTCTACAGGCCATTCTCAGACTCTACACTGGTGCAGTGGGTCCAGGGTACCTTCTGGTGCAAGACAATGCCCGGCCTAAGGTAGAAAGTATGAAGGTAGTTCCTGGAGGATCAAGGAAGTGATACCACTAACTGGCCCCCACACTCGCCTGACCTAAATCTAGTAGAATACCTCTGGGACATTATATTTTGATCCATCCAATGCCACCAGGTTGCACCTCAGACTGTCCAGGAGCTTAGTTATGCACTGGTCAAGATCTGTGAGATCCCCCAAGATACGATCCATCGTCTCATTAGGAGCATGCCCCAACATTGTCAGGCATGCATACAAGCACGTGGAGGCCATACAAACTACTTAGTATCTGTGATCATAGTTTGAACGGAAGTAGTGGGCTTGTCTATAAACAGTGTTCAGCTACTCTCTGAGCTGTAGTGAAATTGTAAAATGAGATACAAACCAGACTAGATAGATACATAAATAATTTATTAATCCCCACTGGGGAAATTCATTTGTCCAACAGCAACTACACACAGGTGTACATCACATCACAAAACATCACAAATCACACCTAGTATAAACAGACAGGAAAAACATAACACATAGTGATAAATGCACATGTCAGCAAGAGGTGTTGTACAATATTACAGCTGCAGGAACAAGAGAGGAGCCTGTTACTTCAGCTGCTTCTTTGACCTGCCTGTCTCATGCAAAGGGTGTTTGCTGTAATTAAGGATGGGCTGCATAAGACATCTCACCCTCTTCTCCACCAGCTCCCCCACATAGTCCACTCTTCTACCCATCACAGAAACACACTTTTTGATCAACTTATCAAGCCTGTTGCAGTCTTTTACAGTGATGCTGTTTCCCCAACAAGTCACCCCAAAGAACACAGCGCTTGCCACAACAGACTGGTAAAATGTGTGCAGGAACTCATTGCAGACACTGAAGGATTTGAGCCTCCTCAAAAAATAGAGTCTACTCTGGCCTTTCTTATGGGCTGCATTTATGTGCACTGACCAATTCAGCTTGTTCGAGATATTTATAGGACTGAACAACTTCAATGCTCTCTCCATCAATTACGATGGGCTTTTGGGGATGTCTCTGTTGACGGAAGTCCGCAATCATCTCCTTGGTCTTAGATGCATTCAGGATCAGACCATTTCTCCTTCTCCAGGCTGTAAAAGCTGCAATAAGCTCTCTGTACTCCACTTCTTCTGCTCCTTTCACACATGCCACCACTGCTGTATCATCTGAGTATTTCTGGATGTGACAAAGTTCAGACTTATATGTGAAGTAGGCGGTGTATATGGTGAAAAGCGAAAGTGACAGTACTGTACCTTGAGGAGCCCCTATATTGGTCACTACCATCTCTGAGATGCTGCTGCCCAACCTGCTGTACTGTGGACACTCTGTGAGGTAGCTGTTAATCCACGTGATTAACATAGGATCCACTCCTATCAATTCCAGCTTGTCTCTCAGACTTTGCGGCCTGATTGTATCAGCTCAGCCAGGAACGAGAGAGTTTTGTGCAGCATATATAAAACTGCATCATTAACCCCCATCCTCTCCTGATAGGCAAAATGTAATCGGTCCCCTGCCTGCTCCACCTGTGGCTTGAGGACCCGGAGTAAGAGCCTCTCAAAAGTCTTCATGATAACAGACGTCAAATGGGGAAAGTTAACTTTCAAAGTAAAAGTTGTTAAAGTTGTTTGTTCCTCATGTCCATCCTCATGTATTTCACTGTCATTTGTGCTTTTGGAGTTCTGTTTTCCTCGTTACCTCTATATTATAGTCTACATTGTCTGTGTCTTCAATTCCTTGTTGTGTCGTACCCTCACTCCCCTTGGCAGTGAGTCCTCTTGTTTTTTTCTGAGATTCCTATTCTATGAATTACCTGATTCCCTGTACTCCATGTACAGTGATGGCATAGTTACCTTTAAAAAGTAATCTGATTACTGATTACTCCTTTAAAAAAAAAAGTAACTTACTTATTAACTTACTTTACTGATTACTTAATTTTAGAAGTAACTAAGTTAGATTACAGGTTACTTTATTAGTTACATTCAATGTGATCGTCTGCCAAAAATCGATTTTCAGTATTTGCCAAAAAGTGATTGCCTGTATTTAAACATCTGTAAATGACTTGTTGATCTATAATCTGTGAATCATTTAAAACATATCGCTCATGATATCAGGTCATTTTGAGTGAGAAACAGTATTTCTATCACAAGGTACAAGCTGAATTCAGTTTTTGACAAAGTGACTTTTTTATATATATATATATTTTTTTTATCAAGCTAAAAACTGTCATTGACATTAAAACTTTATTTTTAAACAGAAATCTGACTAGGAGGGCTGCAGAAATCACAACAAATATAACATCACAGTTCTATAAAGCTATTTTGTCCAAAAAGCACTGGATTGGTAGGAAATTTCTTCATTTTATAAGCCCTTCATAAATCATGCTGACTGTACTGTATTTACCAATATAAGCAAAGATATTACACATAAAAGCACCCCCCTCCCCCCCGCATCAACATAAAAATGACAACCACGAAACGAGGGCGAGTCCACCATGTTTAAGGGCAGCATTTCCTCTACTACATACTGTCCGACCAACTTCTTCAGCTCTCCCTGACTTACTGGTTTTGTACCGAAGTCCAGCTTTTGTTGTTTGGGTGGTGGGGGGCTCCTGCATTAACCACGGCTCTCTGCTTCGCACCACCTGGTGGGACTCGCTCTGTAAGTTTGACCATGCCGTGCTGCGACTCCAGACGTCACTCCCCGAGACGCAAGAAGAAAGCAAAAATATATCTTTTTAATGAGGAAAATGACAAAAATAGTAACACACTGTGACTTGGATAAGTAATTTTATTCTGATTACTGGACTGCAAATAGTAATGCATTAGATTACTCGTTACCGAAAAAAAAGTAGTCAGATTAGAGTTACTGACATCACTGTCCATGTATAACCAGCAATAAAGTCTGAGTTTATCTGAGTTCATGTGAGCCTCCCGAGTCCTGTTTAGAGTCCTGCATTTGGGTCCAACCCTGCCTGCTTCACCGCCTTATGACATTATCTGTCAGGGTGCTGGGGTTTTGTTGTGGTGGTGCTTTCTCTCGTTCTCATTTTCCAGGGGGCAGGTCCTGTGGTGTTTTTCCACCTCCTTGAGGCGGAGCCAGAGGTTGGAGCTGGGCAATCCTGGTAACGACCTCCTGTCAAACCATGATTGTTGCATTTTGTATTTCTTGTATAATGTTTATGTCTCTATGTGGCACCAGGAAGCTGCCACTCGCCTCTGCCTGCCTGCCCTCTTGGACCCGCTTGTGTGCCACCTCGCACAGACCACCCACCATGCTCACCCATTCCTGCCTGAATGCCTGGTATAACTCACAAATGCACAGCCGTGAAAATCTTCGCAAATAAAATTTTAACCATAAGAGAAAAAAATATTCACAGCCATCTCACAGAAGTATCATTATGTACAGTTACTTTGAATGCTACTGATACTTATTTAGACTCTCTCCAGTTGATCTTTCTGAGTTAACATCATTAGTTACTTCCTCCAAGCCATCAGTGTGTCTATTAGACCCCATTCCAACAAGACTGCTCAAAGAAGTTGGAACACTAATTAATGCTTCAATCTTAAATGTGATCAGTCTATCTTTATTATTGGGCTTTGCTATACAGATGATACCAAACTATTTTTCCATGAAGTCAGATGACACACACCCATTAGTTAAAGTGCAGGAATGTCATAATGACATAGGCCTGGATGATCTCTAGTTTCCTGCTTTTAAATTCAGATAAAACTGAGATTTTTGAACTCGGCCCCACAAATCCTAAAGATGGGGGAGGAAGGTTCTGCATGGGATCTATTAATAATGAGTTAATTTCATTTCAGTAATGACTAGCATTTTGTGAGGTACATTTAGCAGCATTTCAATTTAGTTTGATTGTTGAGGTTTTCTCTTATTATTGCAGGGTATTTGTCTTACAACATACAACGCCTTGAGGCGATTGTTGTGATTCGGTGCTATATAAATAAAACTGAATTGAATTAAATTGAATTATCCATCCATCTGTTTTCTTCTGCTTATCTAGGGCCAGGTCATGGGGGCAGCAGCCTAAGCAGAGAAGCCCAGACCTCTCTCTCCCCAGCCACCTCCTCCAGCTCCCCTATATAAATAAAAATTAACTGAATTGAAGTGATTACATTTTTTTTATACAAACCAATGCATATTATTACAAAATATAAATCATAGTGTATAGAATTTGTTAGTACAGTAACAGAATGCAAAATATCATCAGATCCATCAAAGAAGTCACTTGCTTCATACACACTTACAACGGGCCAGTGACATTTGATTCATTTTAATAAATTCATTTTATGTGTTTAAAATCCACAGCGGTAAAAAATAATCTGTGCCAAATGGAAAAAGAAAAAAAAAAGTGAAATGCAGGCATACAAGCTGAGTATACTTCAAACATTACCAGCAACAGTTTAAGAAGTTGTTTATTTTTGCTTTATGGCATTACACACATTATCAATAGAAGAACAGACATTAACATTACTTTAAATAAACGTCATAATATATGATATCAGATGATACTTCATGTGTTATTTGCAGTACAATTACAAATGAAATGATCATAAATTGACTAATAGTGCAGTAATATCAGTGTTTTTTAATTATACACAACAATATCTTGAGATGTTTAGAAATTTCACTC
>JAVDPK010000431.1:23541-59061 GCA_034780415.1 Cichlasoma orientale | reverse complement strand
TAATCCGACTAGTCGACTAATCGTTTAAATAATCGATGACTAATCGACTATCAAAATAGTCATTAGTTGCAGCCCTACTGAGAATCTTGTTGTGGCTCAGTTATTGCTCTGTGATGGTTGCCTAAGATTTGGAACTCAGTTTTTGTTTTGTTGCATTGTTCGTAGGTTATGAGATGTACACCACCATGCGTGCTGATCCCTGCCTCTGCTTCCTGGAGAGAGTTGGCCGGCCTGATGACAAGGCCATTGATGCTGAGCAGCAAACTGGCGATGCTGAGCTGGGAGACGAGTGAGTTGTTGGCTAACTGGTGCCGATTTATTTGTTTATAGATTTGTAGGTTTGTGATTGATTTTTCAAGTTAACTGGATGCTTTAACATTTTTACATTTGTCATTTTAAACGTTTCCATTGTATCTGTCATTAAGTTAAAATTGTCACTCTTTTCCTGCTTAATGGCATTGTTTGTTTTTGCTCTTTTTTTTTTAATGCAGTGCTGAATATGATAAGTACTCAGAAGACCCAGAATTTAAGCCTGCATCAAGGCACACCAAAGATATTTTTGAGGAGGTACATATTAGAGTCATCACATTTGGTTCTGGCAGCACAGTTTGGCTCTCACAGATTTGGAACCAGCCGGTTGTACTGACAAACTTTTGCTTTGTCCTCCAGCCTGAGTCCATGAATGTGGATGATGAAATTTCTGTGGAAGACAAGGCACCACCAGTGGTTGCAGAAAATTCAACTAGCCAGAGTGGCTCATGCGACTGGCCCTCAAGCTCATCGCTCACAGCGCGGTTGCGGCGGTTGATCACAGCTTACCAGCGCAGCTACAGACAGGAGCAGCTGAAGATCGAAGCAGAAGCGAAGGGTGACCGCAGGCGCAGGCGGTGTGAACAGGCCAGCAAGCTGAAGGAAATTGCACGGCAGGAGCGACAACAAAGGTATACTGTTGCTATGTTACTGTCTGAACACACAGTAATATAAGCTTTCAGTCAGTTAGTTAGTTATATTTCCTTCCACTAAATCACATTTACTTTGTAAATGTTGCTAAAGATGTTGAGGATTTGAGGTCAGTTTTGGTACTATTACCATTTACAAGTGAAAGGTTAAGTTACCATGTCACACTTAAAGACTCTTTTCAAGCTTATTTTTTTATTTTCCATTTCACTTCACTTTTGACTCTGACACTTCTGAATCAAATGTACAAAATTCCTTCCTCAGGCCGACTGCTCTCTGTCTTTCTTACAGGTGGACACGTAGGGAAGAATGTGATTTCTACCGCGTGGTGTCAACTTTTGGTGTGGAGAAGATTAAAAAAGAGCCAGGTCTTCCCGAGGGAGGGGATCCTGAATTTAACTGGACCCGTTTCCGTACTTTTGCTCGTCTGGATAAAAAAACTGATGAGAGCCTCAGTCGATACTTCCGCTCCTTTGTTGCCATGTGCAGAAGGGTGTGCCACCTCCGCCCAGGCGTCGAAGGTAACTGCCCGTACCAGGTGGTCATTGTCCTACCTTATCTAAATGATCATTTGATTTAACATGCATGCTATTCTTTACTTTACTCTCACCTTACTCAGATCCATCAGAGCTTTCCCAGACTGTAGCCCCCATCACTGAGGAACGCGCTTCCCGTACCCTTTACCGTATCAGCCTCCTGCGTCGCCTTCGTGAGCGAGTCCTTCCCCATCCCTGCCTGGAGGAACGTCTCGCTATGGCTCCGCACAGCTCTGAGCTCCCCACTTGGTGGAATATACCAGAGCACGATCGTCAGCTAATGCTAGGCGCCTCGCTGCATGGTGTCAGCCGCACGGAGCTTTCCATCTTCGCAGACCCACAGTTCACTTTCACCCAGGCCCGCGACGAGTTCATCCAGAACCAGCAGGCCCGACCCCCTCCGCCACCACCACCGCCACCACCCCAGGCACCACCCATCATGACATTCAGTCAGCCCAAGACGGAGGAGGACTTGCTTGGGGTGAAGGAGGAGGGAGCTGATGAGAATGTTGGGTTGCTTGCAGGTGAAATTGGTGCTGACTTGCAGAGTACACCCTTGACTCACCATGACAGCAAAATGCGAGGTCAGGGCTGGAGCTTCAAGAGGAGCAAGGTTCGGGGAGAGAGAACAGAAGGAGGAAGGAAGGGCGAGGGAGCGTCTGATTCGGATTCAGACTCTGATTCAGGCTCATCGTCCTCAGATCGATCGAGTAGCAGTGATGACAGTGGAGAGAGTGAGGCAGAGGTAGAAGGAGGTGAGCTGTTAGTTAAAATAATACATGCTCAGTGGGGCAGAAGATGAAAACCAGCTTCTTCTTTTTTTAAATTTCCCCTTTTTCCCTCTATACAGGAATGAAAGTGTGTGATGTGGATGAAGATAATAGTTTACTCTCCATGACTCCGTCTCAGGATGGCATTCCGCCTCCTGATCCCCTCAGAGTTGACTGGCCCAAGGTAATTTATATCCACTTTATCATATGTGAGAAACTACAACAGTGTGTGGAGTTTTCTGCTGGTGAAAGACTCACTTATTTGTTTGTCTCAGGATCGTGTGTTGATCAACCGTCTGGACAGTTTGTGCACACTTGTGCTGACTGGTCAGTGGCCCTCGGGCCGGCGCTACGTGTCCGAAGCTCAGCTCAACCCGAGCTCAGAGCTGGTGGGAGATGAGATGGCTTACACAAGGGTGATCCGTAAACCCCCCGTCATGTCTGCTGTCACGGGGGCAGATGGAGAAGATGGAGAATTTACTGTAAAACTCCTCAAGGTGAGAATATGGTCGAGGAATTTCAATATTGTTGTGGGGATAGGCAGGCAATTTATGACACTTTGTTGCTTCTGTTCAGTTTACCTGAAGGCGTCTGTGGGCTTTTGATGCAGGTCTGTAACCGCGCTATGATTTATGACTAAATTATAAACCTCCTTCTCTCACTCTGCCAGGAGGAGGGCCTGAAGCTCACTTTCTCCAAGCAGGCCTTGATGCCCAACGGGTCAGGGGGAGAAGCCAGTGGCCGCAAAAAGCGCAAGGACCAAGAGGTACAAGAGGCAGGTTTCCATGTGTTCCTCTACAACAGAGGTGTTTGATGTCAAAACAAAGCTGCATTTGATATCACTTGCTAACCTTTTTATCACACTGTACCTTTCTTTTAGCTTTCTGAAATGGATGGATTCCATGATCCACTGGAGCGGACACCTCGTCGTAGGGACCCTCCCACATGGCTGAAGGAGAACCCAGATTACGAGGTGGAGGGAGACATGCTGGAGGTAAATTCTTGACTCTTATCCAATAGAACCAACAGGTTATCAAGTGTCAGTTCATAATGTCCCGGCTCATAGTCAAATCCTGGTGGCAGTTCATGGTGACAGTTACTGAACTATGTTTTTGCATCACTTATCTGGTTTCCTCAGCTTCTTGTGAACAGAAGCAAGAGGAAGAGAAGGAGGAGGGCAGATAAAGCTATCACAGGCAATGAGAAGGTCAAACTAATCAACATGAGGACAGGAAAGAAGGTGGGGCGCAATTACACACAAGTCTTGTTCAGAGTTGTTGGCTGCGTGCCGTCTCTGGCTAACAAGCATTCAAATGTTTCTGTGTAGGTTGGAGCTGCTTTCTGTCCAATGTTGCAAGACCTGAGGGAATATCTGGAGGAGAATCCTGACAACGCTGTAGCACCTGAGTGGTCCGAAACGGTTCGAAACTCTGTATGTATTAAAGATACTATCTGAAATTTCTGTGAAGTTCAGCTTTAGAAAACATTTTTATTCAGAATTCTATTCCATTTGGTAGATGTCTTTGGTAGATTAATCCATTTAATAAGCAGGCATATTAGTGTGATGCTGCAATTGCAAAGAAAGCACCAATGGGTGGAAAGTGGATAAAGAATTAATATGTTCTGATATGAGGGTGAAATCCTTGGTCAGAAATTAAAGCGCACATCATGGAGTGGCAGCTGTTCTTTGGATGAATCCGGACAGCTCAGATTCGTTTAGAGAAAAGCTGTTTTGTTCCAATTTCACTAGAAATGTGTCCCAACAGATGACCTGTTGGATACATAGAAGAGCACAGAACACGAGTTACTGGTCTGGTGTTAGTGAAGTTACCGCAGCTGCTCTGATTTTCATGAGGGAGGCATTTATTAAAGTCAAAGACAAGAATCTGCCAGAAGGCATCAGTAGGTCTGCTCATGTTTCTGTAAACTAAGACCACATTCAATTAAATCTAAACAGATTTTTTTTTTGGTTTCAGACATTAATGTGACAAGTTGTCAAAACACAGCTGTTAATGTGAAGTCATTTTAATGTTAGCTATATATTTAATATGATAGAGGAAAAACAAAAACCTACTTATGCAGTGGTGCTGTGATTAAAGACTTCATTCTTAATGCCGTGGTTAAGCTCAAACGATGGTGTCAGATAAAGGCCCAGATGGCAGTAAATTACACAAAAAGTAGTACATCTCATTTATGATTCATTTAAACTCTCTTCTCCCTCAAATCTTGCAGCTTGACAAGAAAGCTTCTTTAAATTAAATAAAGCCGGCCACAAAAATAATGTGTCCACACCTTCCGGTAGATAATTCTTCACTCTGATGTTTGTGCCCTCTCTAACATGAAGTATTTGTAATAATTCAAATAATATTGCTTATTTACTTTTTCTCGCAGGGCTTCCTGCCGGAGACGCTGTTTCACCGACTGCTAACTGAGCACTCAGAGATCCCGAAGAAAAGCCGCCGCCGTCATCACCACCACCACCACCATCACCACCACCACCATCATCACCACACTCCAGAGCCTATCCCTGAGGACCCCAACCTGGATGGAGTTGAAGAGGAGACTCTGGTGTCAGATGGAGCCTACATGATGGATGAGGAGGACCTGGAGTCCTCTCATCACTTCCTCACCAGTCCAGACTTTGACGTTAAAATGGAGGGTGGAGACAGCCTTTCCCAAGGGGACTATGACAGCTCGGATCAGGAAGCTCTATTGGACGATGTTATCATAGCACAGAAGGACTCTGACTCCTCATCAAGCTCAGAGGATTGACTGAACCCTCCCCTCCAAACACATCTGACTTAGTCCCCTTCTCCAAAATAAATCATGTTATTCCTAATCATTTATTTTTACCGTTATGTATCAAATTATGTGTTTGGGGGTTTTTGTTGCTAATTCTATTCATTTGTTTTACATAGGATTTTTTTTCCATGCGAGGAGCAGATTTGCACCCATCTGTGTTTGGTTTTCTTTTTTTTCTTTTTTTTCCTTTTTTTTGGGGGCGGGGTGTTTTTGTTTATTTTCCCCATCACATCATCTCCAATCCGTATTCTCCTCAATCTTCCTCTCTAACCTCTGACAAAATGGCAAAAAGCTGAGCTTTTACTTGTCGACTGGTCATTCTCATCCACTTCCTCTGAAACCTATGACTTCCCATCACATTCCCAATCGTGACCAAAAGGGGACCCCTGCTGTACAGATACACTTTTCTTATCTAAGAACCTCAAAGCTGGTCCGCTAGCGCTACACGAAACTGGACATGTGTACTGAACAGAGCCAGATCCCACAATCTCCTCTGGATCTCGTTCTGTCCAGACGAGTCTGTGAACTAAAAGGGGGATCCAGTTTATGGATGTACTGTTAGTGTTTTCACTCTATGGGAGGGTTTGGGGTAGAGAGGGAGGGAGAGGGGAAAGTGGCGTTATTAGTTACTGAAGCAGTAATAGGAGGATGGGTGTATTGTACAATGTAGAGCTGGTCAATTGTGTACTATGGTGCAAAGATGATTGCAATGAGTTACTATTCTTGTTTTATGACCTGACTGTATCTGTGATATGAATAACAGCAATCTACAGTGAAAGCACGTTTTGTGTGTATTATTGGGATTTCCACCAAGCCAAACAATAAGAGAGCTTACTGTCTGTACACATCTCTGAACTGTTTAATAGTTATGCCCTAATTACAGCAGATGAGGCACAAGAGCTCCAGTTATTCCCCTTTATCATGACCTCAGACATCTTTATGAAACATGATAGCTGAGATGCTATGCAATTATTAAGCTATATTTTAAACTAAACCAGTATTTATTGTGAGATTTACGCTCTCAAAATCTCAGAGGCTGAATGTGTGAAAATGATTTACAAAGATGTGCAGTATTTAAAATCTGCTTAAACAGCAAAAATGAGAATGTAAGCGAAACACTATATTAAGTGCTACTTGAGCTTGATGTGTTTATATCGTTGGGGGACACCTGTATCCTGAGGACTGAGCGGTGGTTGGGATGAATATAAAAGGCAGAAAATCCTGCTGAAAGCCTTAATTTGGGACATGAAACCCCAGAAATGACTCAGTTTGGTAAGTTGAAATCCTTTCCTAAAAGGGGAATTATGCAATTCAGTAAATGCTGATGATGGAGGTAAGAAACCTTTTTTTTTTTTTCGTCCCTATAGTGCGATCGGTCATACTACCACCCAAAATCAGGTGAATATCCAAATTTGTTTAGCTGATACACCAACGTATTTTTTCTTTATTGGAATTAACTAAGCTTAGTCACCACCAATGATGAGTTCATTCGCAGCTCTTGGAGTGAAATAATAAAACTGACATGTGGTCAGTGGGGATCTTTCAAGTTGTTAATCTGGTGCGACCACTACTGCTGACTCAACACTACAGACTGGATCAGGGCTTTTTGACACTTACGTTTGAGAAGCTTTTACTGTCCATGTCAGGGGATGCACCATGTTTTTATAAGAAATCCACTGGTTCTTATATAGCTCTTTAATACCCTACTCAAGCACTCTATATATGCCTTCAATCACCCATTCATACAAGCACTTTTTTTCTACACCTAAGTGCTTTCTGTCTAACATTCACACTCTGATAAACACATTGGAACGCAGCTTGGACTTCAGTATCTTGCCCAAGGCTACTTTGGGACACAGACTGGAGCAGCCAGGGATTGAACCACCAACCTTCTGATTAGCAGATAATCTACTCTAAGGTGGCTGTGAGTTCTAGGAGGTAGACCACAATAGAACAGTACACTGACACGCACTGAGACTTGAAGATGAGTAACAGCACCTAGAGAGTAAATGTAGGTTTTGTGTTTAGAAGAGACAATTTCATCCCTAAAAATAAGATTGTGAACATTCAGATATATTAATTTTGGACAAATTCTTTGACAATTTTTAATTTTTTTCTAATTTGATTTCAGTCTGAATAGGTATTTAAAAATTCTAAAGAAAAGTGAAAGATAAAGGGCTCATAAAATATTGTAACCCAACCAATAAAATGAAAACTGGTTATTGAACTGGTTCATTGGTTGTTTAGAAGTGGCGTGTAAACTGAATCACTAAAACGAACTCTTTACAAAATGCTGCCTCAAAATAATCTTGATGGCATTTTTCTATTAGAATAATTGATGGAGAAACATATGGGTGAGGACTTCATTAAGTATGGGAATTTGGACATCAGACATTTGGCTGGTTTCTTTTGGGCAAACAAATCTATAGGCAGACAAAATAATAATTGTATCTTCGCTTTCTAAACAAGCTCCTGTGGTATTTGCTCATAGCTGTCCAGTTACACAAATAAAGTTAGCGCTACACGCAAAAGTTACCATTTTTCCCACGGCCCGTGAATCCAGCGCTACCTCCTGCCGTCGGTTTGGAGGTGGCGCTAGCAGCAGCAGCTCTCCGATGTATGAATGGGTGTGTTTTAGGCCTTCTGTAAACTCTGGCCTGTGGGGCTAGAATGTAATATATTTAGCAAGCATGGGACTGTTTGGTTGCTATAAGCCTTGAATCACACCCCCCTACCTTGTTTACGCCACCCCCCGGGGCTTCACGACGAAGGTACAATCTCAACGTGATGCTAGTCAGCGGTGCTTAGCTAGCTAGCGGCTAGCACCTTTAGTTACCATACGCGTAGTTACTCTAAATTTGTGGGAGATTAAAAAAATCCCCAGTTTAACAAAGTGAGCAACGTGTGTGATAGTTTTATCTATTAATTCATTTCAGAATGGACCTTAATTTCTACTCTGAGCTGTCGGACGGTTGTGCTCAAAATGTTGACTCAGAGTTTTTGGATCCCCAGGCATATGGAGGATACTCACAGGGAAATAAGGTAAGCTACCGGCACCGGGGCACAGACTAAAACTGTCCAGCCGCCACTTTAGCAGTTTAGAGCTAACGATGTTTGTTTTAGTTTTCAGAAGGCAACGACAGTTACCTCACCATCAGCGGAGCGGGGCACCCCTTTTTGTCTTCAGAGGTGAGCGGGTTACATTGAAGCGGCATGATGGTACAGCTGTACTAAGTACTGAGCCTTTGTTACTCCAGTAACTAGTACTAACACATTATGTCTTCTCTTTCACATACAGCAGACATTTCATACTCCTAGTCTTGGGGATGAAGTTTTCGAGATTCCCCCGATTTCCCTTGATCCATCCCTGGGCATCAGTGATGCGGTGGCCCACTTCGAGCTGACAGATGGGTCGGAGGGGACCGGGGGACCTTCGGGCTCCCGTAGCCTTGTTAGCAACCTTGTAGTGGAAGCCAATGATCCTTCCTTTGCTTCCACCTTTGTGAACTCTGGCTCTCAAGGCCTGGAGCAGCAGAACCTTGGGGCAATGGGCCAATCAGGAGGAGGAGCCCTGCTGAGCTCTTCTGCACTGGTGAGTACCTTACCTGTGGACTGGAACACAGAATACTGTTTGATGAATGCACTAAAGAGTTATTTGCATTTTCTTTTGTTCTAATCCCTCCACAGGAACTGGGCAACTCCAGTGGTTCACACTTCAGTAGTTCTTCCCCCATGACCATTGATGTTCAGCTCTGCGACATTGGTCATGGTCTTTTGGGAAGTGGTCATCTTACTACTATTAACCAGTCGGAGCTTTCACTGGGTCTGGGGGGTGAAAATATTGGCCATCCTTCAGAAGCACCTAAGCAGCCTCTGTCAGCAACACCATCCCCAGCAGGCTCCTTACAGGACGAGGACATGGATGACTTCAAGGTGAGAAGAAACACCTGTATAGTCATTGGACCCATCACAGTCAGTCTGTTATTGGAGCTGTAACTTGCATACAAGTTATAATCCAACTTGTATAGTGGTGTACTAGATTCAACCTTCCTTTGATTTATTTTTGTATCTTAAAACAACATCTAACACAAAACAAAGGTAACACAAAGTCTAGTTAAAATAAAATAATTGCCCCCTTAGTTATTAAATCATAATAAATAACAAAATACTGTTATAACTGGCTGCAGCTAGAATAAAAACACCTGTGCCTGAGCAGTACTTGATTAGTTTAGTTTATTATTGTCATATACAGGTAACAATGGCACATCACTAGAGGAGTAACAAGTGATGTCAGACTGATCTATAGTTCTTGAAAGCTTTGGATTGCTGTTGTTGCTGCTTAATGTGGCACATTTTGCTCATAGGTTTGGGGGCTCCATTACTCCTAGCATCAGTGATGCAAGTTTTCTTTTTTTCTTTAATACATTTATCACTTCATTTCTTTGAAGATCTGACACAGTTTAGCAGGAGTTATGGAATAAAAAGAGAAGAAATTCAGAGGAGGTGGAATAGATTTTAACAGTGACTGTTGTGTTTTAGATCCTGCAGCTAATGTGTGCTCTCCCATCTCTCCAACTGTTTCTGTCCCTTGTCAGAAGAGTGTGCTGGTAGACTCTCCAATGTCTCTCTCCTCTTCCTCTGGCCTCCACATGTCCCACCACCCGGCACCTCCATCATCCATTTCCCCTGCTATAGCCCGGAGGGGTGGGGGCAAACCCGCTGCACTGGCCTCAGCGAGTGCGATGGTGGGCGCGAAGAAAGGAAGGAAGAAGAAAGACCCCAATGAGCCGCAGAAGCCAGTTTCAGCTTATGCGCTGTTCTTCAGAGACACCCAGGCAGCAATTAAAGGCCAGAACCCCAATGCTTCTTTCGGGGAGGTGTCAAAGATCGTGGCCTCCATGTGGGACAGCCTGGCCGAGGAACAGAAACAGGTGTGTGTGCACAGTTATTTCTTCACTGACACACAAAGAAGGAATGTGTAGAATCCTTTAATATGTCAGCATTTATTATAGTTCATTTAGAGAAACTGCATCTATGTAAAACAAGTGAACTTGTTTGTTTGTTTTTTCTCATTTAGGTGTACAAGAGGAAGACAGAAGCAGCCAAAAAGGAGTATTTGAAAGCGCTCGCAGCTTACAGAGCCAACCAGCTCTCACAGGTAACATCATGTTGTCTGAAGGAAATCCAGCTGATTGCTGCGCTTCTTTCAACTCACTTTTCTAATTCATTTAATTTGGCCTCATTCCAGCCAGCCACCGAGGAGATGGAAACCGCCCCTTCGCCACCTCCACCTGTGGTTAACTCGACTCCTGCGACCCTTCCCCACCAGGTAGCCCGTGTGGCAAGCAGCAACATGGAAGAAAACACCATTACTAATATTTGTGCCTCCAACATCATCCTGGACGTCCCAGAGGTGACCACACGTTCCCGCACGGGGGCAAACAAAGCTTCTTCTCCAGCAGCGTCAGTCGCCCCCACCCAGACCATCACCAAGATCATAATCCCCAAGCACATCCTGCAGGGAGGGGGGCAAGTGGTGACTGTGTTGCCTGGAGGGGTCCGTGCCTTGCAGCCTACCCTCGTGGTATCGGGCGCCTCACGTCAGCCGCCTCCATTGCAGCAGATGCAGAATGCGCCGCCTCCGCCTCGGCTCCAGCAGATGGCACCAGCGCCTCCACCCTTACAGGCCAAACCCCGGGAGGGAACACCAGGCCACCCTGTGTCCGTCGCAGCTACACCCCCTCCTCCGCTTCAAATAAAAATAGTTCCTGCCCCCATTCAGGGCAAAGAGTCCCTGCCAATTATTGTCCCCAGTACAGCAGCTGGCTCATCTGCTGCAACCACATCTGCCCAGGCTGCACCTGTCGTCTCAGTGCTGCAGGTGGAGGATTCTGTAGAGACATCAGGCAATCCAGACGATGATGATGTTACAGAAGTTCTGCCGTCAGAAGAGGTAAACCAGGTTCTTCTTAAGGTTCCGTAAACTTAGCAGTTGTCTTCTTTTACCTGTCTTTTATTTGTCTTGATTTAATTAATAGGGATGTTTCAGTTTTTCAAAGCTGAGTATAATGCAGACCTATTAAAGAACAAATAATGTAACTAATTAATATTTTAATATCAGATATTTTACCAGTTCATCCATCGTACCTGTTGTTTTGTCTACTGCAAAAAATGCCCATCATAAGTTACCACTGAAGAGTTCTCTTACCAAACCCCCTTTGCCCTGTGAATAAAGACCAATGCGTGTTTATGTAGTTATATATATTTTATTCTCACTTCTGCTTTTAACGTGTCGTAACACAGAGAAAAATATAAATACAGCAAACCTAGAGCTGTGCGCAGTGTGCTGAGACGAGTCTTCATTTTTTCTCAGGAGGAGATGGAGGTGAGCGAGTCCCATGGTGGCGCTGCAGTGAAGACCGTGTGCGTAAGGGCAGGCTGCAACAACCCGGCGGTAGAGAGTGAAGACTGGGACAAAGAATACTGCAGTAATGAATGTGTGGCCACTCACTGCAGGTGTGTGTGTGTGTGTGTGTGTGGAGGTTTGACACCTGAATTTATGTTTTGTTTGCAGCAAACTTTAGAGAAGCGTTCTTTACATGAGATTTTCTGTTTTTCAGAGACGTATTTAAGGCGTGGTGCTCCATAAGGAATCAGAACATGGGAACAGTGAAGTAACAGCTGCTGCCTGTCGCATCAACGAGCTTCTTCATTTCCACGAGGAACAAGTGTTAATAGCCGTGGGGTGGATGTAGGACTGGCGCAGTACAGAAATGCATTTCACAACAAATAGTCACAATTGGCACCAATTTGTACATGAACCATAGGTCTGACTGTGTTTATCAGGACAGTAAATATTGCTGGAATGGCACAGCAGAGTAGTGTTGACCTTGTTACTACAGGCATGTATGCAGTGTAGATAAATGTGCATTGATATGTTTGAGTATGTGTATACCATTTTTAGTGAGGCATCAAGGAGCATTCAGGCAGCTAGAGTACTACGAGACAATGATATTCTATTAGTTTATAGTTGTTTACTACAAGATATTGACGACCAAAAGAGGACAGCAACGATTCTGTTTGGTGCTCACTGACTGATTTTCTACATCAAGGTTTCAGATCCATAGTTTGAGTCCTTTTGTATCAAGAAAGACGACCTGTAACTGAACCAGTTCTTGTTTTGTTAGCAGGAAATGTTTGTACTGTATAACCTGTTTTGTACTGAGGATAGTGGCCTTCCTGGCTCATTATTGCCTTCATTTTATTTTCAAAAACAATATCTGACAGCTGTTCAAGAATTCTCGCCCTTCATGTTTTCTTAATAAATGAGCAAAATTGCTCAAACTTGTGTTTATATCCATATGTACCCTTATGCTGGCTTACATAACTTTTTGTAAGAAATATAATTCTTCTGGCAAAATTGCACACCATGACTGCCAGGCAGGAGGAAAAGAGGAGGTTCGTGGATGTGAAGGAGGACGTGCAGAGGGTTGGTGTGACAGAGGATGATGACGTGCTGTGGTGATCCCTAAAGGGAGCAGCCAAAAAAGAAGAAACCTCAAAGTGATGCAATTTTTGCCACCGTTGCCTTCATTTGTCTGGTCTGAGCTTTGGTTGCAAACCTTGAAATTACAAAGTCAATTTATTGACTTTTATCGCTCTAATCTGCTTGTTCTAACATAAAACTATACTTTGGCATAAGAAAAAGTTGCAGGTTTTTAGTTCATTTATCCCAAGAAAAGCTGCAAAACTTCACTCCATGCATTTAGTCCTGTCAAATATGAGTGAGTAGGTCTGGCACCCACTGAAAAAACAAAGAAAAACACGCTGCACACCAACAACAAATTCTCCTCCCACATGTGAAGCACGGCGGAGCGCCCATCGCGGTTTGGGGCTGCTTTGCTACCTCAGAGCCGGAAGGCTTTACAATCAATCATTGAGGTGAAACTGAATCAAAACATTAAAAGAAGAAGTCACTCCAGCAGCCCACATGGTCTGAAGCTTGACAGACGGGGTGATGCAATCAGGCAATGACCTAAAGCACACAACTAAAATCAACAACAGGAAAAAAAATAAAAAATTTCCAGGTCAGAGTCCTGAATCTTCTGCGGCACGGCCTGAAGAGGGCTGTCCAAAAATTGCGTCTGTGAGTTGCTGCAAATAAAAGGCACTAAAACCAAGAGTTTACTTCGAGCCTGCACTGAGTGACTTCTCATGTCTTTGCTGAATGAGCTCAGCAAAGCCCTGAAAACTGACACTGATCGAACATTTGGGTAATTGCAAAGTTTTCAGTTCATTTTCTTGCAACTAGTTTTGCTAGAATTTTGCCCATTTTTAAATACATTACAGTGATCCTGTTTTATTTATGTTCTGGATCAACAGTGACAGAGTTAAGGAGCATGTTTGTTTCAGAAATTGCATAATGAATTGTCATTTGTTAAAAATGTTTCCAAATTGTATATTCGGAAGTGAATCGAGGCCAGTAACAAGATTACATTTATATTAAAACTATCTAAAACCAGAGGGAGAAAAAAATCTGTTATTTAAACATACTTTACATGTCATATAAAGCTTTACAATATAAAAATATATTCCTGAGCTGTGATCTTTGTCCCTTTGAGACACCTTGTCTTTGGTTCGAATCACTGAACTAGACAGTGTGGATCCAGTGTTGTCTGAACATTGTGACAGGGTGCAGTACTACTCAGGAGGCTTTGACAATAGAGGCTCGGCTGGGTGGATCCACGTGATGAAGCCCCAAACCCAGACACACTGGCTGAGTCAGTTCAGCCTTGAATTGGTGCAGCTGTGTGATGGTGGAATCTACAGCGCTGAATGAGATGGTGCCCTCCTCAAAGTTAACCACCACTGCTATTCGGCTGCTCTGCAAGGTTCTAGAGAGAGCGGTTTTTATTTTGTTATGGTAGGCAAACAGGTTCCCTTTGCCTTCGTGCACTAGGCTCCAGGACTCCGTGTTGTTTCCGAAGGCGCTGCTTTCCTTGCACTTTCGTTGGATGCTCTTGTAGGATACGGCGATGTCCCAGTGCCCCTCAGCCTCCACCTCCCAGACGCGGACACCGGAGGAGAAGCACTGGGAGGAGAGGACCTGCGGGGCTTCATCGAAACGGCTGTCGGTGTTGGGATAATCCAGCTTTGCTTTCACCCTCTCGGCTGTTTTGAGGTCAGCGGAGACTCCAAGGACGTGATTGATGGTGTCGAGGTCCAAAATGAGATCTCCTGACAAACAGACACACCATTTTAAGTGGGTTTGCAGACACTGTTTTGATGGTACCTATGTTTTAATAATTAAAGTCTATTACTCTTTGCATCCTCTTTGTAGCTAAAGCTGGCTAACAATGGGTAAGTCAACAAAGGACATACCAAGTTTTCTTTTTCTCCATTGTTTTTAATTTTGTTTGTTTTTCAATAAATGTTGTGATCTCACTTTAAACCGCTATCCCACTGTTAGTGCTTCTCCTAATCCTGGCCCTTTCGGGTCTCCAAAAGCGCTGATTCAAAACCTCAGTAACATGGAAAACAAACTGGATCTTATATATATACTGCAAAAGAAATGAAGAAGTGAAAGTTTTTCTTCTTTGAACATTTGGCTCCATAGTGGAGAGGTTTGCACATTTGCCTGAGAAGCCAAAGATCCTCAGGTTGAGCATGGGAGGAAACACGAATCCCTTGAGGTTGGTGTAAAAATCTTTCTTCGGGTTCTCGGCTCTTTAAACTCGCTCCTGAGTCTTTAATGTGACACTGATGAGAAAAATATACGTTTACAGCACATTACAGGCTATCCACCGTGCTCGAACACATACAGATGCATACCTTGCTCTTCTGTTTCTTTAGGTTTGCGGCTTTTCATGGGATGATGAACCAAGCTTTCTATGCAGGGACACAAAAACGTTATTCAGACTTCTGAGTGAAACAGAATTATAGTTTAGCAAATACAGCTTACAAAAAAAGCAGAAAAACAGTGAAGCATGTTATTATTTTTTGATTAAGATTGCAGTTATTTACTTACATTCCAGTTTTAGTGGTTTAATGTTGTGCTTGATTAATTTCTAACTTCTCGGAGAAGTTCAGCGTGCCGGCTCAAATTTGAGTATAAAAACATGAATTCAGTAACTTTTTAAGCTTTAATCAAGTTTATGACAGGTGGTCTAATGCATTTGTTAAGCACTGTACTACCACTGTATTACCACTGTATTACCACTGTACTACACTGTAGTACCACTGTATTACCACTGTATTACCACTGTACTACCATCCAGACATAAAGGTTTTGACTATAGGCTTATTCACTTTCTAACCAGGGGCTGGATATGAAAGATGTCACATATGATAAATAAAAATATACTTTACACACAGAAGCAAGTTATCCTAGTTTATTATAAAGGCTGGACGCAGAGCAAACAACGCAGGAAGCTGCTGCACCGCACATCAGCGCAGACTTGACCCGTCCTTACCTGCGATGGTGGAATAGATGTTGTGAACGCGGTTCTGCTGTTCATCCAGTGCTTCTGTTAGCGTCTGGTTCTCCACAGAGAAGTTGTAGGCTGGATGAAAGAAAAGGCAGATGCCAGTGAGTTTACACAGAGACACAACGGGAACACAAGGAGACGGAGCTCAGGGGTTTCTCTTACCGTAATAGAGAACTATGAACCAAAGAAAGAGCAGGACCACTGTGACGCCGTTGATTGAGCTAGCAGGGTTCACTTTCTGTTTCTGGGTTTAGGAAAATCGACGTTAGCCATCGAGACAAATTGCAAAGACCTTGAAATGAGATGTTTAGATGTCAGGAAACGAGGCTCACGGTATGAAGAACGTCTTCTTGCAGTCGTTTTACGGTGTTGCTCGATTCTGTCATTTGCTCCATGAGCATTTTGAAGTGCTGGTCCATGTATTCCTGTTGAATGCATACATTACCTTAAAATACCTCAACATCCATGAGGTCAGTAGTGACCAGTCTTAGGTTGGGATTAGGGATTTTCATTGTTTTAGCGACAAATTAAATTGATATTTTTAGCTGTTACCCCTGTTACCCCTAAAATGAAGTCTGAAACATTCATTTTAGCAGTACAGTTTTCTGGATGTTTAAATACTCAAGGCTAAAAGTCTATGAAAAGGGCTGGACCTGATCCTAACCCTAACCCTAACCCTAGACTGGTTGCTGGTGACCTGGTGGATTTTAAGAGGTCAAAGAATGAATGATTAAAGTGTGAAGAGCACAATTCTCTGCTACTAACTGAAACTGCAGCTTCCTTCCTACGTACCTTCCATTGTAAGACCAACCTTCTGTTTTCTTATTGGCCTAAAGTTGCCCTGATTGTGTAATATGGAGTCAAAGAGTGTTATCAAGCTCACAGTCAGCTGTCTCCGTAGGACAGTGGAGGCCTCAGTGGCCGCGTTAAGCTGCTTGCCCTCCAGTACGCAGATGCTGCAGATGTAGCGTTTGGACGACTTGCAGTAGTACCTCAGCACCTCATCCTCATGCTGCGGGCATCTCCTCTCTGCGAGGTCACTCAGCGGTCCCACCAGAGGGTGCCCAGTGAACACCGGCAGCTCCTGGTGGTCCCTGACGTGCTCTTTGCACAGCGACACCTCGCACTTCGTACACGTTTTAACGGCCAAGACGTTTTTCTCTGGGCAGTAGTCGCAGTACACACATTTTGTCTGCTTTTCCTGAGGAGAAAATTCAGATATTGGCACGTGGAGGATGACGCACATTTGTTTATTCTTTTTATGAGTAAACAAACAGATCTGAGGTTTAAAAAGTGCTGCTACTGTGTACCCTGGTCCTCCTGCTCAGCCTGAACTCCTCTGCGATGCTTGCCAATGCGTAGCTCTTCTGTACAGTGACAACCTGCCCAAAATCCGCCCTGCAGCCTGGGCACTTGAAGGGGACATCTGAGGAGTGATCCATCAGGCCCTCCAGGCAGCTCTTGCACATGCTGTGCCCACAGGGCAGCTGCCGAGGATCCTTGAAGATGTCCTGGCACACTGGGCACATGAGCATTTCCTCCATCCGTGTTTGCTCCGTATCTTCCATCCTTGATCCTTCTTCTTTGAAAAAACGGGGCCAATGAGCACGGAAAGAGCAGAGGAGAAGGAGTTACCCGCAGAGCTGTCACAGCCCCATACCGCTGCTTTCTGAACACTTCTTGTTTAGCTTGTTTTGACCTCAGCACAAAGACACACACTAGAAGCTGCTTTAATTCCTACCTTGCTAACAAAAGATGTCGGAGGATGTCAGTATTATTCGTTTTCTGTCTTCGGTACACACATTGCTCAAAGTGAAAGCATTGCAGAGTTAATGTTTATACTTCCGGGTGGGCGGGGCCTAAGAGGAAGGTTCTTTTTCGTGTGTCCGGTTGCGTCAGCGTAGCCTTTAAATGAGAATACTGAGTTAGGTAAAGCTAACGCCACTGCTTATTTTAAATGTCAGTAATAGGTTTGCTTAAACCCCCGGATTAACTTCTAACTGCACCGATGTTATTATTAATGCAATTATTGCACTGGTGGGGGGGTTCCTATTCTTAGTCACATTTACTGTTCTGCTGTCAGCTCAGCTTGTTTTCAGAGTAACAGAGAACATGATGGTTAAACATGCTTACAGCCTCTGTGACCTGTAAGGGTCTTATAACTGAGCTGTGGAAAAGTATTTCCCACTTTCTGATTTTTTGTTTTATTTTTCTTATTTCTTATTATTTATATAAATATATATATTTGTCACACGTCTCACATCATCAACCAAATTTTAATATTAGACGAAGTAAATAGGAAAGGCAGCTTTTAGATAATGATTTCATTTATTAAGGTGGAAGAAACTATCCAAACCTACCTGGCCCTGTGTAAAAAAGTGATTGTCCCATTGTTATATAATAAATTAACCGTAATTAACCACATTTTTTTGGAAAGTTGAGTTCAGTTTTACCAGTCACACACAGGCCTGATTCTCAAAAAGCAACACATCATGCCACAATCTAAAGAAACCCAAGAAGCAACTTAGAAACAATGTCAGTGAAAGAGTTACAAAGCCATTTCTAAGGCTTTGGGACTCCAGTGAACCACGGTGAGAGCCATTAATCACAAATGGAGAAAACGTGGAACAGCAGTGAAACTTCCCAGGAGTGACCGGCCTACCAAAAGTATTCCAAGAGCTCATCTATGACTCATCCAGGAGGTCACAGATGAACCCAGAAGAACATGTAAAGAACTGCAGGCCTCACTTGGCTCTGTTAAAAAAAAAAAAGAGCATCATACCAACAGGCAAACATGGTGGTGGTAGTGTGATGGTCTGGGGCTGATTTGCTGCTGTATTGATGGAACCATGAATTCTGCTCTCTAAAAATCCTGAAGGAGGACGCCCAGTTATCAGTTCATGCCGTGCAGCTGAAGAGCACTTGGGTTACGCAGTAGGACAATGATCCAAAACACACCAGCAAGTCCACCTCTGAATGGCTGTAACAAAAATAAAAGGTTTTGGAGCGGCCAAGACAAAGTCTGGTCTTAAATTCAATTGTGATGCTTGACTTTAAACAGGCTGTTCATGCTCAAAAATGTGGCTGAATTAAAACAATTCTGCAAAGAAGAGTGGGCCAAAATCACTCCACAGTGATGTGAAAGACTCATTTTCAGTTATTGCAAACACTTGATTTCACCGTTTGCTGCCAAGGGCGGCGCGACCAGTTATTCGGTTTAGGGAGTAATTACTTTTTCACACAGGGCCACGTGGGTTTGGATTTATCTTTGTCGTATATTAAAATTAGCTTAATCTGAAACATAGAAGTGTTACAACTATGCAAAATAATAAGAAACCAGCAGTGTATTAGCCATTTGTATGAATTTAGATTTATAAATGGTATTTTATTTCAAAGGCAGTGTCATTATAGCTTAGATGTGCACACAAATCTTTTTTTTTTTTTTTTTTTATTGATACAAGATAAATGTTTTCAGCAAAAGTCATTAAAAAGGCTGAAAAAGAGACATCAGTCAATGCTGAGCACACATGTAGTAAAAAAACCCCAAAACAAAACACTTTCTTTCAAATGAAGACGAGACGTATTTGTTGCGTTTGAACTTATAAAGTCACCATGAGACATACAGGTCATGGAAAGCAAGACATCTACAGACAGTGAATAATCATAACATGCTACAAAACTACAAAGTAACTAATAAGTGACACGAGTGTTAAGTAAAAAAACAAACAGACTTCAAAAACAAATATATAAAAGTACTTAACAGGAAATGTTGGCAGGTGGAGAGCTGTGGTTTTCCAAAAACAGACCAGCACTAGATATCTCAGATCTAGCCATTAACGGTGCGTTACAAGCCGTCTGTAACACAAATCTCCAAGGAGCACCAGAGGACTCACACTTGTGAGCTGGTTAACTGTGCAAAGGTGGGCGGGTTTAATGCGTAAACAGGTTTAGTTGTACTCTGCCTCTCTCTCAGCCCCATTAATCATCCAGATCCATAAAAAGTAAAAATATAACAAGAGCTAAACAGACTAAAACATCAGTAGTACAAGTTTCTTATATCAGGAATCAACGTAACAGTTTTGCCTCACGTATGACTTCTCTCTTATCGAAGCTTCTGTTAACAGTGATTTAGTGTTTTCAGTCTGAGGTAGACATGCGTGCGACCGCAGCGACCTGCCCCTGACAGCTGTTCTTACAGCTTAAAGCCAGCGATCGTTCTGAAAGAAGGAACAAAGAATTCACACTGGCTCAGTTTGTGTTTCTCCAGATTCCTCATGATCCGGAAGGTCTTGCTGCACGTGGGGCAGCTGAACGGCTTCTCTCCGGTGTGAAACCTCAGGTGTGCTTTCAGATTCTCTCGCAGGCGAAAGCTCTTACCGCACTGCGGGCAGGTGTGCGGCCTCTCCCCCGTGTGGAACCTCGAGTGGCGGCGGAGACTCTTTCTTAGGGCGAACGTCTTAGAGCACGCAGAACACGAGTACGGTTTCTCTCCAGTGTGGAAGCGCTCGTGTCGCCGGAGGATCTTCCTCCGGTTGAATGTTTTCCCGCAGATGCTGCAGCAGTATCCATCACGGGAGCGGCTGACGACCGTCTGGAGACGCCAAATGTCATTTCCACATCTGGTGAAGCAGCAGAGGCGATGGCCGGTGTGAAGACCTTGATGATGGCGGAGATCTTTGGGCAGAGGCCAACCATTGTTGTGGTCAATGCTGTGAACTTTGGCAGCGTCACCCTGATTCGACATCTCTGATTCAGGGATCGTGAGAAGGTTTACCAGCTGTACAGCACAGGGACGCAGCAGCTTTGGATCTGGAGAGGTGAGTTTCAGTTTCATCTGGAGATGGTTCTTTGCTTCCTTCTGAGAGTGGACCCATTCCCACACCCCGATCTGTGCAGGAGTCGCAGCTCCATCAGATGGGGACGGACTGTATGCAGTGCCTTTGGCTGTGCTGACACAGGCCTGCTGAGGCTCGGCTTGAGCGGGCTTCTCTGAGGTCTCAGGTTTGGGTGCCGGAGACTCCGGTTTAAGGATCAACGGGCAAACAAACTTCACCTTCTCCCCAGAAGCAGAGTTACTCGTATCAGGCTGAATTACAAGCGGCTTCGGATTAGCTGGCAAACTGTTTGTTGACGTCTCTGTCCGTGTCTCTGCAGAGACTGCAAAAGATCACACGCACTTTTAATTAAATAACATAAAACTAGAAATAACAAAAAAATTATTTATTATTATAACAGCAGGCTTGGGATGCATGTCTGATAACAGAGCATCAAATTGTTTAGTTGTGTGCAATCATCATCATCATCAGTGAATGCGGTCAAACAGAAGCTACCCCGGCATTATAACTGTGGTGTTGACTTTGACTACATGTCCATTGCTACCTGCTTCTTTTTGCCCTCTCTCTCAAGCTTTGTGCCGTCACCCAAAAGGTAAAAGTAACAGTCAAAGCATGCATGGGAGAGTTGCTACGATGTACGGAGGGAATATAAAATAAGTGAAAAACTATGAGTAAAGTAACACAGAAATATAATATTTTGAGCTCTCCTATTGCTGCTTATAAATTGATATTTTCCCAACTAGGGCTGTATATGGGGTGGGTCAAAATACTGCGCTTTTCTGCATTATTGCAAAGCATGCATATGACTTAAATATATGTTATATTAACAATAATGCTTTTTTTTTTTTTTAAAACTTTAAAATCAACACTTTCTAGCAGCACTGGCAACATGTGGTCCAAACTGTGGCAGGGGTACTTATCTGTTAACCTGTTCTTCACATCTCCACAGATAAAGCAGAGATAAGAGCTTCTGTTTCCCTCAGATATGCATTTTGCGTGTTCATGCCTTCAGTCTGTCAGTGGCTTTCAGCTCTTACCGTGCAAAACTTGTATCTGAGCATCACAGTCAGATGGTGACTCTGCCTCAAGGACGCTCAGCTCCACCAAATCCACAACCTGCTGAGAAAAGAAACATGACACATTTGCATGCAAGCATCAGCCCAGACTTCACAAAGCGCCCGATCTTCATTCCACAGGTGATTTATAGCCCCGTAAATTCTTACTGACCAGATCCTTCAGGGATGACCACTCAGGGTCAGCAGGCCCATTATCTTCACCCAAGAGAATTTCAGGCGGAATGAGGCAACCCTCCACCACCACCTCCTTGCACTCCCTCACACAACCACCATCACCCGAGACAAAAGTAGGCTCTATGGAGAGGAGGAGGGGGGGAAGGGTTAACGTTTGGTTTCTACTCTGCAGGAATTCAGTCCAACAGTTGCAATATTAGTTATATGCAAGACTGCTTGATGATATGCAAATATGCATTAAACAGTTTATGTATCGATTCCACAGAACTCTGTTGGAGTAAGTTTCAAAAATGTGTCTGCAGCTCGAGCCTTCAGGAACGACCGCACTCATGCATCTAGAGCTGCAGCAGAGCCGCGGACACCAACAGGAAGTACCAGCGTGCAAAGCCAGAAACACATACCGTGAAACAGCGACGGCTCAAATGTGTTGTCGCCCACTTGCACTCCGATGCTGCGTTTTGGAACCCCACTCGATAAAATATCCGAGCTTTCGTTTCCCTTCGCGTCCTCGCTGCGGCCCAAACCCACCTCGGCAGCTCGGTATCTGCTCTCGAACAGTTTGATTAACTCCACCGAGGCCGCTTTGACCAGCGCGCCCAGCACCGACTCCACCTGCGCTTGGAGGCTCCCGACGCCCAGCGACATGTCGCCTTCTCCGGCTGTGCAGAAATTCACACCGAAACGGAAGTTAAAATTGAGAAGAAGTATTTATTTACCAGCGGTATAGCCACATGGTTCGCAGAGGGAAGGGGCGTGTCCAGTAGTGGGGGGGAGGAGTATGGATGTCTATGGAGGGGACGGCTTTCCTCTTCTTCCTGTTTGCTACATGGCTGCGGGTAAACAACCTCTAGGTGCATTACCACCACCTTGTGGATTAGCGTAGTTACTGTCGAAGTCCTACTTGCTGATGCGTTAAATTCCCCTTAAAATTTACATGAACCGCTCTGCAGCATTTCTGTAATGCCACGTGTTTCCTCTGAAGTACCAATTTGAGTATCTGCCTCGCTTACTGATATAATGTGAAAATAATCTAATATTCTTCTCTTTTCTCTGAATTTGATAAACAATGTTACTTATTTTCTCTAATTGTCCCGCCCTTTTCTGCTTTTTGTTTCCATATTCAATTCATTTGGACCCTTTTATCTTAACATTGCCTATATATTATTATATACAGGAATCTGCTGTGAGAAAATTGGATGAAATGGGGGACCTCATCTACAGCTCTGGTAGTTGTAATGGAAATTTTGTTTTTTCAACTCTAATAACCTCTGTGTACCTCTTGGTATGTAATTGTAATTTTCTTCTACAAAGACTGAGTGTGTAAGCTGTGTCCAAGGCCATGATCATGCTGATGCCTACATGGTGGTGGGAACTGCAACTCCCCACAGCTAACAGAACAAGATTGTATGAATATAAAGGAGCTGTTATTATTTTTGTTCTTTGGTCAATGCTGGCGTGGAGACTGTTTGTGCTGTATTGATCTCTTTTCAAAGGTTTACTCTTTACTTTCAATAAATCATCAAAAAAATCTGTTTGGTTTCAGAGCTCAACTTATTTTTTCCATCACGGTAGTGAGCGCTATGGAGTTGTGGAAAAGTCCAGGGCAAAGCCCTCCATCCCAACTAGATCCAGGAGCCAGCAGTGTGCCTTATGTCCTCCATTATAGGTCCACCCAGCCACACACCACATAGTCTGCCTCCACCTCCATAGACTGTGACAAGTTCACCTTGAATCTGCCTGGAAGCAGACAGCAAACATGAAATAATAGCGTCCAAAATAAAATCTATAAATATATTTAAACTTATCAAGCCTACTTTTTCATCACCAGTGATAACCTTTCCATGTCTTTCTAGTATTCCCACAAGGAAGCCAACCTGAAATCCTTAAAGACAAAAATACAACAATACCTTAAATCCCTCACAATAATTATTTTTTTAAATTTACATTCTTATTTTGTCATAATATGCATTTATATTTGAAGCCGTTACATAAAACTTTGCAGTAATCTTTAATTGACACAGTTTCCAAACTATCATGGTGGAATTTTGTGGTTTAGGCTCACTGGCCGTACTGCTATTGTTGAACCGCTCCTTAACACAAATGTCTAGTCAGCCAATCACACGGCAGCACCTCAGCGCATTTAGACAAGTAGACATGGTCAAGACAACCCGCTGAAATGGAAACTGACCATCAGAATAGGGAAGAAAATTGATTTAAGTGACTCTGAATGTGGCATGGCTGTTGGTGCCAGGCAGGCTGTTCTGAGTATTTCAGAAACTGCTGATCTGCTGAGATTTTCCCACACAGCCATCCCTGGGGTTTACAGAGGATGGTCCGAAAAAGAGAAAATATCCAGTGAGCAGCAGTTCTCTTGGTGAAAATGCCTTAATGATGTCAGAGGTCATAAAAGAATGGCCAGATTCCTTTGAGCCAATAAGAAGGCAACGATAAATTAAATAACCACCCATTACAATGAAGGTATGCAGAAGAACATCTGTGAATGCAGAACATGTGGAACCTTGAAGCAGCAGGGCCGCAGCAGCAGAGGATCACAGGCGGTGCTGCAGTTCGCATGTTTTCACCAACAGAAGATTGAAAAAACATCGCCTGCTATGATAAGTCTCAATTTCTGCTTTAACATTTGGATGGTAGTGCCAGAATTTGGTGTAAACAACATGAAAGCATGGATCCATAGTGTCTTGTATCAATGCTTCAGGCTGCTGATGGTGTGATGGTGTGGGGGGTATTTTCTTGGCAGAATTTGAGCCCCTTATCAACATAACTTAAACGCCACAACCAATCTGATTATTTTTGGTAACCATTCTCATCACCATCATATACACTCAAGCTAATAGAGCACCTTTGTGGTGTGATGTAATGGGAGATTCGCATGGATGTGCAGCTGACAGATCTGCAGCAGCTGTGTGACGCTATCATGTTAATATGGACCAAAATCCAGCACCTTGCTGGATCTATGCCTTGAAAAATTAAGACAGAGGTCCAACCCAGTACTGGCAAAGTGTACCTAATAAAGTGGCTGGTGAGTGTATATCAGAATCGTACTGCAGTCTCTTCTTTAATACTTTTTTTTAACACTAGGGGAATCTGAACATATTTTCTTTTTCTTGCACAAAGTAGCTTCAGGTGTGCGGAGAGTACCTGTACCTATTTAGCATTAGCGCCCTTTATGAGCTAAAGATAAATCCTCAGATCGCTCTGTGATCAGAATGTTTCACTTCCTGTGGTTTACATTTCACACACGCACACACTTACACATCTTTAAAAACTCTACAGTGGTGAGGTTTCTGTCCAAGCCGTCATTTATTTAAGACTTCACAGTACGTTAAATTCCTCTTGTTACAAAAATAGAATATGGCTGTTGTCATAATTCATCATCGTAGAAAACATCCATATGATGTACAGCACGTTCAGTGTACAGCATTACATTGATTTCACAGAGTAGGCTGATGATATTCAAGACCTGTAAGAAAAGCTCGTTAGCACCCTTGGATCTGACCTCAGTCGTTTTGGTGGTGGGGGGAAACAAGAAAATAAGTGAACATAAATAATACACATTCAAACGGCAACAGACGTCACAGATGGATTCAGACATAATGCATACAATAATGCAACCCTTCCAGTATTAGGAAAATAAATACTTTAATAATATAAAAATCAATAGCAGTAGATGGCAAGGTTTTGAAATTTTTTTTTATTGTTACATGTGGGGATAAAGGCACTGTGGCGTCTTAGTACTTTGTTACATGGAGGATTAGTGAATATGCAGGTGAGAGGGTCAAATGAATACTGGAATAATGTTCTGGTGTGATGCAGGGAGAGGGCGATGAGAAGATGAGATATCAACATGAACTGACGAGTTCAAAGTAAGAACTAGTTTCAAGAAAGGATGATATGACAGAGTTAGTGATGTCGAGTCTTGAAACTGCATTGGTCAGACTTGAAAAGTAATTTATGACATAATGATTTAATAATCATCATCGTCATCATCGTCATCGTCGTCATCGTCGTCATCATCGTCGTCGTCGTCATCATCATCATCATCGTCGTCGTCATCGTCGTCGTCGTCGTCATCGTCGTCGTCGTCGTCATCATCATCGTCATCATCGTCGTCGTCATCATCATCGTCGTCATCGTCATCATCGTCGTCGTCGTCATCGTCGTCATCATCATCATCATCATCATCATCATCGTCATCATCGTCGTCGTCATCGTCGTCATCATCGTCATCATCATCGTCATCTTCATCGGGATCGATTTCACCTGACAGAACATCCTCAAGCCAGTCCTCCAGCTCATCTGCAGAGGGCAGGTCCTCGCCATCATCCATGTCCATCCACACACTGTCAGCCTGGGAAGCAAAAAAGCCACAAAAACAAACACAGCTCTTTTGTGGGTTCTCTGAGAAGGTGAAAGTTTGTGGAGCAATAGTTTCACTGCATAACTAACCTCCTCTTTTTAGGGTACCTTTAAAGACACGATGAACAACACTGAATGAGATTCAGAAGCTGTTTTGGTGCATCAGCGTTCCACATTATGAATGACATTCTCATTGTAAAGGCACATATTACCATATGTTTTTGCCTTATTTTCTGCCATGTGTACTGTTACATTAGTGGACGCTCAGTTTCAGACAGCTTGGTCTATTCCTTGCTCTGTATGATGTCAAAGAGACACGGACACCTCTGACTCTAAGCACAGAAGCCCCTCCCACTTGTAGTCCAATCCTTCTGTTTGTAAGGCCCAGCCAGTCAGAACAAAGTTAGCTTAGGAGGGTGGCCTTGAAGACAGTGTTTCTGGTATAAGATGCACTCTGAGCACTATGATATATATTATGAAGGCATAAGATGAATAAAGATTATTTTGAGCTGTGAATCACACAGTCTAGTAGAGCACAAGAATAAAAATATGAAGTTGAAAATGAGTATAACAAGTCCACTAATGAACGTGTCTTGCCTTAAATCTACTTGTGTCTGTAAATAGTATGTATAACAATATCTGAGAGCAATAAAACACACAAATGTTTTGAATTTGGTAATAAGAGCATAGTGAAAATATCACTTACATCATCAGCTTCAACAACACCAATCTGTGGGTGTGACAGGTCAATTCCAAAAGTCTTTTCCCAGTGTGGCAGGAGCTGCAGAGGAAAGTAAGCAAAAGATTTAATTAAGCAGTTGCTGTTATCAACAAACCACTCTCAATCAAACTGCATATTACACTGCTTCATATTGTTACCAGAGGGAAGTCATCAGGGTCAATCCAGACGATGCTGAGGTCGGGGTTGTCAGTGTTATCTTCGGCGACTTGCTTCAGAATCTCCAGGAACTCGAAACCATCTGAGGAGCGAAAAAGAGGATCACAGTCTAAACTAAACAGCTAACTACATAACCAAAACTAAAATGCATCACAGGATGATCAGAAACAACTGTCAATAGAGACTTTTTTATATCTAATTTAGGGCTCCTTTACCTGGGTCAGACTCCTCTGCAAAGGCAATAATATGCTCACCATCAACATCATCTTCCTGCGGAAAAAAATAGTTACAGGCTGCAGTTTCAGCAAAACTGTAAATCTTCTCCTTAGTTTAACATTTCTTACCCAGATTTCGTACATGTTGTGGGGCTGCAGCTTCCTCAGGGTTGGTCTGACAAGCAAAGATTACTCAAATCTTAATGTCTTTTGCTTTGAACTCAGAAGACAAAGCTCTTTAGATCCAGGTGGCGGAGCGCAAATGGGACTTACCTGTCATTGTCTTCAACGAATTTCACCAGTTCCTCCTCAGTGTAAGGTTTTCCAGGGATGACCACTGGCTCATCTATGAATGGTTCATAGAAGTCCACCTCATTGAGCTTCAGGTCCAGAGCCTTGGCAACCTGTAACACAAGCCCAAAGAATTGGAAGCCTCATCTGATCATACAGGATATATTAATGTTGTATACTTTAATTTAAAATAAAGTTTCAACAAAATATTTAACAACAAAATGTTTATTTTATGTAGGAAAAGGAAAAGTGGTAAAAATATTTTTTTGACAGTCTGAGAGCAGTGGTTCAGGTGGGGGTTCAGGTTGTTCACTAATTGCAGGGTTGTTGGGTCGATCTACTTGTCAAAGTGTACTTGAGCAAAACAGTGTAAACCCAAGCCACCCCAGATGGCAGCTTAGTTAGCACCTTACATGGCCCTTTCCACCACCACTGATCTGTGAGCGCGTGATGGGTGGATGAGAAACAACAGTGTAAAATTCTTTGTAAATGCTTACCTAACACCTTATAAGTGGAAGACTGCCAGCCTAGGTGATTTAAATGAAACCTGCCTTATATATAATGGTAGACCTCTTAAGCCTCATTAACTTGAATGAAGTGATTAGAAAGGGCATCCTCCTGATTAAAGGAAATTACAGATATAGGTGATCAACCACTGTTTTCATTTCCTGTGTGATGCTCATATGATTATACAGAACATAACCATGTAGGCTTCAAAGATATGGAATTTAAGATCCATTTAAAACTGTTGTTGAATACATTTTTCACAGAAAGCATTTAGAGTTATGGTTACACATAAAAAAATAAACATTTTCTTGGGGTGCCTCAGAGTTCGATCTCGGGCCCACTACTTTTTTTAAAATTCATTTTTAATGTTTCTGTTTTTCAGGTATGTTTTTTGAGCCTGCCCATGATTACAAATATAGAGTGAAATATAACTGCCCCCCACTGAAACTAGACTAATAACATAGTCACCTCAAGTAATTAATAATTACTCACCTTGGGATTGAATGTGGCGAAGAACAGGACGTGTGGATGGAACTCTTCAGCAGCGTCAGCAAAAGCCTCAAAATCTGAAATTTACAGATTTCCATCGAGTTGTTTCAGAGCTCTGACGCTTTGTATGAATCATCTAAATGTGGAGACTTCTCATCCTCACTGGGGTTTTCTGTGCTCGCTCAAATCAAATTGCATCAACTTTAACTGAAGCATTCTGAAGATTATCTTAAAGTTACGATCCTGTCTCATTCGCTTGATATGCAGTTATCAGAAAATATTACAGGTTATCATGCCATCACAGTACAGATTCTTACGTTCTGACTTGTGACTCTTAAAGTAGCCCACCAGTTTGATGTCCTCGTCGATGTTTTTAAAGCCTTTCAGTTCCTTACTATTGTCAATTATTTCTACAGGGTCCTCGAGAACCTGTGGAAGACGAGAAAAGGGGAGACAGCCGAGATGACAGAAAGGAGAATAAACTGGGGAAAAGGCACTGTACTCGTACTCATACGAAGCAAAATGAGTATTTCGAGGCTTTTTATTGCTAAAATAAGGCAGGCTATTAACTGTGAGATTATATCCTCACGAACATCATAGATGAACTCCACAAGGGTGTCAGCTGCAAGCTCGCCATCATATTCTATGACTTCATCGTCCGTGAAGACGAAGATGCTGTCAGACTCCTCAAGGCCTGGAGGGAAAGAACATTTTGTGTTTAGCCTCGAGAATTTTGGGCAGGTTGGTTCAGATTACTTTTCAGCTTCTTGTGTTTAAGCAATTTGACTGTGATAGTCTGACTTTTGCATAAGAAGCTACGCATCAACTTCCTACAGCTGTGCTTACCTAATTTCTTTGCAACAGCCTTGTCGTGCTTTGCATCAATGAGCCCAACTCCAATATCTTCATCTTCAAACTCATCCAGGACCTGGGCTGCAAACTGTAAAACATTGCACATAAATAAATAAATAAATAAACCATTTGTTAGTTCAACACAAAAAGAGGGAATACAGGGCTGTGCAAGTGTGTCTTACTCATTTGAAAGGCTACACTATTCCACCCCTACACTATTATTTACACCTTTTGACAAAGTTGTCTCACTCAGTAGTTTCATTACCATAAAAGCCTGCTTTTCAGAGCGCCGCTTATGCACTTTCTAAATCTGTATGAAACTTGAACCTTTTTACTGACAGTTGGTTCCACCAATGACAGTGAGAGACTCGCAGCCCGGCTGCGCTGAAGAAGTGGTTCGAGAGCTGTCTCGGTGCATTTGAAGGGTAAAAAAGTACACGCAAACTCTATCGCTCTCTCTCTCACAAACACACGCGCACGCATGCACACTGGTGTCAGAAATCCTGAGCAGCTGCTTTTACTGGAATAAATAGTTAGACCAACCAGGCTGTCCTGCAGTTTGTTGTGCAGATAATTCTTTGAATTTCTTTTAGCTTGACTGGAGTTGCAGATGAGTGGGGCACAGTGAAGCAGTTTAGATTTTGCACCTTGTAAGTTTTAAGTTATATATCATGCACACTTATTCACTGCATTGCACTATACTTTGTTGCAGACTGCACCCTTTTGGCATTTACACAGGCTAAAATAATCTGCTTGCAGGGAAAGGGATTAAGGCTTTATATAAATGATACTTACTGAGTTAAATATATTTATAGGCCATATTTAAGGATAAAGGAAAGCTTACAACAAGCATATCTTTGTTGTTGTTGCTAATAGTGAATTTTACCGTATGACCATTTGAATAAAGCGCTTTTTTTTTTTAACATTTTAATTTTTCTCCAAATTCTTTATGAGGTGGAATATGAGCATATCAAGATGCATTAGGAGCTTTTTTTTTTAAATTTGGAAATGCAAAATAAGAATTTCTTGTATTTATGATGGATAAAGCAGATACATGGAAATTATATCTGCCCGGCCTCCTAAAATAAAACATGCAAAGTTGTTTTTGGAGCTCGGTGTTCAGAATGTGTATTTGATGTAACATGGATGAGATCATTTCTTCAGGGTAACCGAACCTCCTCGACCGCATGTAAAGTTAAACCAGCAGGTTCAGTATCCGGGGTTGGATTTCACAGCTTTATAGCTGCGTGCGCAGCAGCTGTACATTTTTCAGTTTTTGTTCTTGGCTGAGATGTACCAAAACTGCTAACATGGCATATGAGTGCAGTGATAATACTGCTGATGCAGAACCGGACTCGATCCTCCTCATTTTGATGTCCAGAGTAACAACAGCAACAAAAAAAGACATGCATACCTTCATGTGTGCTAATCGATGTCTAACAGGCACTGCAGGTTGAAAGCACATTGCATTCTGTCTGGAGAATACAGCGTGCTTTTCTTTACTCTGAGGAACTGAGGAACAAGCCTGAGGTCTACACCACCTCCTTTGACAAAGCATTGATAATAGACACAAGAGGCCACTTTAACAGCAAAACCAATCAAGTTAAAATGACACAGGAAGAAAGCACTTAATTATCACCATCATAATGTCATGTTTCATTTGACTTTCACTAACCCCCACAGGGCTCCTTGACCTATGAAATTTTGCACCTTTTGCACTTGCCTATTACTATAAATAAAGCTTCATTAAATGTAAATCATAATACATTCAGAAGGAGAAACACAAGCCTTCGGGGAGCTCAACCCACCACAAAAGCAGCTTGGGATAAAAATAGCACCAGAAGTCACACCAGCCCAGGGACTATTTTGGCAAGATGGCAGTGATGCTCAGTGCTCTGGGATCCGCTGACAAGTACAGTACTGCAAGTGTCAATCACAGCGCAGAGCTGAGCCGGCACTACTGGAGCCAGTGCCTCCAGCGCTGGCCTGCAGCCCCAAGACTGAGCCCCAGTGCCCTGTACACAGACACCAGAGGCTCACGATGTGATATGCTCACCTCTCACATCTCTCTCTCCCTTACTCTGCCTGAATTAGTTATTAATGTTTTCCCCATTACTACTATTATTTTTACCCCCTTCATCCTATTTCATTAATTTGGTTCACATGAGACGACTGAGCCATAAGCTGCTGATTTCCAGATTTGCTTACTGTTGCACATGTTTCATACAGTATTTGTTTAGGCAACGTTAAAATATTTGTCATAATTGTTATTTTATTTAAATTTACACAGGTGCCAACCAACCAGCCTTGCAAAATACAGTAATGTAACAAATGTGTGGAGCGGCAGCCTTGGCGTTACACTGTACGTCAGCCATGCCAAACGCCATGAAATACTGTCGCTGTGTGATCTAGTGCAGGCCATAAATCAGAAATCAAGCTGCCCTCTTAGAACTGCAATGTTCAGTGCAGTTCTAAAATATCAGCTTCAGTAGTGCATCTTTAAATGCTTTCTGAGAACAGGTTAGTTCTGCGTCTTTTTTTTTTTTTTTTTTGCTCTCTGTATGAATTGTTGTGTGCAAACATTGAGTCACCTTCATGACAAGAAACACAAATAGAACTTTTCTTGGGAAATGTGTTGTGGTGACATTTCACACACACAGCAAGTAAGTGGAAGCTCTGTGAAAGGTGATGTAGTGCCTTTTTATCAGGAACTGCTGAGTATCCGGGCTTAACCTGAGGCCTACGGTGAGCGTCAAGTTGATCAGCTGCTTGACACACAGACACAAAAACACACAAAGACGCACACACATCCTACACAGGCTCAGCCTTTGCCAAAATAAATGATATCTTGGGTCCTCACAGCTCAGCTCTTTGCCTCAGTGTGGTCGACACGACGACACACCGCAGGCTTGCCGTAAATTTCTGAGACTTCGCTTATCAGCAAAGCTATTTTCTACCTCCACGTCTTCTCCATAATAATTTCTTCTGTGTAATTCACAAACACGAGAGAAGGTTATACAAAAAAAACGGCACAATATGAAGCAGATATTCCTTCTATGTTTTTAAACCATGGTTAGCTTTTTGCAGCAAAAAAAAAAAGAAGAAATAAATATATATATATATATATATACATTTTTTTTACGTATATACACAATATGTTAAAATTTGGCCCGCCCACCAAATATTTTACATCTGCTTTGAATCTGCAGAGCTAAGTAAAAAGTCTCCTCTGCAGCTTCAAATATGTTTAAAGCATCTGCGTGAATGAATCAAGCACTGATTTTACAGCTTCCTCATCACCAGCTATCCTCTAAATGATTGCCACAGTTCTCAACCTACCTCAAGGGCCAACTCCTCAATTTCAAACTGTCTCTGGGCGGCGCGGCTGGATCCGGGATGGTCATGGTAGTAGACCACCATAACATCATACTTCTTCATCACAGACTTATAGTTTTTGGCGTTGAGGTCGTGGACGCGGTCCTTGCCATCATACTCAGGGAAGTCCAAGCTGTCCTTGCCCAGTGAAACCCCCCCAAAGGACAGCAAGACTGCCACAAGCACCCAGGTCCACTTCATGGCTCCTCTTTAAGACAATGTGGATATATTTACAGTTTCAGAAAATAAATGAAAGGGGGGGAAAAATGTAAAAAAAATTTGGTTAAAGTATGGAGAACCCCTTCCAATCCGCGTCACCCAGAAGAGAGCAAGACAGCCTCCTGCATCCACCTTATTAAAATCCCCACATGGGCAACTGGCAGTGGGCTCAGGGTGCAAGAGGGGTTGGGCTAAGTTTGACATAGGTGTGAGCGTGTGCCTATGCGGCACGTAATTAAGCATGAGAAAGATGAGGCAGGGCTGGGGCGGTTGCTGGGGTGACAGCTTTGTGTAAGCATATATGTGTGTGTGTGTGTGTGTGTGCACTTGAGTGTATGTTAAAAACCTGTTAAAGAGGGTGGAGTGAGGAGAAGACGGCCAACCTGCTCTCTGTCTCTCTGTATGCACACAGAGAACATACACAGACAGCTGTGGAGATGAAAGGAGATGGCGCATAAGCAAAGAATCACATAGGAAAGGACATTTGTGTGAGAGTGCGTCTGCTTTGTGCCAAATGAAGATGAAGAACCTTGATATGATAGATTTAGGGGTGGGTACAAATATGAGGGATTCTTTTCCCTTATTAAGTGAAGATGAAGGCTTGGATCCCAGCTAAAAATAATGGATGTAGGACAGAGAAGTACATATCAGGAGGGGGTGCTGGTGTCTAATTTGCTGCTGCTGGCACCCGTGCAGTGCTAGAATGTGGAGCTGGGTCACTCAGGGACATGAAGCTAGAGCGAGAGGAGGAGAGGGTGGCGCACTTGCTGAGGATTCAGTGCACAGGTGTCACTTAGCCCTGACTCAAGAAGAAAGTGAAACATAACGTTTTTACAGGGGTCGGGCATGCATGTGGAAGCTTTTTTGGAATCTTTTTGAATCTGAACCCGATACACACTGAACACATGTGCCCTGTGCAATGGGCGCATGTGTGCTAGAGCTGGTCGCCTGTCATATTACTTTACGAATTGAAAGGGAAGAGGTAAGCTATAAATAAATACAGGCGATCATAATACTTCTTCTAGCTCTCAACACTCACACTGACGTGACACACCCCCTCTCTTCTGTAACAAGACGTGCGAGCTTACAGTATTAAAGCAGAAAATCTTTGTCTGTGTAGACTGCTTGCGAGACGCACTTTGTGTGTCGGTGCGCGGTTTAACTTTAGAAAATCAAGCTGAACTGTGGAGCGCCGTGTTACTGTAAACACCTAATAAAATGATATGAGAGCGAGACTGTCTCGTAAATGGGATGGTTTCAAGTGTGTCTCCTTTGCACTTCCGGAGCGACAGCTTGCATAACAACTTTGAGTCCTGGTTACATTAACAGCCCTAAATGTGAGAAAGTGGCAGTCAGTTGGAGCATGTGTGGCTCAATATCATGAGACGAGCAACAAGTGGATGCAATGTTTGAGCATATTGGAATCTGGGTGTCCTCTCTCAGGACTTTTTCAGTGTTATCTTGAGTTTAATTTCTTTAATTTCTGTTGATTTTTGTGACTTTTCTGTAGATTGTATGGTGCAAATTTCTTTATTTGTGTAAAGAAAAACACCAAAATCAGGCATAGGTATCAATTCAACCTGTACTGGAATATAATACAGAAAGGCCCTACCCCATAGCTACACCTGTAAACTGAGCCACAAAATGTGCTGCATCCAGATGCTTAAGTTTACTATTGCCAGCTTAACTTACGCAAACTACTTTGCACATTACTGGCTTTAGGTTCTTCATCTGCAAACTTTGCACCTCCAGACCCACTAACCCAATCAGTGATGTCACAATCTGTCTTTTAATTTTGATGATGGTGAAGAAAACATGCTGTAGCACCACTGATTAAGGCAAGGGTGGGCAATGGGCCACATGAGAAAGTGGGACTGTTGTGGAAGGTTGCACCAAACACATAAAGAAATTAAATTAATATTGAGCAGGACTGAATTCAGCTTACTGGTGCAGCCTTCTGCACCAATAAGCTGAACTACGTTATAGCCTAAAGAGCGAAATCAAATTGCTGATATTTTGTCCTTTATTTTATAGATGATTTTTATGCAGATGGCATAGATGCTACAAGAGTGTTAAATTTATATTACTATTCATTTTATGACACACAAACATACAATCAAAAGCTTATAACTTACATGTTTCAAAATCTGCTGTATACTTGAAGTATAGTGTGTATTTCTGGCTCTGTTCTGTGCAAGTCTCCCTGAACCTGATTAATTAAAGACTTTTTTACTTTTAAAAAATTGTCCTTTTTTCCCAGTCTGAGCTCTACTTACCTGCACCAAGGAGGTTGTGTTTTTGGTAATGTTCATACGTATGTCATTCTGTCTGTAAATGACATACAAATTATTATTTATTTGATTGCTTTTATACTCATGATTGCAAGCTCATTCGTAATTGTATATTTCTAATACAAGTGAAACATCTACTCAGTACTCAGGGCTATTCAATTAGCGGCCCGGGGGCCACATCCGGCCCGCGGACCCCTTTTGACTGGCCCACCCCCCGACTGACCCAACATAAGCCGCAAAAACGCATTTAAATCACATTTGCTGTGAGAGTTTTAAAAATTCCTACCCTTCCTCTTGTACTTGAACGTGCCGCTCCCGGTATCGTACAACGCCAGCCCAGAATACTCTCTCCAAGTACAACAACCGCGA
>JAVDPK010000431.1:0-15694 GCA_034780415.1 Cichlasoma orientale | reverse complement strand
TGGCCAGCAAAATCAAGGCACACTTGCAGTGAGTTTCTCTACTAATGCGTGTGTGTGTGTGTGTGTGTGTGTGTGTGTGTGTGTGTGTGTGTGTGTGTGTTTTGAGGCTTATCATGTGAAAACTGTGCTCAGTGAAACATTTGAGCATTGTGTCTGACAGGAAATCAAAGTGGTGTCAACCCACCTCTCCAAACACTGTCCACATCATTACGTCGGACCTGTACCGCTCTCTTGGGGATGTGCTAAGGGATGTTGATGCAAAGTGCCTCGTGCGCAATGACTTTGTGTTGGTTTACGGAGATGTGGTATCCAATATTGACATCAGTCAGGCGCTGCAGGAGCACAGGTAAAAGCCCGCAGGGTGGCTTTTTTCTACAAGAGAAATAGTGTTGATCTAAGTGTTTCCACAAGGCCGTGTTTTTGTGCACTTTAGGCATCGTCGAAAGATGGAAAAGAACATCTCAGTGATGACCATGATCTTTAAGGAATCCTCGCCGGGTCACAGGTCTCGCTGTGAGGAAGACGACGTTATTGTAGCTGTGGAAAGCAAGAGCCAGCAGATTTTACACTATCAGAAGACACGAGGGCTCAAGAAGCTAAAGTTTCCAATGGTAAACAGTTGTATCTTTGGCAGTTTCTTATATCTTTGACACATTTAAGGGTTGACTGACTGATGACTGCTTGTCTTATTTGCAGAATATTTTCCACAGTGGAAGCGATGAGTTTGAAATCAGACATGACCTCCTGGACTGCCATATCAGTATCTGCTCTCCACAGGTCAGTTTCAATCCACACAGAGGAAATATTTAACTGTCAGTGTTGGCAAGAGTAACTTTTTTTTTTCTTTAAGGTTGCTGAGCTTTTCACTGACAATTTTGACTACCAAACAAGGAATGACTTTGTCAGAGGGATTTTGGTCAATGAAGAGGTACTACGCAACAGGAGATATTTATGTTGGAATTTGAATGCCACAAATAACATTTAGAGCATTTCTGACCATAATTTATTTTCTGCGTTTAGATTCTGGGCAACCAGATTCACATGCACGTCACTAAGGATGGTTACGGTGTCCGAGTGTCGAACCTGCTCATGTATGACTCTGTGTCGTCGGACCTTGTGCGACGGTGGGTCTACCCCCTCACCCCTGAGGCCAACTTCACAGACCAGAAGGGACTCAGCTGCACCTATTCTCGCCACAATGTCTACAGGGGGTCCGGCGTCAGCCTGGGCCACGGCAGCCAGATGGAGGAGAACGTTCTTATCGGCTGTGATACCAGCATCGGTGCCAACTGTTATATCTCTAACAGTGTCATCGGCAACAACTGCATCATAGGTGAGCTCTCTGTCTGGCACCACTCAAACTCAAAGTGCTAAAATGAGTAGGTTTTTAGAAGTGTAGTTAACTTTTTTTATTGTTTTATTGTGACAGGTGACAATGTAGTCCTGGATCACGCCTACATCTGGAGTCATGTTCGCATTGCCAGTAATGTGGAGATCATCATGTCTGTGGTCTGTGACAAGGCTGAGGTCAAAGAGGGCGTGACTCTTAAGAAACAGTGTGTTCTAGCATACGATGTAAGCTCTATATAATTTTTTTTATATGTGATTGAAAAACACATACAAGTAACGTGTGCTTGTGTCAGTCTGGTGGCAGATTGTAGCTGGTGATATAGTTATTTATGCACATACTTAGTTCCATGCATGAAACTAAGACATAGATTCAGTGATTGCCTTGAAAAATATCCCCAGATATGAAGTCAGATCTGCAGTATCTCCAGAGTTGAATGTGTCTATGAACTGTTTCCCAGGTGGTAATTGGACCAAACGTCTCTCTACCAGAAGACACTGTGGTGTCCATGCACCACCCGGAGGAGGAGGAGGAGGATGATGAGGATGAATTCCTCAGTGATAATGCTGAAGTTGGTCAAAGGTCAGACAAAACCAAACAGAAAGGTATGTAATAATTCTGTATTGGATCAATTTATGCGCTATCAAGCTGCTTTACGCTGATGTTCTCCTGTCCTTCAGTTTTCAATCCTGCAGAAGTTGGAGCAGAAGGAAAGGGCTACATCTGGAAGGCCAGCAGTCTGGATGACACAGAGGAAGAAGAGCTGTCGCAGTGTCTCTGGGGTAGAGCTGCAAGTGGGCTGTCCAAAGTTTATCATCACAAAACTGGCATTTCCCATGATGCTTTAGTTGATGTCCCAGCATGCTTCTTTTTGTGTGTTCACCAGGCTTGGTGTTGAACCCAGATCCTGAGAGTGACAGTGATGACAGCGAGCCTTATTGGTCCGATAATCCGGAGATTCCTTCCCCTGAGATAGACGATGTCAAAGGTGGGAGGGCACACGTTAGTTATCTTGCCTGGTTGTGGAACTATAACATTGCCCCCTACTGGTCCAACAAATGAAACACAAACTGCAAAACCAATTATCAGTTCTAGCTCAGTTTACCTTGATAAATATTGAATGAATTTCCCTGAGCTTCAAGTGATTTCCTGTTTTTCCTATGTAGTCTTCCACATGGAGGTGCTCGGGACCCTGCAGAGAGGTTTGGAGGAGAACATCGGCTGTGACAATCTCGTACTTGAGATCAACTCTCTAAAGTAAGGAGGAACTGGCTCACACTTGTCTTGTTCCTCTTTGGAGTGATGGTTGCTTAGTTTGACCCCACTGCCCCCCCCCCCTTTCCAGGTATGCCTACAATATCAGTCTGAAAGAGGTGATGCAGATTTTAACCCGAGTGGTACTGGAGTACCCTTTCCAGCAGCAGGGCCCACATCTGACCCCTTCACAATATGTTGCTCTGCTCCTGCCGGTGAATAAGATCATTTGTATTATTTTACAGCTCATGTCTATGCTGTTAATATCACAGAGGAGAATAAAAAATAAAGTTCTCTAAATTATTTTTCCCTCTTTTTTTTTCTTTGTGCTGCTGTCAGTTGTTGAAGAAATGGGCGCCAGTGTTTAAGAATTATGTGAAGAGAGCCCAGGACCATCTGGACTGCCTGTCTGCCTTTGAGGAACACTTCCTGGAGCAGGAGAGCCACTGGGCTGCTATGGTCAAGGTCAGGAGCATCGAGCACTGAACCTACAAAAATGCATTGTTAAAGTAAAAGCTGGGGTTGAATATGCTGCTTTGTTTGTAACTCAGGTTCTCATGAACTTTTATGAGCTGGAAATCTTGGAAGAGGAAATGATACTGCGCTGGTTCTCTCAGGGAGGCACCACCGACAAAAGCAAACAGCTCCGCAAGAACCAAGGGGTGAGTACTGTGTGCACACAGCCTGCAGTAGATGAGACAGAGCAGCAACTACTGACTACTCAATGGAAGATAGTTCAGGGTTTGTTTGTTTGTTTGTAGCACGTTTTAAACATGGACATAATTCTGGGAGTTTATTTTGAGACAGACCCACTTTCTAATAAACTGTACGAGGATACTGGGATGGGACACGACAAAATTATTACAAAAGAACGACTCTGCATGTGTATGTAATTGATTTTTTATTTATTTATTTTTTTACCCGACCATTTTCAGAGGAATTTTTGTTAAGCCACTGAACTCTGACCTGTGAATCATTCAAGCAGAAAAAGGAACTTTTAAACTATATCTTTAGACACTTTGTTACTAGCAGCCTGTTACAAGAGGGTGTAACCATACAAAATTCCACGGTTCAGTGAATTTCGGTTCGGTTGCATTTATGACATTTTTATTTCTGAATCAAATGATGGTTTATGTGACTAAAACACACAAATTACTTAAACTTTATTCCTTTCAAACAATAGCAAAAAAATTACTTTCAAGGAACATAAAAGCCACAGTAGAAAACAAATGGAAAATGAGTAAAAAACATGACCGATAATTGATCAGCGTCTACTACAGATCACCTGAGAGGTCTGTTATTGTTTCACTATTCAAACACAAAACAACACAACATGAAAGATGACAAAATAATCCTCTTCTAATGAGCTTCACGAGAACAGAATTAATCAGTATCTACATAGCAGAGAAGAGCGCTTCTCTCACTCGACTTGTTTTGGACTCTTTTCTCAAAGTTTTACAGCCTCCTCCAGAGTAAACAGGCGTGGACGCTTCATGAGATAAACAGTGATCTTACAGGCTGATCCCACTACTTAAACGCTGGCCAGAGCTTTGAGGAGTCATAAACATAAAATATCGTAAAATATTTAATAAACACATCTGTTTTTTTAAAATTCCTGTTTTAAGTGTTTATTATTAAAATGTGTCAAAATATAGTGCGTACAAAAATGTTATTATACACAAATAGTAGTAGAAACATGCTGGCCGGCAGGGTCGCTATGGGGTAGACAGGGTTAAAAAAAAAAAACAAAAACAGAAGAACTCAAATTTAATTTTTTTTTCTTTTTTAATTTTTGGTACTACGACCGTGTGATCCATGGCTTCTGAACTTCTTACACCTCTACTTGTCGCACATCATTTGTTCCCATTTCTTTAGTCGAATCTATGAAAAATGCCAAAGATAGCAGCTTGACAGATCATCATCAGTATGTATGAAACAAGTCAGGAGAGGGTTAGGGTCTGTGAGTGAGGGTCCACAGCCATCTATAAAACATGTTAGAGGCTCTGTCATGGCCTGTGGTGTTGAGATCTTGTCAAAAGTGATGGAATGAAAAACATCTGATTGGCAACAGCTGCCAATGCAGTAAAACCATACCTGGATTGAAAAACACACAGTGGAACTTGTATCAGTCATGGATTGCCACCCCAGAGCCTGGACCTCAACATTATTGAAACAGTGTGGGATCATCTTGATAGAAAACAGAACTAAAAGCAGCCAGCTGTATGTACGTTTGAGGAAACCATTGTTTTAGTGTCACGGGCTAAACTGTTTTTTTTTTTTTGGTTTGTTCCCGTTTACCCACACATGAGCCTGAACCTTTGAATACATGTAGATTCACTGTATCTGCAGTTGTTGCCTGGTTTCTAACAACCATTTATCTCCAACAGCTGCAGAAGTTCATCCAGTGGTTGGAAGAGGCTGAAGAGTCTTCAGGGGAGGATGCAGCGTAACGAGGAGCGGTTTAAGTTATCACAAAGTCGACTCTGTAAACTCGTTAAAACAGTTGTGACTGAAGAAAACAGGGTTTTATTGACAGTTTACACTTATGCATCTACTAACCACCTGGACGTCCTCTGTACAGCTGAAGTGGATGTTCATCACATAATGCCACGTCATGTAAGGGCTGTGTGTGCTGTGAATGTCGACCTCTAAATAAAGGAGGACCTGTGGTCTGCTCGGAATAAAGTGTTTCTCCACCAAATGTGTCGCTCAAGATCAAACTGCAACTTTTGTCAACTCTGACGTTACAAAACGAAAAGATTTTTAAAAAGCTTGTGTGCATTCAGAGGACACTTCTCATTATGTTGGCTCGCGTGCCTGCTTTTCTTCCACCTTAGCTACTCTAAGCGCGGATGTGAAAGATATACCCGTTTCCTTCCTTTGACCTCCCATTGAAGACTGGAAGAGCCTCCGTGGAGGTGGAATGATTTCCATGTCACATGACAGAGTTTATGAATGCACCAACAGGAAAAGCAAAGCAAAAACTACAATCATAAAATTAAAAGCTTGAAAACACAATCTGTGGCCATACCACGAGCTTCCCCAAACCTTTAACTGATTTTAATCTCAACTGATTAGAAAAATAGGATTTCATTACAAAAATAACACTTTGATTAAGCTTCAGGTGACAGCGTATAGGCGTCAGTAGCAAACAGATTTCAGCCTGCTTGTAATAAACCACTGAGGATTGTTCATTTGATTTCTCTCGGTTCAACCGGCAGGATCCTCCTCTGCTGCCCTAATTTGATCTGTTGTCTCGTTTTTCCATCAAGCTATAAATGGCACAGGCTAGAACAGAAGCCCCAGTTATCCCAGTAAGAGCGGACAGCGACTTCCACATGGTGGCTGACGACTCGTGGCTGTCCATGAAGCTCTTGTGGTCAGTGGGCACCAGGATGTACTTGCGGCCGTCCCTCGGGGCCTGCAGCCTCATCACCTGGCCTCCCTCCAGCACCACCTCTCCAAACCCTGTCATGTTGCTCCCCTCGCGCACCATCTCCTCCGTCTCTTCCATCGCCACTGGCTTCTCTCTGGTCAGGCCCAGCAGTAATACGTTCACAAAGGCCTCCTCAGCACGTCTCACTTTATAATAAACCCTTTCCATGAAGCACCCGGAGGCTTCCAGAGGGTTGTGCACCCTCACGGATACGTCAGAGATGTAGGCGCCTCGGCCGATCAGACTGAAGGGCACGGAGTTGCTGGTCTCTTTAATGGATGCTGGCCGGGAGTTCCTGGAAGAAGAGGTGTTATCAATAGAGTACTAAATTGATAAATAGACATTTTTGTGTGTATTACTTAGTGGTATCCACCATGTCTTGGCAAGCGAGTCCCAGTATTTCCAGTACTCCACTGCAGATATCTTCTGAATCACACCGAAGCATCGTGGGATGAACTGGCTGGCCAGAGGCTCCCCATCTGCCTGGACCCGACCTGGAAACAGATTAAGTCTTCTTAAAACCATCTCCACAGCTGACCCCATTCAGTGTGTGTAGACATGTTTTTACCTTCAACAGCAACATACTGGAGTCGCCTGTGGGGAGAGGCTTTCAGCACCCTGACCAAATGTTCATCTGGCCTGAAAACAGGGATTTCCTAAAAACGGAGAAGAACGGATTGGATCATAAGGGTTGGACTGGGTTTACAGTTTACAGCAGTGATGTTACTTGCCTTCAGCTCTTTCAACTCTTTCTTCTTTTCTTTGTATAAGTGATAAAACAGGCCGGAGAAGGCAAAGCTGGATCCGACACCAATCACAACCAGGGGGTTCAGAGGAAAGTCACCCATCTCTGTGCCTGCGAACAGAAACCACACACAGCTCACTGGACAGGAAAGATCACAGTGACCCAGTGACACTCAGAGACTCTCAGTGACAGCACCAGATATCACCAGTCCTCCAACCGTGACGATACGGGTCCGGGCAGATATTTCGAAATTAACTCTTAATGGTCATGAATACATATAAACAGCACGTATAGAACCACAGTCAAAACCGCTCAAAATGTTTGCAGACTTTGCCGAGCAAAGAGGTTTTAAAACGCCGCAAGTTCTCTTCCTACCACCATCTTTGCTGTTACAGATTTCCTCCATAGAGGAATGCAGCACTCCCTGAGCGGCACGGCTCTCTCTTATAATGCCTCTGCCTTCGCCGTGTGCCTATTATTATACTCTTACGCTGTGCTATCATTACATAAAGTGTAGAGAAATGAAGCAAAGCTTACCTGTCAAAACTACCAAGTAAAGGGGCCACTCATGCCTACCGCATGAACCGAAAACAATAGCTTGGTTCCACTTCCTTTCAGCCGGGCTACGTCATGTTTAATTAACCAATAGGACGTAAGCAGATTTTTGCAATTGCACCTTTTCACCACTTCGGTGCAGCACGGCATGAGTTTAGTTTATTAGGATCCCCCATTGACAAAAAACTTTACACTTCATCAGCGCGCTGTTACAGCTTAACACGGAGATCTGTAACATCGCAACCTGTGACTGCAAGTTTTATTATGTCATTTTTTAAAAGCTAGCTTGTTTCATATTTTCCTCCACATCATTATTACTGAGAGCATCGGAAAAAAAGGGTCATAGCTGTGCCAAAAAAATAATAAAATAAAATACAAATTTATTTGCCATCCACTAATCAAAGCTTTCCTACTTTATTAAAACTGCACTTTATTAAGTACACCGGTTCAACTGTTTATTACCACACATATCAGCCAATCACACGGCATCAAGTCAGCACATTTAAGCATATAGACATAATCAAGATGACCTGCTGAAGTTGAAACTGAGTATCAAAATGGAGATGAAAGGTTAGGATTTACAGAGAATGGTCAAAAAAAGAGAAAATATCCAGTGATGTTTTCTCTGGCTAGACTGCTTCGAACTGGTAGGAAGGAAACAGTAACTCAAATAACCATTGGTTAAAACCAAGGTATGCAAAAGATAATGCCTGAACCATGAAGCAGATGGGCTATAGCAGCAGAAGACCACACCGGGTGCCACTCAGGAAACACAGGATTGTAAAAAGGTTGCCTGGTCTGATGAGTCTTGATGGCTACCCTGACATTTGGATAGAAGGGTCAGAATTTAGTGTAAACAGTATGAAAATGTAGATCCATCCTGCTTTGTATCAATGGTTCAGGCTGCTAATGGTGTGGAGGTTATTTTCGTGGCACACTCTAGGCTCAGACTGGTTTCTTGAGCATAACAGTGAGTCCACTGTACTCAGATGGCTTCCACAGTCACCAGATCTCAATCCAACACAGCACCTCTGGGATGTGGAGGAACAGAAGATTCCCATCATGGGCGTGCAGCCAACAAATCTGCAGCAACTTTGTGATGCTATCATGTCAATATGGACCAAAATCTCTGAGGAATGTTTCCAGCGCCTTGTTGAATCTGCGCCACGAGGCTGTTCTTTAGAAAAAATGAGGGCCAACCTGGTATTAGCAGAGTGTACCTAATAAAGTGTCCCACAAGTGTGGCGATACTGTTGATAATTCAACTACATACTGACATTAACTGCAGCCTGTTGATGGGTAAAGAAATAAGGAAAAATAACCCTAAAAATCCATGTAAAGTCAGGTTTATTTGTATGACCAAATATTAATGAACATGCATTAATATATATCAGTGGGTTTTCCAGATGTGCAAACTGTGTGCAGCGGGATTAGGAGAGGTTAAGAGTACATTAAGATTAGGTACAAAATAAGAAAAGTTTCACTTTTTGGATGACTGGATGGTCCTACCTGGTTTGGGTTAAAATCAAACATAAAGATGAAAATCCCCTTTGACTGCAAGTTAATTATTTGCAACTTATGCCCAAACATCCCACTAATTCTACTGGAATTTAATCAGTTACATTTCTCGCCTTGTTCTCTGAGAAGAGAGCTTGTCCTTCACACAACTTCAAATGTTTACTACTGCTTGTTATCGTGGTGTTACACTGATTAATGCTGCCAATCTGAATGATGCAGTCATGCAGGATGACTTGCAGACTGAGTCATGATGCATTTATGGAGCCTATAACATTGCACCTCTTCCCCTTACAGGTTTCATGTTTACAGTATGAGGATATATCTGTTCTGTATTCCAGTGGAAAAAAGTCAGTGTCAGTGATCTCAGATCTCCCAGATTTGTGTTTCCTGGTGAGGGCCAGGTCACCTGTTTGTGGCAGATAATCCTCAGATTGTGTTTCAGCTGCACTAATCAGGTAGGGCCACCAATCCACTAATGAATAATTAGCCAAAGTGCCAGCTTCGTTTTCTCTCTGCTTTTACGCTGGGCTAAATACAACCCTATATACTCTCTTGGCAAACAACATTTGACTGTGGATGCACACCAGTTGTAAATACGCGCTCATACTGTGTCATTTGTTTACTGTCTTCCTGCATTGTTTCCAGAGCATTTTTCAGTTAATGAAACCGTGTCTGCTTGAGACAGAAGTATTTCTGTGCAGATCCAGAGAAGAGGACAGTGACGAAATACAACCAAAGAATTTCTTCATTTAGAGCTTCTTTTGTGCCTGTATTCATGCGCTCAATGCTCATCCTGATTCAGGTGTTGCTTCCTCTTCAGTATTTCTGTCCTTGACTGCCCACTGAAAGCAAAAAAAAAAAAAAAAGGGCATTCATCTCACAGTAATGACGTCAGTTTTCTTATTGTTGGAACGCCAATCGTACATGCAGTGGCACCGCCAAAACTCAGGTGGAAGAACCCACTCTGATGGCAGCAGTGGGCACAGACAACTGATCAAATTACAAAGCTGGATAACAACTGTGAACCTGAACTGCTTCAGCTGTGTGGGAATGAAGGGGCTTTACAAAAGGAATGGTGCAAGACAGAACATTCAATCAGACCAAAATAAAAAGTCAGGCATAATCTCTTCTTTGGCTAATTATTAGTTGTTATTCTTACTTAAGCAGAGTACCCCAGAATCCCTCTATCTGACGTTCACAGCTCTAAATCCTCTAATATTTGTTTTAAAGTTACACACACCCATTGGCTTTCCCCTTCACTGGAGAGTGAGCGCTGATAGAAGACACACTGTTTCGTGGCAACTGGCGTGGTTGTTTATGCTAAACTGGTTTTCTGTTATATTTCTATTTAAATTAACCAGACATTATCTTGTGATATTTGGGTAATAATATGGGTGAGTGGTGATAAAATACCCAGACACACAAGAGCTCCGCAAAGCTGTTCTAAAGTCTTCATGATGCTTTGAGCTGCATGCTAATGTCATTATTGCTCACAATGCCCTTGTTAGCTGGATTTTGGTAGACATGCCTTTGGAACACTCAGAATTCATTAGTCAAAACAAGATTATTCCAGACTTATAGCTTTCTCCTGATTTATTGTTCAGTCCATTGTTCACATCACTACATTCCCACACAGATCAGTTCTGGAACACACCTGTTCACCAGCCAAACAGCATTACAATAAATAAGCAGTTGTCTGATTACCTGAAACACCCTCCCTTCCAAACTGTCTTTGAATATAAGGCAATAGTAAAGTATAGGGAACAGAGGCTCCACACCCACTTCATTGCAACTGCAGGGAGCTGGCCTTATTAATGCATCATTGTCAGTATAACTACTGTATAAGCCACTAAATAGAAAACACAAACAAAATGAACACACAGCATTTTGTTAATTATTTAAACTGAAGACTGCAAAGTTTTCTAAGACAATTTCCAACACTGTAGGGAAGATTACCCATGCCCCATCCACATGACTTTGCTTTTAGCCCTACCTATGCTACCTTATTGATCAAATCCTAGATCAGATCATCGGTGCATCAGAAGACAAGTCACATTTAGTGCAAGTCGAGCTGATATATAGACGCAGTCATGGTAAAAAGAAATTGAACCCTCTGTCAGTTCTAAGGCTTTTTATATCAAGGCATAACAAAAATGATCTGGTCCTTGGCAGGTCTTAAAATTAAGCAAATACAACTAATCCAAAATGCAGAAGCAGTGTGTAAAAAAACTAAGTATACCCAATTATTCAAACCACTTAAAGCAGCAATAACTTGAAGTAATCATTTTCTCTATGACTTTATCAGCCAAGCTTCAGCTTCTGGACAGATGACCTCACATTTGACTCTAGAATATTTCGCTATACAGAGGAGTTCATGGTCGACTCAATGACTACACGGTGCCTAGGTCCTGTGGCTGCAAAACAAGCCCAAATCATCAGCTCTATACCACTGACCACTCTTTTTTTTTAAAAAAAGAAGAAACAGCCTTTATTGCCCCACAAAGGGGAAATTTTTTAGAAAGAAGAGGCTATCCTCCTGGCAACCCTTCCAAACAAGCCATACTTTTTTGTCGTTTTCTAATTTTACTGTCATGAACTTTAACATTTAACACACTAACTGAGGCTTGGAGAGTCTGAGATGTAGCTCTTGGGTTTTTTGTAGTTTCTCTTAGCATTGCACAGTCTGACCCTGGGGTGAATTTGCTGGGACGTCCAATCCTGGGAAGATTTTCCACTTGAGCTACTTGACCCATATACGCCGACTCGTTCGCTCAGGTCAGCTGACCAACTACTCCTGAGAATACCCAGGTCAAAACTTAAACTCAGAGGAGATAGAGCTTTTAGTATTATTGCTCCTAAACTGTGGAATGACCTTCCATTATATATTAGGAGTGCTCCTTTATTATCTACTTTTAAGACTCTTCTTAAGACCCATTTTTATCGGCTGGCTTTTACTGTGAGTTAAGACTGTTGCTTTTAGCCTGTTTTCCTTGTTATGTAGTTTGTGTTTTATGTATTTCTGTATGAATGGATAATTGTATTTTGTACTGCACTTTGCTACAGTTTCTGTGTTTTAAAGTGCTCTAAAAATGTAATAAAGTAAAGTAAAGTAAAGTTGTAAATAATCTTTCTCATTGCAGAATGATGAACTTGTTTGAAAATGGTCTTCTAATGCTTCCTACATTGATGGGCAGCAACGCTTGCTTCTCTAGGATAATCGCTAATGTCTTTCCTCTTTAGCATTGTGTTAACACACACCTGAACTGCCAAAAACATCTGCTTTGATAGAAGTGCTCACACTTGCTGATGATCAGTCAATCAAGTACTTTTGATGATCAGAGTTAGGGTGCACTTAGTTTTTTCACACACTGCTTCTGCTTTTTGGCTCAGTTTTTGTTAAATAAATGTCATCCATCCATCCATCCATCCATCCATCCATTTTCTTCCACTTAAATGGGTTGGGTCACGGGGGCAGCAGCCTAAGCAGAGAAACCCGGACCTCCCTCTCCCCAGTGACATCCTCCAGCTTATTCAGGGGAACACCAAGGTGTTCACAGGCCAGCCAAGAAATATAATCTCCCCAGCATGTTCTGCATCTGCTCTGGGGCCTCCTCCCGGTACGACATGCCTAGAACACCTCACCCAGGAGGCGCCCAGGAGGCATCCTAGTCAGCTCCTTTTGATGTGGAGGAGCAATGTCTCTACTCTGAGCCCCTCATGGATGGCTACACTCATCACCCTATCTCTAAGGGAGAGGCCAGCCACCCTTCGGAGGAAGCTCATTTCCACCACCATATTTTTATTTTGGTCACTACCCAAAGATCGTGACTATAGGTGATGGTGGGGATGTAGAGCGAACGGTAAATTGACAGCTTTGCTTTCACACTCAACTCTCCAGCACCCTGGCATAGACCTTCCCAGGGAGGCTGAGGAATGTTTCCCTCAATAGTTGGAGCACACCCTCCGATCTCCCTTCTTAAAGATGGGGACCACCACCCCAGTCTGCCAATCCAGTGGCATCACCCCAGATCTCCACACGATGTTGTAGAGGCGTGTCAACCAAGACAACACCCAGAGCCTTTAGGAACTGAGGTCAAATCTCGTCCATGCCAGGGACCCTGCCACCAAGTAGTTGTTTAACCACCTCAGTGACCTCACCCCCAGTGATGGGCAATCATCCCCCTCATCTCCAGACTCTGCTTCCTGTAAAGAAGGTGTGTCAGTGGGATTAAGGAGGTCCTCAAAGTTGACCAGAATCGCTTCGAGGCCATCCGAAAGTCTGTTTCCACTCCACCCACACCTGAGTTTTTGCTTCAGCCATCACCACTGAGCCGCATTCCGCTTAGCGTTCCGGTACACTGTCATTGCCCATGTGAGCATTGAAGTCTCCCAGTAGGATGATGGAGTCACCGGATGGAGCACACTCAAGCACTCTGCTCAGCAACTCCAAGAAAGCTGGGTACTCTGAACTGCCATATGGTGGATAGGCACAAACAACAGTCAGGACTCGTTCCCCAGCCCGAAGGCGCAGGGAGGCAACCCTCTCGTCCACCGGTGAAAACTCCAATGTACAGGCATCAAGCTGAGGGGATACAAGAATACCCACCCCAGCCTGGCACCTCTCACCGAGGGCAACACCATACTGAAACAGAGTCCTGCCCCTCTCCAGGAGACTGATCCCAGAGCCCAGGCGATGCATTGAGGTGAGCCCGACTATATCTAGCTAGTATCTCTCAACCTCATGCACTAGCTCAGGCTCCTTCCCCACCAGAGAGGTGGCATTCTATGTACAAAATGCCAGTCTCGATAGACAGTGATTGGTATGCCAGGGCCTCCACCCTTGGCTGCTGCCCAACGCACACTACACCCAACCTCTGCGGCACCATCCTGCAGGTAGTAGGCCTACAGGAGGGTGGGCTCATGTCTCCCCTTTGGGCTACACCCAGCTGGCCACCACAGGCCAAGGCCCTGCCACCAGGCGCTCTCCCTCGGGCTCCCTCCCCAGGTCTGGCTCGAGGGTGGGACCCTGGTGACCCTATCCTGGGCAGGGTAAACAGCTCCCTTGGTGTGTCTGCCGCAAGGGTCGTTGATAGTGTAGCATATCATTTTTTGTCATTCATCTCAGGTTGTATTTATCTCATTTTAAGACCTGCTAAGGACCAGATTATTTTAATTATGCCCTAATATGTAAAACCTTAGAGTTGAAAGGGGTGTGCATTCTGTTTGCCATGACTGTATTCCACATGAATTGTTCTAAAAACAACTCAAAATCAATTCATAGCGCAAAAAGTATTGAACAAACAAAACACTCTAGTGTTATTACATTTTTACAGTTGCAAAGATGGTGAGGAAAATGAAATGGTCCACATCTTAGGATTTAATAGATAGTATTGTCAGGCATGAAAGGAGCGCACTCACGCACGCATGCACGCATGCACGTAGGCACACACACACACACACACACACACACACACACACACACAGTGCACTCATAAACAGATTCATATCGCTTTTAGTTTCCCTGCTGCCAATCTTAATGTCAGCCTAATGATTCTGATGTATCTCTATAATTACCATCACTGACTGGGTTGAACTATCCGGGGTGTTTACTGCCAGCTTGTAAGTCAGACTTCTGTATCACTTTTTAAATGAACTCCATAGATTGTTTGAGAGGACATACATTTATGTGTTAAAGCCAGCAATTTATATAACAGCAATCTGCAATAAGCAATTCCCACATTAATTTTGAGCAGTCGATGCTTTAATGGTAGCAAATGAGGCTTCTGATTGGCTTCATATTTTACCCTGTCATCCTGATGCTGTTTGATTGCTTGATAAGACAAACCTGTGAGATGGCTCTGATTTTACTGTGAGCCAACAAAAAGAACCACAAAGACACAGAGCTTATGACAAAAGGTACTCTTAATTTTGTAAGACAATAGCAATAAAACACCACTGCCAGCATGTATGAGACAGTGATAAAATGACTGCTGTAATTAAATCATCACTATCACTGCAGGGACAGAGGTATTAATAATTTATTACATTTCTGAACAAATGAACCATTTGAAACACTTTCTATCAACGAATATGGCACCAAACTAGAAAAACACCAGAGGCCTAAAGTCAAAAAATCTTTCCGTCTACTCTAAAATTCCACAGACTTTACCTATCAGAACTCAAAAGCTCCCAAATGTTACTTTTGTTCCAGAGGAAGGTTACTCTGACATCAATCAAAGCTTTCATAAGCCCCTGTGAGTCACCTCCTGATAGTAAAACCAGACAAATAAAGGACACACTAAAAAATACACCAAAGCATGTGGTACCACTGGAGGAGTCGGTGCATTTAAAATAAGGCCTTGGTCTCGGCTTTGATACCAGCAGTGTGGATTCTTCGTGTTTTCACTTTGCACCATTTATTTGCAATCCACTGAGGATATTCAATAGGGCAAAAACATTTTTAAAATTCCTTGATTCTCCACAGCATGTAATCGCATTCACATACATACGAGCTCTGTTCTTTGACTGCAGAAGCTTTACGAGTATCTTATCTATTAGCAGTGTGCTGGCTATGACCAGCTTCATTTCTGGGATCTAAAGAAAGCACTTTTCATGTATGTGAAGAAATAAAGAATTCATCTGAATGTCTTTATGTTCTTCATTCTTTTAGAAATAAATGTATGAAGTATTTTAGCATGGCCTGCAATAGACTGATGACCGCTGGGATCCTTCTGGACCCTAAATTGGATAAAAAGAGAAGCGGATGGATGGATGGATGGATGGATGAATGGATGGATGGATGGATGGATGGATGGATGGATGGATGGATGGATGGATG
>JAVDPK010000430.1:69410-80310 GCA_034780415.1 Cichlasoma orientale | reverse complement strand
TCCGATATCCGATACAGTAATTTAGGCCAGAATCGGACCGATACCGATACTGAATATCGGATCGGCGCATCCCTAGTCTGCAGTGCAGTGTATGAGGTGTGTATGCATGAGGAGAGAGTATTTATTACTCAGCAGGAGCTGTTGACAGCCATGTGACAGCTGACAGCAGCTGGGGAAACAGAGAAACCTTCATGGTGGCCTCCAGCATGTCAGGAAACTAATGAGAGACCATGAGGCAATGTGAGCACATAATGTGTTTGTGTGTTTGTGTGAGTGCACTCTGCATTGTGTAATATCAGCCATGTTAATCAGATCAGAGTCATGCTGAGGAATGAGAAGAGGTGCATTACATTTTCAAGAACAACAACCTCCGGTAAAAACGATTAGTGAACTCTTTCCTTCTGTAGCAGCTGCAGTTAAGTTGCCCTTGAGCACGGCATTCAACCATCAACAGCTCCAGATACCAACATTCAGAAAGTGTGTGTTTTTTACTGCACAGTGTTGCTCAAACACAGCAGTCTCTGCTGGTTAGACTGGGATGAGGGGTTGGGCTATATCGATCTGAACCATCATCTGTGTGAGCTCTCCAACTCAAACTGGTTACTTTACTGTAACAACTGTGCACCTTCTGCTGTCTCACACACCACGATCACCGCCAACACTGAGACATCAATTTATCACACAATTCAAACTGCTCACGGTAAAAGTACAAGAAAACTAAAAGACCTCCTTCTCCTCTCAGTGCTTCTGTGGTTCATGCAGGGCCATAGCTGAAAAAAGTCATGCATGTCAGAAATATCAAAATAAATAAATCATTCAAACCAAAACAGATTTACTTATTTACTTAAATCAAACAGCACTGTGGTTAATAGAGTAGCTGACAGATGGCGGGATGCCAGTCTGACCAATACAAGCTATGAGTTCAAACCACAGAGGAGTTTAATCCATATAACTAGTTATGCATACATAATTAGTTATTGTAACAGCCCTAACCTTACCCTTACCACCAAGGAAACATGACACAATGAATTAACAATAAACAAACAAATAAACAAACAAAAACTGCGTATGCTGACAGGCAGGAGAGAAAACCCCACACATTTAAACCACAACTACAGTAATAAGATATTAACACGCACAGCTGTTAATATCACCATGCTTCAAGAATGTACTGGTGGGTATGAATTCTAATATTATAACTCGTGACCACAGAACAGTATTTCAATAACGATAATTTAGCCTCATAATGCTTTGAAAACATTATTGTAAGGAAAATAAATCATAAATATTCTCAGTGTTTCCTGAGGTAATTTCTAAAATGGTTTAGCTCCTTATTCTATTGCTATGTATTAATGTATTTAACAGCATTAATAAGCTGAAGGGCAACATTTGAAGGATTTTTTGTACCGGGCTGGTTCCAGATTTTAAATGTGAAGTGTGATTTCGGTTCAGCTGAGCAGCTTTTTCAGGTCCCTGCTGACATGAGTTGCTTTCTTTAATTCGTCGTAGCTTTACTGACTTCATGCAGTGAACTTTTTTAAACTGATTTCAGAATTTCCCATTGCATATCGCTGTGGGGGAAATACATGTTCTTGTTCCATTGTGATGATAAGTGCTCGTGGTCATGGCTGGAATGTGAAGATCACTGCTTCCTCTCTCTGTCTCTCATACTGGCAAATTAATGACACATGTTCACATGATTGTGCAGGTAGGGAGTGGAGTTATGATGCTCCTGTAACTTTATTTAAGATTATAGATGAGGTAAAGAATGAAAAAAATAATACACACATTGTATGTTCCCTTGCAGGATAAAGTGGTTGAGCCTTACAAGAGTTCACATATATTTATTTTATTAATGATTTCACAGGTGTCTTTGGGGTTGTGTCAGGAAGTGCATTTTCTTTTCTGAGAGCCGCCTGCACTCCTTTGAGTCTGTCTCTCTGTGTGTTTCAGAGCAGTCTGCAGTGTACTCCCTGGGGTTTAAGGGCATCTTTAGAACAGCAGGTGGCAGAGCTGAAGGTGAACAGTGAGGTCACATCAACAGATTCCAGTGACCTGGATGCCAGCCAGCTCATTTCAGGTAAAATCATCAACTCCCAAACAGAAATTTCTGTTGCAAAGGTCGTGCAGTATGAAGGTGCATGCTGTGCATGTGAAACACTTGCTGTACAGTAAGCTGAATTTTTGCTTTATAAAAATTCAATATCACATAGTGAAGCTTTATTGTGTAATAGAGATTCTGAAAAAAGGTCTTTCAGCAACTACTGACTGAAGTCAGAAGATTTGCCACTTATCTGTAATGCCCACCTCATTTTCTGAACTCCAGCTAGACAGCCAGCAGCTGAAGGATGGCATGTGGCTCTACACGTCACCACTGGTCAGACTGGGCACCAGAGAAAACCAGTACAGAGCCCAGCACTGTTTTAGTGAACTTACATGCCGATTCAGTGTTTATTTTAGTGATTACCAACTGACACAGTGAAGTGTCAGTGCTGCCAGTTTTACCAAACTTAGGTTTATCCATCAGCAGCAGTTCTAAATCTGATGTGGTGTTGCTTGCTCTGGTCCCTGCATAACATTTAACTATGGCTACCAGAGCTTCATATTTCTGAGTATTCTTTTTTATAGTGATATGAGCTTTTCCAAAACTTACGACTAACTAATACCTACATAACTACTATAATTCGACAATGAACAAATCCATCTTAAACATGATCATAATGCACACAAAAATACCTCAAGATCTATTTCAGTCAAGAATTTTATGCATTAATATTAACAAGTGACTGGTTCAAAGTTCATAAATTCAAGTGTCTCAAAGACAGTTACTGCAGAGAGCACACAGAATAGAAAATTAAAGCCGTAAGCGGCGATGATCGGGCCCTCACACCCGGCGTGCGTCGACCTCGAGCCTCTTTATGATCAGGATCACGTACAGAATGTCTGTAACGAATGTCATACATTTCTGGGAAACTAAATCTTTTGCTCTCCATATAAACCCAATGCAGTATTCGGGTGGTGGTCACGGCTGCAACGTGCAAAATGGGTCATGGGCCTGATTGACTTTTTTGATCGTAATGGTTCACTGAATGTCTGGACCCAATTTCATACATTTCCGCAAATCAAATGCAGGTGAAAGTTCTATCGTGCAAAGAAAAAAACATATATGAACATCATCCAGAAATGCAGCTGTCTTCTCTTTACAATGAACTGAGGCAAAGTGGAGCGCTGTTCTATGGTCAGAAAAAATGAAAATTTAAATTCTTTTTGGAAAACATAGATGCTAAATGCTTTGGACAGAACAGGAGAAAGACTGCGGCTCGTTGTCAGCACTCAATTCAACAGCCTGCTAAGTTATGGGGGTGTATTAGATCCTGCATAATTTGCTTGCACATCTGGAAGGTTCTGAAAGCTTATAGATTATAGGCATATAGGTTTTAGAGCAGGGGTCATCAGCTACATTTGTCCGAGGGCAGACACTGTGAGGGCCAGATGCTCTCATAAAGTAAAATAAAATTAATATTGTGTCCTAACTAATATATTATCATTTGATATATCAGTTTTCCTTTCCAATTTATACTATTGCTAATGATGTGATGTGCACTTACATGTTCTGCTCTGTTATGTTGATGGTTGTTATGGAAACAATATATGAAAGCAACAAGTTTCTCTCTGCACGATCTACATGAAGAGTTCAGACATTCCCTGTTTAAGAGCAACATATGCACCCATAAACATATTTATGGGTGCATATGTTGCGCCCATACACATGATGTATACATGATACACACATACTGTATGTATGTTACAGCTAGCCCATCCTTTTGGCACCTGGCTGTGAAATGGAGAAATAACGATGGTGTTCGTATGTTCTGGTTAATCGTTTGGACGTATCACACTGATCAAACAATTCTGAATCCCAAAGAGGTTTTTCAAAATCCTTGCAGTTTAAACACATGGAGGTTACCAAGCTGTCTCTGCACCTTATTTTGCTAATAACGTGAATAGATTATTGTGTTATTCTTATTTAGTATTTAAAAATACTGTGTTGTTTGTGCCTCTGCACTGTAATATATAGCTTGCAATGACAAGAGTCACATTGAGATGATGTTTTTCCTTTTTATCTGGTCAAGATTTTTAGTAAATGTTCATCAAAATGAGAACTTTTACTGATCTAATATCAGCAATAAGGTTTTGATCATGTGCATTGTCTCTGCTCTTTGTTAGGAAAGGTCCTTATAGCCATGCAAAATGGATCTCCTGGAATTAATTGCTACCCTGTGATCCTACGTTCCAGCTCAGCCCCTGAGGGGAGTGGTGAGAAAGAGATGAAAGAAACATATATGTCAGCTCTAACAAGACATGCCATGGTTACTGGTGCTTTAGGTAACCTGAGGGATGCTGACCACAGCCTTTATGATTATCAACATGCCCAGAAGGTTGAGACATACATATATGGACTGATTCAACGACGAGCTCTACCCACACGACCCTCGAAGCCTCGTACCAGCCTGGCACATGATGCCCGAGTTGTTAATGTGGTAAAGCAGAGTAGCTTATGCCAGAAGGATGAGCAACATTCACCAAAGCAGGTGTCAGTTCAAGAGATCATTGCACCCTCCCAGTGGTCAGAAAGAACTGCTTCACAGGCTGCCCATAACCTAGATCAGGAGCAATACCTTAGGATAGGGTCTACTGAAGAGCCACCACCCCCATATCATCATCATCTCCAGCAAAAGGGGCCTTATACCAAACCCAGACAAGCCTCCATAATGTCACTTGACTATCCATCTTGTAGAGATGGCCAACCAGACTCTAGCACTACTGAGCCTGACATACCCCGACATGTCCCCAACTACCCCTCCCCTCCAGCAGCAAAGTCTACTCAACCATCTTCTCCTGAAGATCATCTGGTCAGTGCAGAGTACATTCCAGCTCAGCCTTGTCGAACCTCCAACCAAGCTTATGCACATCACCACAACAACCACCACAAGGGCCCAGGAGTGTCCAAATCCAGCCAATGCACATACTCTCCAGAAAGAGTCTATCATCAGGAGCAGCAACCCATGCCTTTTCAAAGCCAACCCCCACGATACAGAGGAGGCCCAAAGAAATGCAGATCAAATGAAGACAGGAGTGGTGCCAGCAGAAAGCCAGGGAAGAAGGCATGCAGGTCTCAGTCAGAGAACAGCTTGCAAAAGTTTCCAGAGCGCAAGTTTAATACAGTAGAGAGGGATGGTGCAGGAAGTGGAAACACCGGGAGGGGAAGCCGTAGTAGTCAACCCAGGAGCAAAAAGCAGCAACAAGGAAGTGGCAGCTACAGGCGATGGCTGTCCACCTTGGAGCTCAGCCAAGATGAAACTGATCAGCCACCTACACAAATACCTATGCAAAGCTTTTCAACATCAAACCAAAACTACTGTCTTAGGCGCACACGTAAGTCTCGTCCTACACATGCATCATATGCTTACCCACACCAAAATCACAACCACCACCACCACTTCCACCATCATCAGTACATGGAATATCAGTTGGAAAGGGACCAAGTGCAACTGTGTCAGCCAGTTAATGACTATTCACACCCAGGTCAGGTTGAGTCTGAGTCAAGCACGAGTGAAGCTGACTCTCCAGATTCCAGCTCTTTGTCCAGTGACTCAGATGAAAGTGGTGGTCTGGTGTGGCCGCAACAATTACCCCCAAGACTTTCCTTCCCGTCACCTCTTACTCCAGCTGGAGCACCTCTGCAGCCTAAAGCCTTTGTCAAGATAAAGGCTTCGCACGCCCTTAAAAAGAAGATCTTGCGCTTCCGCACTGGTTCACTGAAAGTAATGACCACTGTATAAAGTGAATTCAAGGTCAACATGAAGGAACAAGAAACAGGCATTGGCATTATATAGAATGATCACAAACTGCAGTGAATATAAATATGTATGTGTACACTGAAGTACAATGAATCACAGTTGAGTGAATATATTTAGGACATACATTTGTTTCAGATTAGGGATGAAGGGAATGGCTGCCACCGTATTAATCTTTTTTTAAAGTAAGATGTAAATTAGAATTAAAATAGAGATTTTACCAGGAGTCTTAAATAGTGACTCATGCTTTATCTTTTCTTTGGCCAAATTAGCCCCCAAATACTCCCGCACATGCACAACCAGCAGTGTCTTTAAGGTTATAGTGAATTGTATGTCTTCATTTTAATTTTCAGCCAAATACAAATTAAAATTATAAGGTGACTGTTTTGCTATTCTTGTGCAAGATCTTTCTTTTGTTTTTGTGTGCGGCTTGTTTGTGTAAGTGTTACAAGTTTGCTTCTTAACTGGTGGATGAATTAGCATTTAAAACCGTTTGATGTCCTAACATCATTGGGACTGAGTCTAACTTATTGCCTGCAATGCTAACACCTCCTTGCAGTTATACAAGGACTAAATAGCCTGTAACAATGGGCCCGATACCTTATACTCCTGAAGCGTGCCTCATAGGACACCCCGAGTATTGTTCCTCCTGAATCTAAGGTTTAACTAACAGATGGAGTCTCCTCTCCAGTATTCTGCGATAAACCATCCCAGCAAAGCTGAAAAAGTGACACTCTCCAGTCCCCCTTTTTAAGAAGGGGGACAGGAGGGGTGTGTCAGCCCCAGTCTGCTGATCCAGGGGCATACCAGCCAGGACAACCTCACAATATCCAGAGCTTTAAGGGATTCAGAGTAAATCTCATTCACCCCAGGTGCCTGCTGGCACCTGTCAGCTGCCTTCATAGTCCTACAAGTTGATAAAACTTGACAGGACTCATATACCATTTGATTTCAGGGACTGTTGCCACCACAGGTACAAACCACCTTAAGGCCATAGTTCTGTACAGCTACACAATGACAGTGCAGCACATTTTTCATTCTGACTCAGTGTTCCATCAACAAAGCTTCCATCAGAAGCTTTGGGGACTTTACCAGATGCTCCCAATGGGGTTCCAGAGCTCAAGCTGCGGGGACAAGTGAGCCTGTGTCATGGTAATTTTGGGAATTGCTTGGTAATTTGGGGCTTTTAATTATTTTTTGAATTGTTGGAATGACTGTACAAGATGCATCTTTAATGACTAGACCCAAGAGTTTGAATTTATTCAGGATTCACCTTGAGGCGACTGTTTGCTGTGATTTGGTGCTACATAAATAAATTGAGCTGAACTGATTTTCTCTAATCTACACAAGCTCAAAATTACATATACAGGCTCAAATATATTCATGCACCCCACCTCACCACCTCCACCCATATTTGGTTAAATGTCTCTGTCTCATTTGACCATCTCGAGAAAGCATTTGGCTCGTCCATGTGGACAGCTGTAATTTGTACCTGAGCTTGAAGATGCTGATTTTGGACTTCTTTCTTGTTGGCACCCCTTCGGTCCAACTCTTCACTGTGGGCAATGACACTGGTGTTCCAGCAGTTTCCATTTCATGGCAGGTTTGAGCCTTGGTGGTTCTTAGATTGTTTCTGAATATCCAAATCAATTTCCTCTCATCTGAGGGTGACAGTTTGGGTCTTCTTCTAAATCTTGCCAAAGTGGTGATACATCCAAATAACTTGTAATTGTGTGCAATCTTTTGAATTTGGAATCCGGAGTTGTTTACAAATGTCTTAAAGAGACCTTCCCAACTTGTGCAAACCTACAGTTCTCCTTCTTAGATTTTCACTGAGTTCCGTTGTTCTGAGTATGAGTGCTGTCAAACAAATCATTTTTATGCTGGCAAAGACAAATTACAAGATGTATTCAATCACGATCACTAACGAGAACTTAATTAGGCCTCGTCAAGTTAAAAGACGATGTAGAACCTTCAGCTCCATTTATTTTTCAGTCAATATATATATTTGAGCCTGTATCTATATCTATAATTTCGATCCTGTGTGGATTAGAGAAAATCTAAAACAAATTCAAACTTGTGCACCCAATTCTTGTTGTAAAGATGTATTCTGTACAATCAATCCACCCTGGCAAAAGAACAGTTCAAGAAAATAAAAAATCATATTCATGACCATGGTGAGTGCAAATTTTATGGAGTGACGAATCCAAATTAGAATCTTTTTGGTTCAAATCATTAACATGTATGGAAGGCCTTCACATGCTCTTCTCCAGGAGCTCTGGCTTCCTCCCGCAGTCCAAAAACATGCATGTTAGGTTAATACATGATTCAACATCAGCTGGAGTTGTGAATGGTTGGCTGTCTCTCTGTATTGGCCCTGTGATCAAGAGTGTACTGTGCTCACCCAAAATGGAACTTTTCCAAAACCTCATCTAGAGTATGTAAATCTAAAAACATGGACTTTCAGTGTGTGCATTGTAAGCAGAGCCCAAGTACACTTATTAAATTGTTTTATTAAGTTTCTTTGTTTTTTACATATATGGATTATTTGGATAACCAATGCCCTGGCATAAAGGTTATATATTCAAGAAATTTAAGCAAAATAAATTTTGTAGGGGTGGGACCCAATTAAAAAATTAATCTAATTAATTAGAAGCTTTGTAATTAATTAATCAAAATTAATTGCATTTGAAACGCATTTCAATATTTAACATGAGAAATATTAATATAAGTTTGGTTGATGAATCAATCAATATACATAAGCTTAAACTTCAAAATCTTGTTTATTTCCCCACCTGTCTGCTACACAGACCAATAGATGAGTACAGAAAATACAGAGCAAACAGTTTTCAGAACACTGGAAATTCTGACCAAAAATGCCAAAGTACTGATTGAGTGAATTGGTCAATTTGTCTGACGTGGACTTTGACATTTTATTTCTGAATGTGAACCCCGACATGTGGTCGAGTGTTGACTGGCGACACTGTTTGCTCGTACTAGGAATGCTATCACATTTAGCAGCTAAGTTAACATTACTGACCTGCACGCTAGCCCCAACATGTTTTGCGTTGAGGTAGTAACGACGCTGAAAGTGCTCCTGTGATAAGCAAACTCCTTCCTGCATGAAGTGCAAATAACAGCATTTTTGTTTGTACTTCCATCTGGAATTTTCTTGTATTTAAATTTCCCATCCACCAGCGTCGTCTCTTCCGTCATCTCCATCGTGCTTATCATTGTGCATCGATATAATCTGTATGCCTGGAACTCGTGCACTGAGAAACGTTCCACGGTGCAAAGTGCGATTAAAATGCGTAAAAATTTTAATTCGTTATTTTCCCTGTAATAAATTCATCGAAATTAATGTGTTAAAGTCCCACCCCTAAAATTTTGTTTATGGGAGTGTGCGCCTGTCAGCAAGGTTGCAGAGCACCTTTGTCATTTTGTAGTTAAGTTTGCAGCAACTAAGTCACTATTTGGGAAAGAAGTTCTGGTTAAAATCTATGATGATCTGGCTGGATTCTGAATGTAAGTAGTTAATGAGAACTTCTGTTTAAAGTGAATTTCTGTGTACGTAGCTGGTAATAGATTAGTGATTTTTGCAAATGTATTCATTTTTTAATTCCTTTGTAATCGCCATATTATCACAGATTGCATGTATTTGAGAACTTGACTGCATTCAATTACAGACTAATAGCAGATTGACTCTGTCTTAATTGCTTTTTTTATCGCTGTTGCTTTGAAGACAGCAACTGACTGCAAGTGAACTCAGACCTGGTCCCTGTGTTCAAAGCAACCATTTTGAAGGCAACAAGATCACAAGCTCATTGCTCTCTTCAACCACTCTTTTCTGTTGTGTGACTGTTCAGATCTCTGACACGTAAGGTCTAATATTGTCTTTCAAGTGTGTGGTGTCACATGCCAAGATCAAAAGACATTTCTGAGGCTTTCAGAAAGAAAGTCATCTACTTGGAGCTAAAATGTCATGTCAATTGCCAAGGACTAGCTTCTGCAGCAAATACAACCAAAGAGCAGATAAACATCTTTTTGATGCAAAAGTAAGTTTCTAAGAAATATTGTAGGCTAATTGCTGTGTCAAAGTGCATGTCTTTCCTTGCATGTGTCCCATGCAAATTTGATCTGTAATGCAGGTGTGCCAGGAAAAAGGCTTTGCTGTCCAAAGAGCTAAATTATATTTTGCTAATAAACGTAGTGGTAAATATCAGTCCTGATCTTTTTTTTTTCTTCTTTTTGGTAAGAAGAAAGCAAAGACGTATGATGATGTACACTGTGAACAGAGCTCTCTGCAAATGGTCATATTGATACAAGATTGTTTTCAGATGGAGCCTCACACAAGTATTTTTGACCAAGTCTGTCTAAAATGTTAAGATGCAAATTAAAATTTAGTTGTTTTTTTTTAAATACCAAAAAACCCTGTGTTTATTTACACTTATGGGAAAATATCTATCCATCCAATGAAGGTTTAGTCAGTGTGTCCTGTATTACTAAATGGCTAACCAATGTTAATGTTTCCAGGCAAACTACAAACTATGACATAGGTAGACAAACCGCACATGTGGACTCATACTGCAGGCAGAAATTTTAGTGTTGTGATAAAAGTCTTAAATGATTGCAAATAATGCAGAAGAGCGGTGGGGGTAGTCACAATGGCTCTCATTTACTAATGTATGCATGGAAATTTTTTCAACCTGTACAAAATTAGTTTGAACACAAAATTACCTTTCCCATTAGTATTGTTTTCTTTCCATGCAATGATTTTTTTTTATTTAACTGTAAAAAACAACAATAATAATAGTAATTATCATTGTTATTATTATTATTAGTAGTAGTAATTGTAGTAGTATTCAGTTCAGTTTAATTCAGTCTTATTTGTATAGCACCAAATCACAACAAACAGTCGCCTCAAGGTGCTTTATATTGTACAGTAGGTAAAGACCCTACAACAATTACAGAGAAAACCCAACAGTCAAAATGACCCCCTATGAGCAGCACTTGGTGACAGTGGGAAGGAAAAACTCCCTTTT
>JAVDPK010000429.1:53456-65684 GCA_034780415.1 Cichlasoma orientale | reverse complement strand
CACACACACACACACACACACACACACACACACACACACACACACACACACACACACACACACACACTGCTGCAGAAAGATCTGAAACTGGTTGCTATCAAAGCACAAACTGTTGTGCTTATATATTGTTGATTAGTTGTGAGATGAAATAGAGAAACTGTTTCATGCATTTATGTTTCTGTTGAGTCCAAATTTAGTCCAACTGAAGAAGCCTTTCAGCGGGTCACAGCGGATCACAGTGGGTATCATTGTATCCCCTCGGCTTGCTGCTGGTATGTACGGAGTTTTCACTGGAGGACGAGAGGGTCACGTCCCTGTGCCTGCAGGCTGGGGGTCCTGAATGTTGTTTGCACTTATGCACTGAATGACAGTTCAGAGTACCCAGCCTTAGAGTTGCTGAGCGGGGTGCTCGAGGGTGCTCTGTTCTCCAAAATCTGGTTCTCGACTGAATCAGAACCTTCATTAACTTTGCTCAGAGAGAGAGAGAGAGAGAGAGAGAGAGAGAGAGAGAGCCCCAGAGGGAGGTGGGGGGGTGGAGGGCGATGGATTATTCTCCATTCACTAAGTAGTGTTTTGTCCATCTTATTGATTTTTTAAGGGCCTCAGGAAAATACTGATGCCCTGATCCTGTACAAGGAACAGGTGTGAAGCTGAGATACCATCTGTGTGTGTGTGTGTGTGTGTGTGTGTGTGTGTGTGTGTGTGTGTGTGTGTGTGTGTGTGTGTGTGTGTGTGTGCAGACATGTGAGGACATGCATGCGATCTTTCCCAAATCAAAAGTGGTGATCTTTACTCATTATGATAAATTTTAGGAAAAGTCACCATCAAAGTGCAGCTCAGTGACCAGACACCTAAACAGAGCCTATCAGAGACAAAACCAGGCAGTGTGGTGAATTTGAGCACAGCCCCACTCTCATCAAAGTCATCACAATCATCAGAGTCCAAACATCACAACACAGAGTGGTGATAAGAACCCACACGAGCCCAGAGATCCTGGGTGGCTGCAACCTACAGCACAGGCCAAGAAGCCGTGGACGCCTGTGTGCTGAGACAGAAACATGCAGGAAGGTCTCCATCAGGGCCCGGGCCCTCACAGGACCGAGCCGAGCCAGATCGAGGGGACGCTAAGGGAAGGGGAAAGGGAGAACCACAAAGCCAAGCTGGCAGGACCCATTCTCCCCCACCCATCCTCCAGTCACAACGCCCCCAACATCCATGCCACCCACACCCCTCCCAGCCTGGAGACAACACAGCAGATTCAAAAATGGAGCCCCCACCCAGGTGCCATGACACCCCCACCATGGCAAGCTCTGGGAGACCAGGGGGCAAAGGCAGAGCAATAACCCATCACCCCTCCGAACCCTGCGCCCCAGACCCGGCACCAGAGGAGGCCTTAACCCCCTCTTAGCCCAGCAGGGGCAAAGGTCCAGAGGACCCACCTCTCCAAGAGCTGTGACTTTGGTGTCCAAGTCTGGTTTCCATCACAGCTGACCGTGCAGTAAACGTCATCAGCAGTATTTCGTCCATCTTATTGATGAGAGTCAGGAACAGCTGAGAGCAGAGATGGGCTGAAGGGTGTTAGAGCCGCGGTGCTGCCGTCCATCCTGATGTTCTTTGAGAAGTTCCTCAGCAGGTTCCTCAGCAGGTTGATCAGAACCTTCAGAATGTATTTTCTTCCACTGTGAGATTCACAGTGTGAGTAAGAAACATTACTTTTACACATTATGTCTCTGACTAGGCAGCTCCTCCTCACAATGTTTCCTTTACATATAGAAAGCATCTGGGGTTCAACTTGAAACAAAGGTGTGAAATATAAAAGTGAGGTCAGAGGTCAAATGTTAAGTGATACTCAGAATCCTCATTTATTATTCTCTTTATGCCCGTATGTTAATACAAACAATGGCAGTAATGGCATCGTTTTAATTAGCTCTATTTACTGTATCATTATTATTAGCTGGACCTTCAGATCAATCAGAAGAGGTCAGAGGTCAAATGTGATGTGCTATTTTAAATCGTTAAACTTTCTATATCATTAGCCTCATAGCATAATAGCCTAACTCGTTTTTAGCAAATAATAGACATAGGTGAATCTAGAGCGCTAGTAAAGTAGAGTGAGGCAGATAATCTCAATCTGGACAAAATATGACTCTACGATGCTCTGCGATGCACCTTTGGTGATGTTCCTGGGTTCATCGGGGGTTTCGGCTCTTTCAACATCAGACCCCCTCAGGTGGCCCAGCTGGGGTGATCAAGTCCCAGCTTGCCTCCCACAGCAGTAACGAGCCAAGGGTCTCCCCTCTTAATCCAGAGACAGCTTGTGGCTTTCTCTGTGGCTTCAGTGATGGAGCGTATGGCTCCCCTTCTTGCTGCTCCCGTCACACGCAGCAATGTCAGGCTGTGCAGAGGGAGCTACCCACAAAACCTCAGCAGCCTGGCAGTGTGTCCCCCAACCACGGTTCCTGCACTCCTCAACAAGTCCCTGATACTTGCTGATCTTCCTCTCATGGGCCTCCTCCATGTGTTCCTCCCAAGGCACTGTCAGTGCCAACATGACAAACTGATGACAACAAATTGAACCCAATCTTTCAGGTAATCGAGGCTCGTAACATGGACTATAATTCTTTTTCTATCTGAGTTAATAATTCTATCACTGGGAAATCAGAGTGACTCTGAAGGTTAATAAAAAGCTCATTTTATGTGTCGGGTAAACTTCTAACCAGAGTTCATGTTCTGTCCATCCTTTGATAGCAGTGAAGTCTTATCACAGAAGTAAAACCAAGTATGATTGGCATCATCATCCTTCTGTTGATGTAATTATGATTTTAAGCCTGCAGCACTGTATGTGACAAGCAGTGAAGGTGAAAATATGCTTTCATTTTCATCTGTTTATACATTTCAGGCTTCATTATCAGAAAACAATAGTGTGGATGCAGATCTGATCTCTGCTCAGCATGTCTGAGAAACGTCCATAAACAACATACATTCAATAAGAAATGACAGACTCACAGTGGCAGGATTTCACCACTGGAGGGCAAAAGTCTGCAGCACTAATCTACATCATACAACACAACAAGAAAGCAGTTTATAGAGTTTATAGATCAGTGTTCATATTTGCATGAAATATGAAGTGAAGAACTGTCTGAGGCTTCATGAATTCTTTCTGCACTGTTGCATTTGGGGCTTGTTGGAGCTGGTGAATGGCTGCAGACTGACTTATTAACAAATGGCTTTGTTTATTCCCAGCAGAGGTGAGGAAGCAATTATTTTGGATTACTTGGATTAGAAAGCTAATGCTCTGATTACATGATAGAGGCCAGAGCAGATGCCACGTCCTTTCTAGGAACAGCAAAGCAGACAGCGAGCGTCTGCGTCGTCTCATCAACTCTTAGTTAAGATCCCGACATCGGAGCTCGAGAACACGTTAAAGTTTGATAGTCTGTGCATGCTGGCTGATGTCACGCTTTCATGGAGAGTCTGTACGTTTATGAAATGAGTGAACAGGAAAAATGGGAATGACACAAATGATTTTTTTTCTTAAAACTTTCTTTTTATTTATTAAGATGATCTGACACATTTCACGTCTCGAGCCTCTTAATATCCACCAAGTTGATTAGTTTGATTCAGACTCGTGACAATCAGGCTAAAAACGACAGCTGCCGCTATCAAAAACATTTCTATTAGTAAATCTCTAAACTTCTGATTTCATAAAAATGATTTTCCCACCCAGTGTTTGTTAGATTAAACTGCAGCCGCACGGTAAAAATCACACGTTAAATTTTTATTATTTATCATTTATGGAAATGTCCAAAAACTTGGTTGCTAGAAGCTGCACTTTGGGCTATTTTTCTAATCTGCATCATTTATTCATAATTAGCATGTATATATGCTAATATGCTCCTAAATAAATGTTAAATTGATCTTAATAAATAATAATTATATCAAAGAAGTTGTACAATATTGTCAAAGGACAATGTGAACCAGATGAGGTCAATGTTCAGAATGCCGTGTAAATGGATTAGATTAAACTTTATTAACACCTTTAGTAAGATTCCTTCAGGGAAATTAATTTCCAGTAGCGCCGTACATCATAAACAGGCTAACACAGCATTGCTCTATAATAAACAGAGGAAGGCACGAGCTCTGTGTATGCACACACACCTTTGAGAGGCCTGGGCTTTTACTCTGGCCAACTTTCTGCAGCATGAAGTCACTGCAGAGTCAATATGATGCCGTTCAGCTGACAGCTTTCACACCACAGGGAAATGCCTCCCTCTACTGATAAAAGTTTAGTATTGCATCTGTGTGTAGCGTTATAACTACATATTCCTTATTTTCCTTTTCATTTATAACTTAATCTGGGCATTCCCTCTTTTAATCTGACTTTTGCATTGCTTATTTTTCCAAACCAACACTTACAAGCTTAGTAAAGTCTTTGTTTCCCTGATCAGCATCTGGAACAAATATCTGCAAATTTATCCCTTGATTTTATTTTCTGTTGGCAGCAAAGAATTTTTATTTCTCTGTAAGCGTTCATATACGATCCTGAAACACCTTCACTGTTCTCGCTGACCTCATATCAAATGTGTGCGTAGATGAAGCCATTGTTTGAGTTCTGCTTTTACATTTAATCTTTACTCTGGAACCAAATCACACGGCACTCAATCTGCAGCCGAGAGAACAAAAACTAAAGTTCAGTTTCAGCTGAGTCGCCACATTTTTACCGAGTCTTTTATTTACAGCATGTTTTTAGCACATTATGGATTTTCTGCAGCGAGCATACATTTTATATACGTTACTAAAACCACTGAATGAAGCACAACTTTACATCAGTCACAGGAATCAGTGTGATCATTTAGGAAAAGCTGATTCTAACCTGCTGCTGAGTCTCTGCTGGAAACACAGACACACTCCAAGAGCACCTGTTCAATCACATCAATCTGACTCTGATCTGCAGCAAACTGAAGCCGTTTCCACGTCCCCATCATCAGGCTGTGGGACGGGAAGCTTTAATGTTTCAGTGGATCCACTTTAAAGTTTCAGAGCTCTGATGTGCAGCCAACAGCACTGAGAGCGCACAATAAAATTATTATCTAGAATTAAAATGTTTATTTTACCACTCTGTGTGTTAAATCAGCACATTGATGATTTCTGCAGCATTCATTTGTTGTGTTTGCAGTTTATGGTTTTATTTTAATGTTCTCTGTAGATTTATAATCATGTGATAGCATCTGTGGAGTGGGCGGCTCTTATAGGGATCATTACTGTGGAAGAAAAGTCACATGACCCGTGAAACACCCCTTTCAGATTAGTTACAGCACCCCTCACATTAATGCTCCATGTTAGGGTAAATGAATCCAGACCAAGTTAAGATACTCCAGATGAGCTCAAATCACTTCATAATATAGAGCTCAGGTAATTACTTGGAGGCTCAGGCAGCCTTTCAACCTGCTCCTTCAAGAGAGTCCAACACAAAGAACACACAACAGTTACAGCTTATTTTGCACCAATGTTAACAACAGATCATCCTGTTACTGCAGTTACTGCACTGTTTCCCACACATTAATTCACTCAGGCGGGCAACCCAAATATCTACTAGTGCCCAAGCCCCTTGCTCTTATTTTGAAAGTTCTCTGCTAACAGCCCTTCACTTCCCCCCACACATGTTGCTGTGGTGACATTCCTTTGTGTCAGAAACTGCAGCAGGTGGAGATCAGAGAGTTCTTCAGAGGATTACTCTTATTTACACTCAGGTGCTTTGGTGGGTACACCTGTTCACTTCTAATTATGCACAAGCATCTAATCAGCAATCACATGGCAGCAGCTCCGTGCATTTAGGCACGTATACGTGGAAACGGTGATAGGATGAGCAGACTGAGGAAGAAAGGTGATTTAAGTGACCTTTTAAATCCAGCGGGAAACACGAGGCTAAGCTGAAACTCCTGGGATCAAAATAACAATCGGTACAATCACACAGAAACATGACTGCGAAGGAAACTGAAACTAAAACAAAGTAAACCTGAGAACACAAACATGGCAAAACCAAACAGAGAATACGATACGGAAACAAACTCAAAACCTCACAGCAGGGGAGCACACAGCACGAGGGACGAGCCGACAAAGGGCGAGGGGAAACTACGACAATAAACACACAGCAGGTAATGAGGGGAGAGGAAACAGGAGGGAGAATAGGTGATCACTGAGGACGAGAGAAGAGAGGCAGGACTGAATATGAAACACGAGAGACAAAAAATAAAATAAAACAGGAAATAACAGGAACACCCCCCACCCCCACATTACCACCATGGGGCAAATTACCACACTCATTCACTGTTTATGCACAGCCACTGATTACCTTCAGACAAAGCACCTGATCACCTTTAACAGGAGGCTGCCTGTGTAACTTCATAAAGAGCACCAGCCTTCAGTCCCACTGCCGGCCCCTCGCGCCTTAATGCCACATTTTTCTACAGTGAAGACGAGCGGCCTGCAGGAGGTGCCTCGACATCAGTGGACTGCAAGAAAGGCGCTACATGAATTTCTTATGATATCTGTGACATGTCAGATAAGCCTGCTTCAAGCATCCTCTGCTGCTCTGCCTTTGAATAAGTGCTCTTCATCCACACATGACGATGAAACCACATCCTGTGCACCACACTTCACTCGCCTGCAGCAATCACAAAGTCATATGTTTGTGAAAATCACCACTCATGTGCCTTTCTCAGTATTAATTTGTGTGGACCGGAGAGAGAGACTGGTTTGCATTTGTTGTGTGACAGAGTGTAAATCAGTTTGTGTCTTCATGGAAGGCAGATTCCACTCAGCAGCAAACAGAGATAAAAGTATGAAAAACTTCTTGTGCCTTTGTCATGTTACTGCACTGCTGCACTTCATCTTCACTCGATCTGCATTTTGCTTTTCTGAATTTATTTTACTGTTTAAATTTACAACTTACAAATGTATTAATTTATTAATAAATTGAATGTCAAAACAACAAAACAAAACAAAAAAGTTACATCTCTGCCTCGGCAGAGGAAATAGGCCAGACTAGTAAACAGCTTTGGAATGAGTGATTGAGTCCTTTAATTGTAACAGGTGAGATAAATACGCGTGTTTGTGGACAGTGAGCCCAGAGTGTGGCCTTTGGTGTGAGCAGGGAAGTTTGTGAACTGATGAACTCCAAAGCTCTCAAGGCAGCATGAACGTCTTTGGATAGAGGAAGATTAATGCTGTCAGTGTGAATACTGAAGTCCCCCAATAATATTGCATTAGGTGAGAGAGCAGAGAGAAAGTCACTGTGGGGCTTTGGTGGGTGGTGCACTGTGGTGATGATGTTAGGAACAGGTCCAATGTGGAGATGTTTGGCCATAACGCACAGAGCCAAGTTTAACAAAAACCACACACAGCATATCAACACAAACATCTCGTGACAATTCACAAACACAGCAGTGGATGGATGATGATTTGAGCCGCACATCCTGGGTACCTTACACTCATGGAGTCTACCGTCAGTGAGCTCCTCTATATGTTTAAGTATTCTCAATGAAAATGTGAGACCACCCGTCGTGCAGCAGGACCATGATCCCAAGCCCACCAGCAAATCAAGAAAACGATTTCAAATGAAAAGTCTTAAGGTGCTGAAAGGACCCAGTCAGACATCATGGAGTGGGGTGATGAACAGTGTCGAGTGCTTACGACATTGTAGGGCTTGATCCTTTGGAGTTCTGCCCAAATAGTTCCAGGATTGTTACATTAGACGAGAGGAATGGTTACTTTGTATTGTGAGGTTGTAACTCAGAGTTAATTACATCTACATGCTGGTTGGTTTTCCCTACAAAGTTCCATCAGTGTGTGAGACTGTGTCAGTGTCAGTGTCAGTGTCAGTGTCAGTGTCAGTGTCAGTGCAGGACGATTCCAAATGTTTTCTTTGTCCCGATTATCGAGGCCACTGTGTATTCAAAGTTTAAAAGTTACTTTTCACAGTGATCTGAACCTCACCCAGGCTTTATCACACGAGTTTGTTGCAGTCTGTGTTGTTGGGCCTTAGACAATATACAGAGAAGTTAACCTTTCTAAACAATCAACTATCAATCAAACCCGTTTGCTGAATTCAAGTTCTGGACACAGAACAAGAATACTTAAAGCAAAGCCATCAAAATGACCAATTCAGAAATCTGTCCACATTCTCACCGTTTCATGAGGGTTCTTTTTGTTTTGTTGTTTTTTTAAAATAATGATAATTCTATTGCTCAGTGACAGCGGAAGAGTGCCTCCTGCCAAAAGAGCTCATTTGCATTGTAGACTTGAAAGCAAATTACCAGGTTTAACTGCTTTCAAAGGTGTTTGATTGTGCTTTTGTTTTTTCTGAAAATATTTTGCTTCCATTGTGTCGGGTTTTACTTTAATGCTACAGCTGCTGTGCAATGAGACACGTATTTTCACCTGACAACAAAACTCATTAGTAGTTCTTTGGGGAGGACAGAAAATTCTCCTGTTCTTTGTGAGAGAAACCACAAAGAAACCTGTCATATTTACTGAGGGAGTTTATTATCATCCCAGATAGTTCCAATGTGTCTGAGAACACAAGAAAACATATAATGATGTTCTGAAGTTGCCATTCGATAATGCCTGACAAAGAAACTGAAAGTAATTATGATTTTATCTCCATATCTGGGGGGTTTGTACGCCAGGTTTGTATCCTGTGCAAAATAAATTGGGAGGATATTATCATCAGTCTGTCTGTCCGGGCGTCTGTCCATGAGGTCTGTCCATGAGGTCTGTCCATGAGGTCTGTCCATGAGGTCTGTCCATGAGGTCTGTCCATGAGGTCTTACCTTTCTGGTCTATAGACTCCAAAATCACATGGAGTATAGCCATGAAATTTGACACAATAGTCATAGACATAGATTCAGTGTTTCAGGGGCGCCGAGGTGGCTCAGGGGTTGAGCAGGCGACCATATACATATGCCGCATAGCGGTGCGGGCGGCGCAGGTTCGAGTCCCGGCCTGTCGCCATTTCCCGCGTGTCTTCCCCCATATCTCTCCTCCCAATTTCCTGTGGCCAAAAAATCTAAAAAAAATAAAATAAAAAAAAAAGATTCAGTGTTTCAGAGACCCGGCTGCAGCCTTTTATACCACACTCGGCTATCGAGTTAGCTGCCGCACAGCCCGCCTCCAGGACCGGAACACCAGCTGTGGTAAGAGCAGAGGAGGGGGGTTACGCATCTATAACAACAGTTGGTGCAAAAATTAAGCGGTACAATTACTTACATTAAAATGCAGGCAGTGCATTTTTTGTACCACTATTTACACAACAATCAGGTGTCACAATACTACACAAATTATTTGTGCCACTCCAAAAAACAGTTCCTGTCCACCACAAGACAGAGGGGCCAATCACAGGCCGGACACTTGCAGGTGTGTCCCTCCTCCTGTTGTGCACCTGGAGACGGTGTTTACATCGGAGTCTACCTCGTCCATGGCTACACAACACATTAACTATACACTCCAAACACACTAACTGTTACAAATCTCTCAAATTTCAAAACTTGCTGTCAATGCTGTCTTTCGCCCCATCACTCCCACAACTTTCACCTGTTCCTTAGCAACCAAATGCCACATGTTGCCATATAATTTTCTGAAAGCGGTGATGACATTTGGACCCTCTGGCACGTTCACCGACAGCAGTATGTGTATATGAATGAGTACTGTATGTGAGAGTGTGTGTGTGTGTGTACAACTGAAAACAATGTTACAATGTTAGACGAATATGCAACATATTTATGTGTTTATATGTATATATTTTCTTTATATTATTGTCAGTTATATTTATTCTTCTTTCATCACTGAAACTGTCATAAATACTACACGGGCAGCACTGAGACCTGAGGACAGAATTTCCTTCCATTGCATTCAAATGTGCTGCGAATGACACTAAAGAATCCTTGAGTCCTTGAATCCTTGAATCCTTGAACATGTTACAGTACCATGAAATAGTTATTCCAACAGCTGCCAGTGTGATAATACTGGCTTCATCGCATTTACATACTGCATGTCCCCACTTCCTCATGATATTATTATGAAGGGAAATGCTTCATTAGACATGTCTCTGGAGTGTTTGGGCATAAAGGCAGCACTACATAGATTTGACCCAGTTAGTATGAAAATGGGGACGGATGACGGGGTGACACACTAATAGCAGCCATTACTCAGAGATGTCAGCGTGTACCCACCTGTCTCCTCTCACACTCTGGATCTCCATCTCTGTCTGTCTCTGTCTCCACCCGTTCTCTGTCTCCTGTGACAGCGTTCACGTGTGGATTTCAGCATGTCACTGAAGCAGATAAGAAACTTCCAGGTTTGAAAAAAGAGACGGAGAAACTCTGGTGTGTGAAATAAGCTGAGGCTTCAGTTATTCATAGGCAGATGTGGCGTCGCTCAAGCGATAGAAGAATAAAAAAGCGAATAAGCACAGAGCCAGAGGGGGTGTTGAACATTGCAGCATGGTCTCAGCATGCTAGGAACAGAGTAAGCATGCTAAACAAACAATAGCACAAAAAAAGGATATGAGATATCAAATGAGAGAAGAATTGGAGTTGAGACAGGTTTCCGAGTACCTGCAGGCTCCCTGCTGGCAATGTTATATCAATCAGGTCATGGTAGGCTGGAGTTCTTGAGAAGAAGGCAACTGGACTTCTTATTTGGTGCTTGAAGACACGTCTCCTACTGTACCATCCAAGAGGCTCCTTCAGTCCTAAAACGAGAGATGGAGAGTCCCAGGTTGAGTTTTCCCCTTGGAGGTGTCACAGGTGTCACTGTGACATCACTGTCACAGGGAGACAAACTTAAACAGAGCTTAAACTCTGAGTAAAGACCAAAGCATCACCATACTACCAGCTGACGAGGGGAGATGCACAGTTTCCCTCAACTCAACTGACACTTGCAGCTACAAGAAGAAAGTCATGAATTGCCTTTAACATCTTAGCTCCACTTGTGTGGAATGTTCCTCATCACATCAAAAACTCCGCTGACTTCACCAAAGTCCATAAACTTACCCTGGCTTCAGATGAATCACTCCTGTCTTTTGAAGTCACAAACCACTCACCTGTATATGATTAATAGTGACGGTGTGTTCCAGATTAAATCGGAATTTCTGAGTTTCCAGTTGTAATTTTCATCTGGACTGCCCCCTTAACGCGGATTTCCAACTCGGAAAGTTGGAGCAGCGCCTTCAACCCCGATTTTTTTACACCAGTAACATAATATGTTAAATATTCTATGAGATTCTTGGTTTGCCTTGTGTTTATATTGTTTCTTGTATATTTTCCAGTTTAGTATGTTCTCAGTTCCTAGTGCTTTAGTTTAGTTCCTCCTTCAGTGTTTCTAATGTGTCAAGTCTCTTATTCATGTGTCTGTGTTCCTCTCCATTTAGTTACCTCACTTCTTGTTTTATTTTGTGAGTTGTTGTTCCTTGTGCGTTGCCTTGAATTTTGCTTCCTTTATCTCTGATGATTTCGTTCAGCTCCTGTCTAGCCCCCAGAACCACTTTGTGGACTCTTGTGCTCCAAGACTCTTGTTGGGGTTCTATTTGTTTTCTATTTTCTTCTCTGTGAAGAGTAAATGAAAAGCTCAAGTTTTACTTGATTTTTGAGTTTCTCCTGTTCCTGAATGTTCTGAACAAATGTAATGCTGAACACCTTCATTTTTGTAATAAAATGTGCTTTAACATGTTAAATATAATAATCAATCATATAAGGACAAATACACACAGTTCAATTCAATTCAGTGTTTTTTACATCGTCCCAAATCACAACAGTCACCTCAATGCATTTTATATTATATAAGGAATATTGTACAGTAACCTGAGCTGGAGCCACAGGAGCCTCAGTCCTGGGTTAGGTTAGGCTTTATCAGATGGTGCCACTGTACACCTTCTACTCATTCACTTACATTTATGAACTCATTTCTCTGATGATGAGCTGAATTTGGGGCAGTTTGTGTGACGTCTATAGCCCCCCCCCCACACTCTCTCTCTCTCTCTCTCTCTCTTCAGTCTTTAGCTTCTCTTCTCCTGCTCCTAAACACACGTCTGGGTTCCAGGTTTACGCACACATATCCATCCATCCATTCATCCATCCATCCATCCATCATCCATCATCCATCCATCCATTCATCCATCCATCCATCCATCCATCCATCCATTCATCCATCCATCCATCCATCCATCCATCC
>JAVDPK010000429.1:41586-52137 GCA_034780415.1 Cichlasoma orientale | reverse complement strand
CACACACACACACACACACACACACACACACACACACACACACACACACACACACACACACACACACACACGTGGATCACGTCAAGCTTAGCCCAGCCTCCTCGGCTCTGACGCGCTGACACACACCCTCACCCGTCGCTCCATCCCCACCCACTCCCCCGCGCTCTCTCTGTCACTCGCGCACAGAGTGGAGGAACGGAGCGGCTTCACGCGCGCAGCCGAGCCGTCATGAGCCGCTCAGCGGAAGTCGACGCCGCCGCGGAGGAGGAGGAGGCTGGCTAGAAGAGAGAGAGAGGCTGACTTTGTTCTAATTAAATGTCTCTCGCTCTCCGTGTGCATCATGCTGTATTTCCAGCTGGTGATCATGGCCGGGACCGTCATGCTGGCCTACTACTTCGAATACACCGACACCTTCACCGTGCACGTGCAGGGCTTCTTCTGCTATGACACCACCTACACCAAACCGTACCTGGGACCGGAGGACAGCAGCGCCGTCCCGCCCGTCCTGCTGTACGCCGTGGTGGCCGGGCTGCCCACGCTGCTGGTGAGTGAGCCTCGAACTCCAGCTTCTCTGAACATTTGTGCTTCCACACAGGAACCAGTTTACCTTTGGACTGAAGTCATTCAGTGATTGATAAGATGAATGAATTAATTGAGTAATTGACATTTGGATTAGAATTCATTTGCATAACTGATTGGGTATTTAAGGCTGCATGGAAGCAGTCCTGTGGCGCTGCCTCAGGTAGGAAATGTTTGAACATGTTAGCCTCGATTTGAAGAACTTGTGATAAGAAATCAGTTTCAATCAATAAAGAATCATCAGAATATAGGCGAATGAGATCTGTCTGTCTTATGCATATTGATCTTATTTCACTCAGTCTGATTCAACATTAGCTCTTATAGTATTAATTATAGTATTAATGGTAATGAATCTATCGAGTTTGTGCTGTTTTCTTACAGGCACAGCTTCCAAAAGCAGCTCCCCAGATCATAAGATAAAATATGAAATCTGCAGAATTTTTCTGATGAAGTATTTGCGGTCACTCCAGACCGAAAATACTTCTCATACTGTTTTTAACGTATTAATATTTTCTTTCTAATTCTTGCTGACTGGCCTGTTCTTTTCTCTGTCTCAGCAAATATTTCAGAAAGGTTAGAAATGGTTATAAAGTTGCCCGGGGGGCGGGGCAAAGAGACGAGAGTCAACACAAGTTCACCATGAACAAATCAGACACATGAGCATATGTTGTCTTTATTGCAATGATACCATGTTGCTTTGACTGGACCAGTGCTGTAGTGGAAACAGCTGCAGTCCCTCTGACATCAGTGATCAATGTGAAGCATTATTATCACCTTCTAAAGTTGTTCTGGTGATTTTGGTGGTCTCATGTGCGCCTACAGGCTCGGTGTGCCTGAGCAGCTGCACGGACCTTTGCAGAACGAGCTCACCAGTGTGAGGAGCATCAAACAGTTTACATTAAATCTGTTGTTGATGTATGAGAGCGGGATGGAGGTGTGGACCGGTGCAGCTTTAAGACTCGGCTGCCTTGCAGACAGATAAATTTGCCTGAGTTGTTTTCAGTGGGACACACTGTGGATGATCCATAGCTGAGTCAGAAAGTTAAGTCTATTTTATTATTATTTTTTATCAGTTATTAGTCATAAAAGTATCATCTTAGAGAGAAAGAGATAATACATGCCTCCAGTCCTCCTTGATGCCGTCACACGTGTCTCAGGCGCAGCTCCCGTGGAGCTTCCTGCTGATTTCTGCTTGATTGTAACCTTCCTTTAGAAACACAAAAGCAGGATCCGGCTCGCAGCAGACATTACTGTGGCTCCTCGCTCATATCCCACTGTTCTTTCATTAGCTTTGCCAATTACAAACCGACTGTGCGCTGAAGTTATCAAACGCAGCCCCCAGCGGTGCAGTGCACCTTGAATGTTAAGTGCAGTGATTGCTGCTGCAGTCGCTGACAGTGCAGGCGGAGCATTTCCACACAGCTGCATGCAGGTCTGTGTGGAAGCCTCTGTGCCGTTCAGCCGTCCCAAGTTTCTGTCTTTGGGTGTGTTCAATGCAGGACATGCAGTTTCTATGTCAGGATGTTCTCATTCGAACTGACAGGATCTCAACATGCAGTGTGGGAGTACAGACCAAGCACTGCACAGTCTAAAGATATTTGTGAGTTTTGACAAAAAGTGTATTGAAGTTGCTCTAAAAAAGCTGCAACTGTGTTGAATGCAGTAAAAGCTGAATGCATAAAGACACAGCGCTCATTATCCAGCATTACAGGCTTGAAGTTTCCAGCACATTTGCCCACATAAGATAATATACGCTTAGGAAATACTTCATTGATCCCATATTAGTGAAAGTCTTATTTTGCAGCACTTATAATAATAATGATGATGATGATGATCATAGTGTATGTACAGTACCACTCACGTTTTGATGGGTGAGTGTGTCCAAACTTGTGACTGGTACTGTGTGTCTGTTTCTATGTTCTATCTCTCCTCTTAAATGAGTGGACCTACAGTAGGGCTGGGCCATATCATATCATATCATTCACGATAATACCGGTAAAAAAAAAATCTTGCCCGGGAAAATCAATTATATCATGATATGCTAATTTCATTGCGTAAATACGTCACCCCACCACGCAGCGGATTTTGCTCACGTGGGTCACGCAGTGTTGCCAACTTTGTTACTTTGTTGCTAGATTTAGCGCCTTTTTTTCCCCAAAAAGCGACTAGCGACAAATGTAGCTAGTTTTTCCTGTGACGTCAGAGAGTTCTGGAAACCTGGAATCCTCCGCTGTCGCCGTGTTTTGCGTCTTCGTACTGCGTCCGTTCTTACGCTTTGGCGTCGCCCGGACCCCCAAGAGTACCTGGCTGTTGGGTTGTATCGTAAGTCACATGACCTTAAAAAATATTGTGATATTTTTGGTCCGTATCGCCCACCCCTAAGTGGACCAATCTTAGTGAAACAAATATTTTAGATCCATCCATCCATCCATCCATCATCAGTCTAAGCAGAGAAACTCAGACCTCCCACTCCCAGCCACCTCCTCCAGCTTTTCCAGGGGAACACCGAAGTGTTCCCAGGCCAGATGAGACCTATAATCTCTCCAGCATGTCCTGGGTCTGCCCCGGGGCCACTTGGTAGGACATGCCTGGAATACCTCACCCAGGAGGCATCCTAGTGCTCTCAAAAAACCCCAACTGGCTCCTTTTGAGTAGCAGGCTCAACGCGCAGCCTGGGCTCTGGAACCAGTCTCTCCAAGAGGGACTGGACTCTCTTTCAGTCTGGAATTGCCCTCAGAGAGAAGCAGGGTGGGCATCCTTGTATCCCCTCAGCTTGCTGCCTCTATGTTGGAGTTTTCACCCGTGGACGAGAGGGTTGTTTACCTGCACCTTCGGTCCTGGCTGTCATTTGTTCTTATGTGCCGAATTCAGGGTAGCCAGCCTTCTTGGAGTCGCTGGGCTGGGTGCTTGAGGGTGCTCCATCTGGTCACTCATTTGTACTACTGAGAGAAGTCTCATAATAATAATATTTGTTATGGGGGGGCTGTGTCTCAGGAGGTAGAGCAGCTCATCTACTAACTGGAAGGTTGGTGGTTGGATTCCTGGCTGCTCCGGTCTGCATACCAAAGTGCCCTTGAGCAAAGTACTGAAACTGTTGTTGACCAGTCAGAGTATAAACGTGTGTGAATAGATGGAAAACACTGAAATAGAAAACAGTGCTTGTATGAATGGGCGAATGCAAACGTGTTGTATAAGAGCTTTGAGTGCTCAGCTAGAAAAACACTATATAAGAACGAATCCATTTACCATTTAATGATAATATTAAAAATATATCCAGTAAAATATTTCAAAATGGAATAAAATGCTTTAAAAAGCCTGTGATTTTCTGCTAGACAGATTAGATGTGTTGTACTGCATAAACTTGCAGCTATGAAAGACTTCCTGTTTGTGTCCTTGTGGCAGAGGAGATGACTCAGTCTGTTACAGAAGGCAGACTGCTGCCTGTCCAGTAAGTGGAGCAGGGTCATTGATGATGAAAGATATTTTAATGATGTCAGAAAGGTTGAGCTCCACCTGGGACTTAACTTCTAGCCCCTGATAACTGATAACATACAGAGTTAAGTAAACGGCACAAAAAATAAGTTGATTCTTTTTGTTGCTTCTCGGCTGTAAATTTTAGAAAGCCTGTTTATTTTCGCTTAAATGGAGCCACATTTGTAAGAATGCATTTTTGGGTTGAGCAGCAAAGTTGAGTTTGTGGGTTGCACAGCAGTGATTACACAAACCAAATATTAAATATTGAAATATATTAACCTAAACAAAAATGCTCTATGTGGCAATCTGTAGATGAAAATGTATTTACACTGATTACACTTAATTCTTCTGCTGAGCCCCCGCAGTGTTGGCTAGCAGCATTTATGGCCTCTCCGTCCATGTGTTCTCTCGGGTACCTCAGCTTCCTCCACAGTCCAAACACTTGCATGTGAGGATATTTGGGGATTTGAAAGGGCCTCAGGTGTGAATGTGAGCATGAAGGGTAGTCGATCTCTCTGCTAGTCTTGTGACAGTCTGGCGACCTATCCTATCCACTATGCACCCTGCCTCTCACCCTGTGGCAGATGGGATAAGTGCCAGGGGTTGGTGGTGTTCTTCAATGGCATGCAGCACTGCTCTGGATCCTAAGTGGGACTGTGTTTGTGTCTCAGCCTGACTCCACTGCTGCTGATCAGCAGAGTAACTGGTATCACTGTGCAGGCCTCCAGTGGGGAAAGTGCCTCATTTTCAAGCTTGGCAAACAGTGATAAGCTAAAAACAACCAGCGTTGTCATTCATTAGTTTCAGTGTTTTCTTGCCAAGAAATCGAGCTTTCCTTCTGTTTACCATCTGTCTTAAAGCATGAGTCATTACAGGTCAGAATCAAAGGCTGCATAAAGCAAAAATATACTCTTTAAGTATCGCAGGGTCTCGTTCACAAGTGAGGGCAGAGTGGTCTCAGCAGTGATGAAGATGCTGTTCCAGTCTGCTGTGGTGAAGAGCTGAGTGTGAAAGTGGTCGATGGTCAGTCTACACTCGGACCCTCGGGTCTGGGTAGTGACAGATGGAATGAGATCGTGGACCTTCATCCAAACAGTGGCTGTGCTCTCCTTTAGAGAGAGGGTGAAGCTGGGTGGGTTCAGGGGGCTCAGAATAAAGCGTTTACTCTTCTACATCGACATAGTTGAGGGAGGCTGGGGCACCGGACCAGGATGCCTCCTGGGTGTGTCCTAGTTGAGGTGTTTTGGGCGTGACCTGCCGGGAGGGGGCCCTGGGGCAGAGCCAGGAGAGGGCCTCTCTGCTTAGACTCCCGGCCTGTGACCCAGACCCGGATAAGAGGCCAAAAATGGATGTGTGGATATATTCTCTGGGCAGCGCTCACTCTCATGTTGGACTTTGGGCAGAGGGGTGCTGTACTGAGGCATGAGCCCATCTTGAGGTTCAGTTTAACACAAGCTGTTAATTCTTCTGTTGACTCGCTCAGTGATTCCCGTGGAAACCGTCCAGCAGGAAGTCATCGTGTCAGTCACGGTGACTTGTTGCTAGCTAAAGCGTAACGCTGCTGTTAGCGCCACAAACGCTGGAGCCGCCATTACACATCTGTGGGGTCTAAACACGAGAGAACCGAAATGAGCAAAACACTTGTAAGTTCTGTTTGCTTCCCAGCACACTTACACTGAGCAAGTGTACTTAGAATTTCTAATTGAGGAGAAATTACCTAATGAAACAAATCTGCACAGCTGCACTCAGAATACTAAAACAGGGGGAGGCTGAGATTAAGTTGAACGCACTAATTTAAATGAATTAAGCACATGTTTGTATTTACAGTGTGAAATGGATACATTGGGGGCCCGGTGCTGGTATTCTGCATTCTGCTGCCTGACGGGGTTCACTGAGCACAGTTCACAGGGCAGCAGCTCACACTCGTAAAGCAGGCACTTCTCTTTATATAACTGTCCATCAGCTGGACAAGACCTCACATCTCTTTGTGCAAAATCGAGATCGTCCCCTCGTGTAACACCTGTTCACTGTCCCCGGTGTGAGAGGCGGGTCTGAGCTGTGACTTGTTAGAAATGCTGTCAGTTGTCCCGGCACAGAGTGGGGGGCTGCATCTCTCTGATTTCATGCCAGTCAGTCTGCGTGGAGGTGTAAAGAACACACAGGATGTTTTCCCAACACTTTGATACTTGTCAGAGCTCTGGCTGACACTGAGTGTGTGGTGTTACACAGCCTGGCTTATAGCGAGCTTTGCTCTGATGCCTGCTCGGCTTAACCTGAAAGCTTCACGCCAGAATCAAGTCCAGAGGTCGTGCAGAGTGTGTTTCCTGCTCTAGACCTCCTCGCACCCTCCTGGACTGAGATCATTGAGACGGGGGTCATTTTAGAAACTTTAAAATTCACATAGTTCTGATCATTTCAAACAATCTTTTTCCAAACCTGCTGAAATGGATAGTCGCAGTTCAGACCTGAGTGTGGACCTCAGCATCCACCTGCCTGTGGAAAGATGGTCTGTTTTAAAGATCTCACTGACTGACGGTGCTGTATCAGGATGCCAGCGTTGCAACAAGTCGGATTGTGAAGTTTCTTCCCGGCTGAATATTCCACAATCAGCTGGAATATTATTGCAAACTGGAAGTGCTGAAGAATCACATCCAGTAAGAGTGGGGCTGCAGCACTCTGCATCAGGCATTAACATCTGTAACACCTGCACTGGGAGCTTCAAGGCTTTCCATGGCCGAGCAGCTCCTTTCCTGTGATCATTGTAGGCTTTTACCTTCAGCATAGAGCACCTCGAGGTGACCGTGGTCATTTGGAGCTATATAAATATAATTGAACTGGAAAAAAAACTGTATGTGTAGGCGGCGCAGTACTTTTCTCCTTCTAGTATATCTAATGTGATGGGAGCAGGTGGACTAGATTACTAATGTTTTATAGGTTCAAGTAGAATGTTTCTTATATTAATGCGTGTGTTGCACGAGCCGTGCCAAACACCAAAGCAGCTACAGCAGAAGATGGTTTGCAATGGTCATGTGCAGGCTTTCAAAACACATACAGAAAAAATCAATACAACAAATACACACATAAAGAACCACAAAACTCATACACAGCACAGACCCACAGCACAGACCCACAGCACTGACCCACAGCACAGACCCACAGCACAGACCCACAGCACAGACCCACAGCACAGACCCACAGCACAGACCCACAGCACAGACGCACAGCACAGACCCACAGCACAGACCCACAGCACAGACCCACAGCACAGACGCACAGCACAGACGCACTGCCACAGACCCACAGCACAGACCCACAGCACAGACCCACAGCACAGACCCACTGCCACAGGTGCTGTAGACTTATAAAATGTATTCTTGGTATAGTTTAGTGAAGAGTAAAATATGCAAATCAATGTATATGTTTAAAGTTACTACCATTGAAAGTGCAGTGGAGGGGGACTGAGGGAGGTGAGGCGGGGGCTGTGTGAGAGCACTGGTGATGAATTTGACCTTTTATGTTCAAAGGAGAAGCTGAAAGGGAGAATTTATTAGTGTCATGCTTGGATGGCTGTTTCTGCCCATTGGTGTAAATGTTGTCACATCATGGATTTCATGTCTGTTTCCCTGCTGTGGCGCTCGTGGTGCTTTTTCTGGGCCTGTTTTTTTTTTTGGGTCGGGACGTTTCTGTGTGCAGTTTGCTCGTTCTTCCTGTGACTGCAGGGGCTGTCTCTGGGTACTCCTCTCACACACACACAAATACCCCCGTTCAGGGTGTAACCTCGCCCTCTGTCACCTGGGACCCTGCAACCCTGAGTTGGGAAATAAAATGGATGGAAGAGGAAGTAGTTCCCACCTCCTTGTTTGCTTGAAACTCTGTATCCTTCCACAGAGCACAGTTCTGCTGAATTACTCATAAAGCAAACGGTCGATAGAAATGCATTTTAACAGAATTATGTCACCAGTTATCTTCATTTTGTGGTTAAAACAATAATAATAAAACAGGCCGACACCAAACAGCTGGAAAGGAGGAACGTTCAGCACTCGTCCGCCCACAGACGCTGCAGCAGACGGACCGCATGCAGCTGCAAGTTGTGTTTGTGACTAAGTGTTTAAGGTCACTGAGGAACATGAGCGAAATCAGCAGCCGCAGTAAAAATAGACGTGCGGGCCGAAGGAACCTGTAAACAGTGCGACACAGACTCGCACTGCATTCCAATGCAGCGCAATAACATCCAACACATCTGTGAGGAGACGGCTCCTGGAGTGGTGATCCGTCAGCTGACAGACTCACAGCTCTGCTCAGCAAAGAGCCAAAGAAACAGGCCGAATTCAAACCACAACGAGACCACATTCATCCACAGACACACACAAAGTATTTCTTTAACACACACACAGTTCTCACAACAGAAGATAGCCACTAAAAGATGGTCTGAAACTTTTTTCCTTTCATGTATTGATACAATATTTCATATATTCTGACACTTTGATATTCATTATATATTAAACATTATTTTGTCTCTTTGAAGTTGGGCCTGTTTGTGTGTCTGTATATGTTTGTAATGCATACTCTTGTGTGTCTTTTATTCAAATTGTGAGGCTCTAACTCTGTCCTAAAGTGCTACACAAATAAAGTTGTTGTTGTTATTAATATGTTATTAATTTATAATTAATTTGTCATTACTATCATCCACCTGGTCCTCACTCAGAGTTTCTGATTTCTGGGACTTCTTGTCTGATTTGCAGCTCAGTTCAGATAAAATAATTGTTGCAGTTGATTTCAACATCTATTTAAATGTGAGCCTCAGCACTACAATTAATCTATAATTAGACTCAGTTGGCTTCTCTCAAATTGAAAATGAGCCCACTCTTTGTTTTAATCACACTCTTGCTCTGACATATTGCAGTGGAACTGAACACTTCACACTATTCTTTTGTCTGATCGTTTCTAAGTAACCATAATGGATTACATTTCATTACAGTAGAAGGATCGCTAAACGGACCGGTTCTTCTGTAGTGCTTTTCTACTCTGAGCACTCAGAGCGCTTCATACAACATGCCACACACACACACACACACTCTTTCCACAGCTAAGTGCTTTCTATCAAACACTCATGCTCTGACGGTTGCATTGGAGGCAGCAGTATCTGGCACTAGAGCAGCCAGGAATCGAACCACCAACCTTCCAGTTAGTAGATGACCTGCTCTACCTCCTGAGCTACAGCCATCCCATAATACCATCTTTGTTTTTAAGATTAGGTCATCTGAATGTTGGGGTTTTCTTCCTCATCTTTACCTCACAGTATAAAGTACCTTGAGGTGACTCTTGTGAGTTGGTGCCATAGAAATGAAACTGAATTAAATTTTTGGTATCATTTGCTCAGGACTCTGACTGTAACATATATGATATAATCAGTTTTTAGCAATACAAACACATTTTTACAACAAAACCAAATTATTTTGAGTCCAGATAATTTTTTTTACATAATTCATTTGATGACGATTTGACCAACACAGGCACAAACATGGTCCAAAGGTCCAGTTCAGAGGTGAAGCCTATAGCAGACAGCTAGCAGCTATTGCTGCCTGTCTTGGCACACCTGTCAGTCAACGTGGCCACACCCCTAATGTTCATCCCTCATACAGTCATGAAGGGGAAACCAGCTATAGAGGCCAACACAGTTTTTATACCGAGCTGCACAGAAGGTTGGACTGTGGCATTGACTGCTTTCTGTGGTCAGTCTGAGAAGGTTCTGGCAGTTGGGTCGGCGTTGGCTTAGTTTACCAGCCTCAGATGTTGCTGCCTGGTTAGACCCCTAAACCAGGGAGAGCTGCCATGATGCATAATCAAAAGGATCATCACAGTAATTAGGGTCATCATTTTTATTAGGTGTTCTCATTATGATCGCCCGTCAGTTCAGAGGTACAAGCTGTGGTCAAAGTCCTTGGCCTTCCAATTTCAGCAGCCTTTATTAATATATGACCTCGCATATGCAAATGCCCTCTGCCTCTGTTCACCATGGCGATTACCATTCTGATCCACACGTGGCTGTAGGGCTTTCTGAAATAAGTCCTGCATGGTTCTGTGCTTAAAAAGTGATTGAAAGAGAGTGTTTGAGGCTTAGCCGGAGCCAAGAGAGGCACACACTATTCTAACCTTCTGCATTACAATCAGTCAGGATTAACCAGCTCATCTGTAATAACTAAGTAACCCCTCTGAGGACTGCAGGCAGAGTTCAGTATAGCAGTGCAGATGATGTGAATGACAGAATGAGCTGATTTTTGCTCAGCGGCTGCAGGTTTGCAAGCAGCAGCAAACGAGCAGATCAATCAGTCACAGATCCAGACTGTGGTGGTGCTGAGTGAGCTGAAATCACAGAACCTGACACTTAAATATACGTCCTTTCATAGTCTTTGTTTACAGCCTTTCATATACTGAACACCACATTAATGTGAGAGCATTCTGAGTCTAAATGGGAGCAGCTGAGCGGGGGGGGGGGGG